>OY821766.1:21808167-22230667 GCA_963682095.1 Potentilla sterilis | reverse complement strand
CCTCCCCGACCGGATTACTACACCAACTGGTCGGATTCCCATTTCTTCAAGATCGGCGACACTTTAGGTATGCATATATATTAACTCCTGCATGTACATGTTTATATATGATCGATTAAACTGATCGAATCTGTGCTGAACTGGGGGTTGCAGTTTTTAACTTTGAAGGGGGGCTTTCGAATGTGGTGCAAGTGACAAAGCAAGACTACGAGAGCTGCACAGCTTACAAGCCCTTTCAAATCTTCAACAACGGTCCTGCAAATTTCACATTGTATGATAATTAAAGGCGTCTCAAACTACTGTAGTCTAGGGCAGAAGATTTCCTTTTCTGTTCACGACTGCGCATGTCCAGTAAATGAACCGCCAAGTGCCCCTTCATTTTCTCCACCTCCTGCTGCAGTTCCTCCCTCTTCGATCAGTCCGAATAGGTCGACTCAGCCTCCTTCACCACAAGTTAAAGCTCCGGCGGGAGCTCCATCCCCATTAGGGTATAATGGATCCTCCCCTCGGACTTATCCTGCCGCGAAATCTGCAGCATCAATGCTACAAAAAGGAATGATGCTTGGTGTTCTTCGTGCAATCTTATCTGGCTCGGTGGCGTTTGTTTTTTCATATATCATTTAATTGAGAAAAAACTCATTGAATTGATGATTTAGTTATACATTTTCACTAGACTAGCTGCTAGAGTGAGTGATCTAGAATTTCAGTTTTAGGTTATGTGTTGAACACTGAATCTCTGCATGTTCTTTCATTCAAGTAATAGCATTGCTTTTCATTAATCGTTATTATATACATTTTCAACAAAAATAGTCGTCAAATTTATACCTCTTAATTTGTTACAGTTACTCCGATCCATTCACAATAGAGACTGTATGTACTAGTACAAAAATTATTTGTAGTATATATACCGTGACTTAATTCAATATATGAAAGATATTGCTTTCTGGGAATCAATTAATGGAGACAGAGAATCGTCTGTGTTACAAGAATAAATCGATCTGTACAAATTAAATTTTACATAGATGTTTATGCTAACAACTCCTGGAGCGTAGGCAAGGGGGTTATTTGACTACAAGGGATACAAAAAGAAGGTGGAGAAGGCGAGTTCCTGCATATTGGGCACGTAGCGTGAAGCCGAAGCCATGGATAAACACAGTTGACATGGAAGAGATGACTGCAGTCAGGCAACACCAGAAGCATATCGGTTTCCTTGTAATCAGCCAAACAAATAGAGCAGCAACAAGCTGTTGAGTTTCCATACTGGAGCTTTACTTTGGAATAAGCAAGCTTTGGATAACTAGTTATAGTGGCTTCATCAAGTCCAGCTCCACCTTCAGATTGTTCACTACTAGTGCTGGTTTGGTCATCACCGGCTATGGATGAGGAGGCCGATAAGTGCGGGCGTTTAGAGCAGAGGTAGGAAGCAAGGCAGAGAAGTAGAACTAGTAGAGCAAGAACATAACCAAATCCACTTAGAATGGCCATGCTTGTATGTCAAGTTACTCAAGTATAAATTGAGAGGAGCCAAGATCAGATTAAAGAAAAATACGAAGGAAGTGTGTTTGTGTGTGTGTGTGTATATATATATCAGTTAGAAACAAGGAAAAAGGCTGAGGAATGGGATATCATGGGTCAGATAATGACACAGCGGAAATCATGAAAACTAAAATGCTCAATTTCCTCTTCCTCTCAAGTGTAGTAGGGTCGAATGAAAGAATTAAGGAATATGCTCAACTATGAGTAATCTTATCCTTGGCGAAAAGTAATAACCATTTTGTTGCATCCTAAAATTGACTATGCGTAATGCTTAGAGCCTTAGACTGATATATTGATTCTTCGGTTTGTCTTTATCAAACAAATTAGAGTTGCATTCAAGTCATGGCAAACTGGGAGTAATATATATCACCATTATAATTCCTCTCACCCTGCACAAAATTTAAGTGAGAGTAGCTAATAAAATCTCTTACATGGACATAAATTGGAAAAAAAAAATAAAAAATATTAAAAACTGAAACTGTCCAGTGTTGAGGAGTATAGCTTATGGTGTACAATGTTGGGTTTGCTTTGTCTAGTCTTTGTTTTTCTGTTATGGTTTATCAACCTTTTAAGTTTTAACTAGTCTTAGAATTATGATGGTTGGTACTTGGTACAAGATACCATTTCAATCCTGTAATATCTATCTCCAGCAGACTTCTATAGCATACACTATAAAGCTTTTATTCTTACCAACTAGACCGCAGAAGATGCAAAATTGTTAACGACAATCTACCTCAGTATAGAAGTATAAGTATATATATATAACATTATATATAAATATATATAGAGCTTAACGATTCAGTTCAGATGGAACTCAAACAAGGTTCTTAATACTAATCTATAAATTCCCAATAGTTGGGATCATACACAACACAAACTGGAAATAAACATCACAACTACATAGAGTAGACCCCACCCAACCACACTGAGAACTTTTATTTTCTTAAAAGAGATAAGAAAATGGCCCAAAATCATTGTTGAGCGCATTGGACCCTCTGGGCACCACCACCATGCATATCCTCATCCTCATCGTATGCCTCTTGAGACTGCTGTGCTTGCTTGCGACGCATTTCTTCTTCTATGTTGACATCATGCAGTGTTGTCTCCTCACATTCATCTAGTTCCATGTCAGTAAGCTGGGTAGAACTCCTCGGAGGCAGCACTGCTTCCAAGGTCTTGCATTGTTCTGGACTCAATGAATCTGGGAACTCCACGGTGAAATGTATATATAGTTTACCCTTCATAAATGCCCTCTGGTACATTGGCATGCCTTCATCATTTATAGCCTTGAATTGATCTGATACACCAAGATAAAAATAGCCTTGAAAATACCAAAGAAAATCAAACTTACATGTAAACCCGTAACTCTCACACTGAAATCCTTGCATCTCAAGTTGCTAAATTGCACATATTGACCAAAGAACAGAAAAAAAGACACCCAAAAACATAACTCCCACAAGTGTGATCTTACGTATCGAAATGATTAAAAAAGAAATTGAAGTTACAAATTTTCCACCATTTAGCAGTCATGTAGAACATCAGAAGGCATTAAACATATCACATTAAGGACAGATTTGGGAGAGAGAAAATACTTTGATTTCTTCTTATTACCCGAGTACAAAGCACATATTTTGTTTTTACAGAGTTGTACATCTTCCACCAAGGGCTCCCTGAACTACTGCCTATGTCCTCTTATACTGATCCCAATAACGTTTACACTACACGATTATCCGTGAAAAAGTTCAGACAAGTAGAGAATCACAAAGTATCTATTTACAACTTCATAAACTATTCAATACCAACCCCTAATCGTCAATTCATGTCCTACTTGGCTGATAGTTTTGCACAAATGATATTTTAATGAATGAAAGTGATAGAGAATACGAGCAGAATAGTTCTCGGGTGGGACTTCTTTCTTATTAGGATTTGCTTTATTATTAGGGAATATTTAATTTTATTATTAGGTTATCTTATGGATTACTTGATCCTAAAAGTTCTAGGGTTGTAGCCTCTTTGTAGCCTTTTGCAGGCAGAATTAAGTTTAATGAAAAGTTGAGAGCTTTGCTTTCTATCCAGGTTTGTGTGATGCAGCCTAATCTTAGGTGTGATGCCCAAGAACCTCTGGGTGTGATGCCTAGAAACCCTACTGGTGTGATGCTAGTAGTCCTAGCCCTTTCTTAAACCCATTTCCTAATCCCCCACTTTTCTTAAAAGAACCCTAGACCAGGTTGTCCTGCATCAGAAAGACTAAAATCCGAGCACTTTAGATGAATGAAACAGTCAATCAGGTATGAGTCCACATGCAATTCCACGAATTGTACAAGGAAAAATAAATAAATCCCTCAATAGATGAAACTCAGCAACCTTCAAAACAAATTCACCATTCTATTTTGGTCCAGGTCAACAAGTCCTATCATATTTCGATGAACCACCTACCAAAATTAATACACATCACATTTGACAGATGAGGGAGAATTCAACCATAATCCATTGCAAGCACTTTCAAGGTGGCGAGTAAAAATTAGTCAAAATGAGATGAGAATAAATGTAACTGACCAGGCTTGACAATCTCTCCCGGATGAGACTTGATCAGGAGTTGCCTGCTATCTAAATGTGTCAATACAAATTGAAAGCCACAGAGCGCCTCCATAAGGGACAGCGTATGTTCGTAGAATAGGTCATCACCCTTCCGCTTAAACTTAGGGTGTTCCTTTTGTTGCAGGACAAAGACAATATCCCCTGTGATAGTATCAGGCTGCCAAAAAAAGAGAAAAACAATTCAAGAACATAGAATAGAAAACTGACATACAGAAATTGTAAACAATCACTAGGTAGTTAACGATAGAACCAACAACTAAAAATTCCACTATGGCAAACATATATGAGACGATGTTGGCATACCGCTTCATCAGCTTCACCAGGGAATGTGATCCTCTGTCCGTTTTGCATGCCCTTCTCCACATGGACTTCCAAGACTTTCTTTTCCTGAACAACTTTCTCACCTTTACACTGCTGGCAGCGATCCCTGTCGTTAATGGTTTCACCAGTACCCTTGCACTCATTGCACGGATGCTGCATTTGCTGGATCATGGAAGGCCCAAGATGTCGAATGGAGACTTTCATTCCAGAGCCTTGGCAACCAGGACACTTGATCGAAGCACCGGACTTTGACCCTTTGCCCTTGCACTTGGAGCAGATAATGTTGCGGGAGAGAGACAGCTTCTTGGAAGTCCCATTATAGAGATCTTCCAAAGAAACTTTAAGGGGATGGATGACATCCTCTCCCCTTCTCTGCCTGCGGCCACCTCGGCTGCTGCCTCCACCTCCGCCAAAGAAGGATTGGAAAATATCAAACGGGTCGTGGCCCCCACCTCCACCACCCATTCCTTCCTTGAGTGCGTCCTCACCATATTGGTCGTATATTTCACGCTTTTCTGGATCACTCAAAACCTCGTATGCTTGAGCCAGCTCTTTAAACTAAATCACAACAATCAAAAACCTCCATAGTTTCTTATTTAATTGAATTCACAAGTAATATAAATTCAGAATGAAGAGAAACACATGAAACAAACCTTTTCAGGGTCGCCGCCCTTATCAGGATGGTTCTTGATGGCTGCTTTTCTGTAAGCCTTCTTGAGGTCGTCTTGGGAGGCGGACTTCGGGACTCCAAGGATCTCATAGTACTTGCTGTTGTCGCTTTTCTTCGGACCTCTCCCGAACATTTTTCTCTATGAAATCAATAATTCAAACTAAGATTTCTAAGCAAGACCCAGAAACCCAGGAATTGGAAAGGCCTAACCGATTTGTTGCGCCAAGATCACGGCGAGAGAAAGAGGAGTGTTAGTTTTGGTCAACTCTGAGGAAATACAAGGTCGGGATTGCTGCTTCAGACGGAGGTAGTTAGAGGTTAGTATATCAGTATTGACATGAAGGAAGGATCTAGAATTGTACAGAACCTGTTTTTATTTTTTCATTTCTTTTCTAGTCTAATTTTATTATTGTCATTTTATTTTTGACAAAATATTTGTTATCTCTTATATTATTCTGTTTACTGAAAAACAGTTTTGTCTATAAGTTTTTAAATTAAACTGAAACATCCCTAATCTCTTATTTATCAACACTTTAGTCCATTCCGTTACATGATTGTCAAAATATTCCGTTAAATTTTAAAATAACAAAAATACCCTGGTTCAAAATCAATTTTTTTTCTCTTTTATTTTTGTTCATCAACTCTTTTTTTGTTTTAATTTCTATATATAATTATATAATTATATATAGAGAGAGGTACTTAATTTGACCCCCAACAAAAATTTAAAAGATAAAGAGGGAAAAAAAAAGATTTTCAACTGGGGTATTTTGGTCATTTTAACACCTAAAGTTTACCAATAATGGATTTATTTGACAGAATGGACTAAAGTGTTGACAATTGAAAAATTATGAATGTTTTAGTTTAATTTGAAAACTCAAGTACAAAACTGTTTTTAGTGCATAATATAGGGAGTAACAAATATTTTGTCATTTTCTTTTTTATAGCATAACCGAAAAACTAACACAAAAAATCTATATCTATTATGGATGTTTTAGTTTAATTTGAAAACTCAATGACAAAACTATTTTTTAGTGCATAGTACACGGAGTAACAAGTATTTTGTCTTTTTTTTTATAGCACAACCAAAAAACTAACACAAAAAATCTATATCTATTATGCTTTCCAGCTAATCTAAATGGAACACTAGTGACACCAAATAGGAAAACAGTAAAACTAATAAAATGAGAATGATTTGTATAAGAAGTTAGTAACCATGAGCTAAGTTTTTCAATCTATTGGCCACATAATTTGCCGCACAACAAACATATGTCTACATATAATTGAAGAAAAAATCCGCATAAGAGACAAAATCTTGAATGAGAATCTTAATATAAGGAACAATCCTTCACTACGTCAATCTCAAAATCTCTTCCAACAAAACACTACGGAATCCCTAAATGGGTGAGGAATGTAAACAAACCTTGTATTCAAAAGAAAAAAAAATGTAAACAAATGTTCTTTCAAGACAGTATAGTCTTGGCTACCAAGATATTAACAACTCCAAAAGACTTATTAACAACATGACAATTTCTAAAAATATATATGATAGGAAGACTTATAGCAGCTTTTCAATTCATAACTGACCTATGAAAATTAATAGCAAGTTTAATTACATGGAATTAAAAAATTTATTAATAATAAAATTAGAGACGATCAGAATTAGATATCTTTTAATTGAGAAAACAATGGTATTGTTCAAGGAAGGTTAATTCCGTAACTTCCGTGGAATGCCTATATAAAGACCTCCTTATCAATCAATAAAGACAGAGTTTATTATCATCTATTTCTCCTAGAACACGTTATCAGCACGTTGCTCTAGCCTCCCGTCTAATAGCCCTAAAACCCTAAAAAAAAAAAAAAAAAAAACCCTGATTTCCGATTTTTTTTTTCTCGAAACCCTAACCTACCGTCGGCCGCCGATTCTTCCCTTCGGCATCGTCGGCCTCTTCTCAGCAGCAACTGCGCTGCCCGCCTGCCCCCCCCCCCCCCCCCCCTTCCCTTGCGTGCCATAACTTGCACGCATACCCGAAGATTCAAGATTGCTCGCAAGCCAAGCAAGCGGCTTTTGAAGCCTAGTTCGTTGCTGAGAAGAAATCAAGAAGAATCAAAGAAAACAAGCTTCCCCAAAAGTCAAGTTTCTTTCGATCAAGTTTCAATTGAAGAGGTAAATATTTTATAATCGTTCCCGCTTATGAAATTTCAATAGTTGGGTTTTGTTTTTCTTCCGGGACCTTTCCGTGTCCCTGCTACCTCATCCCAATTATATCGCTTCTCGGGACGGCATACGGGGATTTAGTCACCCCGGTGCCAACGTTTATTGGGGTAACTGTGATGTTACCGGCCACCGTTATGCTTGTGACTGTGATGTCACTATGAACCATAACGTATTCTTTTTAAAAGAAAACAAAAGGAAGATATCGATTGTGACTTGAAGTCACGTTAAGCATCGATTTATGTGACCATAATATATCTTGGCACTGTTCTAAAAGAACAATCAAACTTGATTAGTATTCAAATATACTAACGTCTCCCTGTTTGTGTTCTGTAGATGGCTGACACTCAGCGTCCTGAATTTGACATCTTGGATGTCCAAGGCAAGGAATACAAAAGGTGGATCTCAGATGTAGAGAACACCTTCATTGGTAAAAGATTTATCGCCACCATCAACCCTCCTGAGGATGCAAGCTTACAAGCTTCTCCTGAACAGAAAGCACAAGCCCTGATGTTTCTCAGGCGCCATATCCATCCAACGCTCAAAAAGCAATACCTGAGGAAAACCGATCCCAAAGAGCTATGGGACATCCTCAAGGACCGCTTCGACAATGTGCATGACGCACAACTCCCAGACCTCATGTCCGATTGGGAGCAAATCCGCTTATTGGATTTTGATTCCGTCCAGGAATATCATCAGACTATGCTAAACTTGCAATCTGATTTGAGCTTTTGTGGGGTCGAAAAGACCGATGACGATATGATGGAGAAGACTTTCACGACGTTCCTAGAATCTGCGTCCATGTTGTCGCATCAGTACCGCGATCTCCGTGAGAAAGGCACTATTAAAACCTTCAGTGATTTGATGAATGTACTTCAAAGAAAGGAGAGGTACCATGAGTTGATTCTTACCACCAATAACAGGCCTCGAGGACCGAAATTCATTGCGGAATCTCATCAAGCCCGTGGTAAAGCTTCTAAGTAAAAACATCAACCTCATGAACGTCAAGCACCACCACCACATACGCCAAGAGCAACACGTGGCGGACGAGGAGGGAGAAGAGGCGCCGGCCGTGGCCGACAGCTTTCTTGGACAAGGGATGGTGGCAGCGCCGCCGCTCCTAGAGGAGGGAACCGGCCCGGTTCCGACCCTCGACGTGGTGGCCACGCCTCAAGCTCTGCTTCGGCGCCTTGCTTTAAATGTGGCTCCATGAATCATCTTCAACGCAATTGCACAGCAAGTAGAGAGATTCAAGCCGCTTACAAGAAACACAAACAATACATAGAACAAGAAACAAACTATGTAGGAGACCTTGAGGAAGAAGAGTACGGTGAAGAAGATACCAACTTCACCGTTGATGACTTCCAACCTACCAAGAAGCGTAGGACTCAGGAGTATGATACTCCGGATTATGAATAAGTATTTGACTTAGGTCATGAGATACATGTTCAAGTTTGATTTTGATTGTTATTTTGACATAATATAGTCAATAAATCACGACTTTGTTCGATAAGTCGTTCTATTTAGAACAACCTTGATGTACTTTTGAGTTGTCATCAATAAAAATTCTCTTATTCAATGAATGATTTGAGATTTTTACATCCCTATGAAAGCATAAATGGTCAATGCGTCCAATTTACAATGGCATAATTATTTTGAGTTCACGACAATTCTGGTGATGTTAACTCAAATCTGAAATAAAATCACAAAGACAAATGAGAGACTCGCGAGAAATCGCGTTGCACATTAGGCCAGCCTATCGGCAGGAGCTTGGCCGCGATTCGCTATCCCTCGCTCGCCAAGGCCACTCAGCCGCTTGGCTGCGATTCGCCAGGCCTCGCTCGCCATGGCTACTCGCCAACTTGGCTGCGATCAGCCAGGCTCGCTCGCCATGGCTACTCGCCAACTTGGCCGCGATCTGCTAGGCCTCGCTCATTATGGCCACTCGCCAGCATGGCTCAACACCGAATCCGGTTTTTGAAACCAACATCGATAGCCTATCGAACAAATGCAACTTTTGCATCAATGGCTCGGCAACGACGTGTCTTCGGACTCGCCATACTTCGGATTTAGCTCAACCGTCGCATCGTAATTGCCTCAATGCCAGACCGACACTCACCACTCGCCTTGCTTCGGCTCGGTGTTAGGGTAGCTTCGGCCTTACCTCAGCTTCGGCTTTGGCTTGGCCCCGGCCTTTGCCTTGGCCTCGGCCTTGGCTCAGCCACGCCACCTACGACGGTGTCCGGTCTCAATATCTGACCTAGGCTATGTTAACTCTTCAATGTTGGTATTCGGTGATTACAATAAGGCTTATCTCTTTCTCTCAAGTTATGTCGATGCCATGGCTATGTTATTAGCCTTAATGCACTTCATTTTGTGATGATCTATTGCTTCAGTACACTTACTTTAAAGTGTTCGCCAAAGTCTAAAGTAGACTATTGATTCAATTTACATTGTTTTTTTATAGATGTATCAAGGCAAGATTGAGTGTTTGTTGGATTGTGCAACAACTCACACGATTCTGAGGAATCGGCAATTGTTTTCGGATTTTTCGCCAAGAGAATCGTCGTTATCTACGATGACAGGAACCGGACCCGTCATTAAGGGTCGTGGCACTGCTCAATTCTTATTGCCAAATGGCACTGAAATTCGGGTAGAGGACGCCCTATATGCGCCTAAGGCGCCAAGAACCTTGCTAGCTTTCAAGGATGTACGTGACAACGACTATCACCTCAACACTTATGTTGAAGATGGAACTGAATATCTGTTGATCACCTCCACTCAATCTATGCGCACTCGCATTGTGGAGAAGTGTAAGCGAGTTCGAAATGGCATGTATTTCACAACCATTCGACCCAACGAATCTCATGTTGTTATATTATGTGATTCTGATGCTTATAAGCTTTGGCATGATAGACTCGGTCATCCGGGTCGTGATCTGATGATCCGTATTTTGAAATGCTCCCACGGTCATCCATTTTTCAGATCACAGAAGCAAACAGGAAACCAGAAAACTGGACAAACCCAAGCCGACGCCATATCTAGGCGTTCCGGCCTTGGTTCGGCCTCAATGCCGCTGCCGGCAGCCTCTCGGCTCCAAGGAGAGGTTCGGCCTCCTCCTGCTTCTCATGCTTCTGTAGCGATGTCTAATGCTCATCGTTCGTTTTGCAAAACTTGTTCACTAGCAAAACTTCAAGCAAGACCATCTTTTGCTATTGATAATAAACAGAATATTCCGTTCCTACAACGAATACAAGGTGATATTTGTGGACCTATAACACCAGAATGCGGACCATTTAGATATTTCATGGTTCTGGTTGATGCGTCAACGCGTTTGTCACACGTAGCGTTGTTGTCCACGAGGAATGCTGCATTTGCTAAACTCCTAGCTTAGATCATTAAGCTTCGGGCTCACCACCCGGACAATCCGATTAAGTCAATCAGACTGGATAATGCTGGAGAGTTTGCATCAAAGTGTTTTGATGACTATTGCATGTCAGTTGGGATTGAAGTTGAACATCCCGTACCCCACGTTCATTCTCAGAACGGTCTTGCAGAAGCTGCCATCAAGAGACTTCAGCTTGTAGCTCATTCTCTTGTCATGGCCACTAACTTGCCGGTTTCAGCATGGGGATATGCAATATTACATGCAGCTATACTTATTCGTCTATGACCCACAGATAGCCAACCATTTAGTGCGTACCAGTTGGTAACTGGTTATGAGCCTGATATTTCGCATCTGCGTACTTTTGGTTGTGCCGTATATGTGCCTATCACGCCTCCACTGCGTACCAAGATGGGTCCACAACGATGATTAGCTATTTATGTTGGATATGAAACACCAACCATTGTCCGCTACATATGTTGGATATAAATGAGTCTTTGTCAGAAAGCGCAATGAGAATGGTGAAGTCCAGCGATATAAAGCTCGACTCGTGGCGCAAGATTTTTCTCAACGCCCTGGAATTGATTATGAGGAGACGTATTCTCCTGTCATGGATACTATTACCTTCCGATACTTAATCAGTTTGGTAGTCTCAGAGAGACTCAATATGCAGCTTATGAATGTTGTAACAGTGTATCTTTATGGGGATCTAGATACGGAGATGTACATGAAAGTGCCAGAAGGACTTTCGTTACCCAAGTCAAGTGAGCAAAAACCACGAAGTTCATTTGCTATCAGGTTGAGACGATCTCTATATGGACTCCGACAATCTGGTAGGATGTGGTACACACGGTTAAGTGATTACTTGATTGGGAAAGGATACAAGAATGATGAGTTGTGCCCTTGTGTGTTCATAAAGAGACAAGTTCAGGATTTACCATTATAGCCGTCTATGTTGATGATATGAACATCATTGGAACTCTAAATGAGATCAATGAGACCGCTAGCTACTTGAAATCCGAATTCGAGATGAAAGATATGGGAAGGACTCGGTTTTGCTTAGGCTTAGAACTAGAGCACCGAAGTGGTGGAATCTTTATACACCAATCTACATATGTCCGAAAGATGCTCAGGTGATTTAACATGGACAAAGTTATGCATCCTACAGGCACTCCCATGGTCGTTAGAAGTCTGGATATCAACAAAGATCCCTTTCGTCCGAAAGAAGATGACGAAGAGGTCTTGGGAGCTGAATATCCGAACAAAGTGCAATTGGAGCTTTGTTATACCTAGCTCAGTGTACTAGACCAGACTTTGCTTTCTCAGTGAACTTGTTAGCTAGATTTAGCTCTGCGCCAACACAACGTCATTGGGTTGGAATCAAGAACATCTTTTGATACCTTAAAGGAACCCTTGACATGGGCTTGTACTATCGATACACTCATCAGGATTCGACACCTTGTCGATCTCTTGCATCCAACAACACAAACCGTGGCTCGGATCGCCACCGGTCATCCGCCAAGACTGGCTTTGGCTCAGCCATCCGCCATCCTGCAGCCATATCCGCCAACATATCCGGACCCGAGGATGCTAAGTCGTGGTCCCGATACGGCTTTGGAGATACCCCCTCCTACTCAGATACACCAAATGATGTGATGGTAGGATTTGCTGATGCTGGATATTTGTCAGATCCACACAAAGGACGTTCCCAAACCGGTTATGTTTTTACCATTGGGAATACGGCGATATCTTGGAGATCAACCAAACAAACCCTTGTTGCTACCTCCTCGAACCATGCTGAGATTATTGCACTACATGAAGCAGTCAAAGAATGTGTTTGGCTTCGCTCAGTTATATCTCACATTCAAGAGTCTAGTGGACTTGAGTCTACTACAATGGGACTAACTTGCATATTTGAAGATAATGCAGCATGCATTGAGCAGATGAAGTTGGGATACATCAAGGGTGACAATACCAAACACATTTCGCCTAAGTTCTTCTACAATCAGCAGCAGCAAGAGACTTTGAATATCCAAGTGAAGCAAGTCAGCTCAGAAGATAATGCAGCTGATCTGTTCACCAAGTCTCTACCCAAATCTACATTTGTGAAGCATGTAAAGCGCATTGGTATGTGTCGCTTATCCGAACTCAAAGACTGATTGACTATCAGGGGGGGTTCTCGTCTAGACTTCAGGGGGAGTCTAGTTATGCATGTCTCACATACTTGTAGTTGGTGCGTTGTACTCTTTTCCCTTAGACCATGCTTTTATTTTTTGCCCAAGAGGTTTTTGTTTGCTGGCAAAGGTTTTAACGAGGCAATAGTTCATGCACCATTGAGGACGCGACACAAGGGGGAGTGTTCAAGGAAGGTTAATTCCGTAACTTCCGTGGTGTGTCTTGTCTTAATAAGGCTAGTAGTCTATATTCTTTATTAGATAGAGATACTTGATGTAATGCCTATATAAATGCCTCCTTATCAATCAATAAAGACATAGTTTATTATCATCTATTTCTCCTAGAACAGGTATGATATTAATATTATTCCTAAAATCCATGTTCTCTTGGTTATGGATATTTCAGGAATCAATTCTTCGTAATGAGGTGGGAACATATACCTTTGCATACGTATTTGGAATCAATTCTCATTGTTGTATGTATTAGTAAAGATAAAAATTATTTTACTTCAGTCATTCTCTCTCGTTTTAAGTAAGTAAACGTTGTCTTAGTGTAACTATTTTTATATAGTAAGTTTTGAGTCGGTAAAGATAGATAAATGGGTATAGTAGTGAGAAATAGATGAGTCGGAAGAAATAGAAATTAAGCAACGAGTCTCTGATCACATCTGGTAGCGAAGAAGAAGAAGAAGAAGAAGAAGAAGAGAAATGTCGAGCGGCAGTGAAGACGAGGATGAGCTCCTCCAGATGGCTCTCAAGGAGCAATCTCAGAGAGATGTCAATTATCAAAAGCCAGCCTCCAATCGCAGACCCGTCGCCAACTACGTCCAAGCCCCTCCGCCAGCCTCCTCCGCCACCAAGAAGCCTCCGCAGCAGAAGCGGCGCGTGGTTGAAGACGACGACGAATCCGATGTCGATATGCTCAGCATCTCCAGCGGCGACGAGGACTCCACTTCCCAGCAGCGCGTGCGCTTCCGCGGCTCTTCTGCTACTGCTGCTTCTAGACCTAAAGACGACGATGCTGCTGCCTGGGACGGCGACGAGCCCGGCTGCTGGAAGCACGTCGACGAGGGCGAGGTACTTAATTTCTCAATCAATCAATTTCTCAATTCTCAATTCCATTGGATTGAACTGTCTCCTCTGTGTGTCTGTGTGTGTTTAGCTTGCTCGCAGGGTTCGTGGTATGCGAGAGACGAGAGCGGCGCCGGTGGCCATAAAAGTTGAGCGCAAAGTGTCTTCTAATGCAGCTTTGGCAAAGAAGGGACTTAACACATTGCAGTCCTTCCCTCGTGGCATGGAGTGCATTGATCCTCTCGGCCTCGGGTCCATTCCGCTTCACTTCACTTCAATTTCTCTTTGAATCATTCCATTTTCGTCTCTTACACACCTGCATTGCATTTTATGTTCCAACAGCATCATAGATAACAAAACCTTAAGACTCATAACCGAGTCCTCCGACTACTCTCCAACCAAGGATAACAAATTGGATAACACTCTTCGCGGTAATGCCCCCCATTTCCACTAGTTTTTACATGGTATTACTTGATGCGCCGTGTTTATACTGATTGTTTATACTTAATATTTGCAGAGAAGTTGCTGTATTTCTCTGAGAAATTTGATGCCAAGCTCTTCATCTCCCGCATACACCAAGTAACAAGTGCGGCTGATTTGGAGGCTGGTGCTCTCGCTCTTAAGAGTGATCTTATAGGACGCACTCAGCAGAGAAAGCAATTGGTCAAAGACAATTTTGACTGCTTCGTCTCCTGCAAAACCACAATTGATGGTATCAAAGCATCACACTCTCTCCCGTCGGCTTCTGCTGTTTCTCGATTTTTCATGTGGAAGATTATTTTCTTTCAGATATCGAGTCAAAATTAAAACGAATTGAAGAAGATCCTGAAGGTTCGGGGACTGCTCATTTGTTCAAGTGTATGGAAGGAGTCAGTTCATTGGCTAATCGTGCTTTCCAGCACCTATTTGAGAGACAGGTCAGTCAGACTTGAATTTTGATTACCTGTTTCTTCAACTGCAATTTCATCAACTTTTTGAATGATTATAGGCTGAAGCTGAAAAGATAAGGTCAGTCCAGGGAATGCTGCAGAGGTTCCGAACGCTATTCAACTTGCCCAGTACAATTCGTGGTAGCATAAGCAAGGGTGAATACGACTTGGCAGTTAGGGAATACAAGAAGGCGAAGTCGATTGCTCTCCCTTCACATGTATACAATCTTTATTAATTTAATTTATGTATTTTTCTTTTCCAAATTCACTAACATTGACGCTCATAAGTCTTACTCATTTTCATGCATCAGAATATCTCATTGGTTGAAGTTTTTTCACAGTAATTTTGTTGTGCTCATCTCATATTAATAAATAACATGTCCATGACTGTCTAGTAGATTAGCGTAGTTTAGTTTTTTCCTCTTTAAATTTTAATCACTTTTCTTTTTCTTGTTATAATTTTCGTAAGTGGTAGCTTTGTATGGGATTGATTTTACGAATACTTTTATTGAAATTGTTGGAGGAGGTGCACACTATTCTGCAGGGGTCAAGGATTTTAAACTTTCTCTTAAAGAGTTTTCAAACATTGAGTTGAACGCATCTTCTGATTGACTATCATCAGGAGCTGTTATTTACTTTTTATCGTAAATAAATTCACATATCTGTGGTAGCTTTAGGAATTTTTATTTAGTTTTCCCTGAAATAGTGTTGTATGGTTGCTCATCCATAACTAGTTTCTCAGTGCAATGTTCGGTAGTCTTAGGAAGGAAAAGGGTCCACCTTGGAGACATACCTACTATCTGGATTGTATGTACCCATGTGTCTGATGATGATTGCTGCAATACCTCCTTTTGTTACCCAGGGTTTTTAGGCAGAATAATATTTCTGAATCTGTTGTATCATATTGCGTTGGAATACTATTTTAGGAATCACACTTCTCTTTCATTCAATTGCAGGTGGGAATACTCAAACGTGTTCTCGAAGAGGTTGAAAAAGTGATGCATGAGTTTAAAGGCACTCTATACAAGTCTATGGAAGATCCACAAATAGATCTAACCAGTGTAAGCTTAAGATGCAAGCTATTTACAAGTATTTACTCTTACCAATTGTAACCCAGCATGACGTATTGGATCATTTTTTTTAACTAGCCTCTCAACACACACTTCATGTGACCCAGTAGTTCTGTTTAAAAAAAAAAAAAGAAAAAAGAAGAAGAAGAAAACAATAGATTTGAAAAGAAACAAAAAAAGTACGAAAAAGAAAATGAGCAGCTTTGTGGAAAGGTATTTCTTTTTTCTTTTCGTCCGCAGTATCATTCAAATTGATTGGGGGTAGATATACACGTGGCTTTATTTTTACTTTTTATTTTATCAAAAAGTGTTTTTTAACCTTATTTAATAAACAAAAGGCTTTTTTCGGCCTTTAGAAATTTAACCATCTTAAGCCTGGTTTGCTTGAAATATAAGAAACAGGTATTTTTCCTATTAGTCGCCAAACGTTTTTTTTATTCCTACTCTCCACATCAATTGGATAAAATAATAATCTAGTTGAAGACCAAGTCATTAGCAATATAGCAAGCAAACAAAAACACCTGTTTGGTTAATTACATGGCTAGGCTTGAAAAACAGTTTACTGTAGTAAGCAGGTCCTCATTCATACATAAAAGCAGGAATTCTGTAAAAATTTCAAAATTGTTGCATGTTTTTGTTTTTGTTTTTTTTTTTTTCTTTCATAATGATCTAGACATTTAGTTGAAGTGGGATTATGGGGATATCTGAGTTCGGGGAAAAAGGACCCGATTTTAATCTTTCAGCTATCCATTTGTTGACGACAGTAATGATATGTTATAAAGTAGATACTTCTGATAGTAAGGGGCAATATTCCATTCAAGGGCATAAACACCATCACAAGAGATAGTTTTGCAAGAACAGAAGCTAAAATGTTGCATAGCTTAGGAATTGTAGAGTGTAACTTCCTTGGATAAAATGTTCATGAAGAATGTCTCCACTAGGTTATAATTAACAATGGCTTGTACCTGTTAATGAACACACATGTGTATTCATTAAACAGAGAGTAAGGGGCTATATTATAACCAGCATGGTATCAGAGAGTTTACAATATCAAACAGAGTTATAATATTGTACGTGCATGGTTATAATATTATGGGGAAAGATTGTAACCAGCATGGTATCAGAGAGTTTTTAATATTAACCATGCACACAAGTCAGAAGTATCTACTATGATAGTTAGGGGCAGTATTATAACCAGCATGGTATCAGAGAGTTTATAACCATGCACCATTCATTCCTATAAGAACTTATTTTATAGTTTTGGAGTTTGAGTATGTGATTGGTGTCTAGATCAAACGAGAAGGTTTTGCTATCCTATGTCTAGATCTTATTAGTAAGATAGCTTTGGGATTCAGTCCTTGATGGTTAATTTTAATTACATGCCAATAGATACAACCTTACTTTTTATTTAGCTGGCAATAATTTTTGTACTTCTGTCTTAACAATTTTCGTATGAGACATTCTTTTGATAAGCCAATAAATTTGATTTATTTTTGTGATTAATGTAGCTTGAAAACACAGTAAGATTGCTGCTGGAGCTGGAGCCTGAGTCAGATCCTGTTTGGCATTATTTAAACATACAGGTGAGTAATTATACTAATGCTTGGATTGGTTTCTTTTCTCTTGTTAAATACTTAATATGTGTTTATTTATGGTTAAACATGTAGCTTATTGTTTACATATACCCGTTATGATTAGTAGAATCTGGAAACACAGGTTCTTGGTTGGTGAAACTTTCTAACTGTTCTTTTTTCTTTTTGAACAATAACTTCTAACTACTTTACATCTGTGTGGTTTTGTTTTGTTTCTTTGTTTGTTTGTTTTTGAGATATTATTCATTAAACAGAAGAGGAAGTACTGAACAGTGGACAAGATGTGAACTAAGCTTTCCTGTGGATGACACGGGAAGAAACTGCAAAATAAATAAATAAACAAATAAATAAAGGAAAAAAAATACAACAAAGAAAAGGCGTGACAGCTAAAATAACAAACTATACCAGCATTTTTTACAATAAAGGAACCATCCCTAACCACTTCAGACGTGATTCTTCTCTCTCACAGATGGTCCAGCTCATCCCCTTTCAAACTCAAAACTTCTTCTTTCTTGACATCCAAGACCAAAAGAAATGGCCATTAATGCGTATCTTTGACGTTAATTTAGATTCAGTTTTCCCACCAGCTAGATAGATTTTTGAAAGTGAGAGTCCCTTCTAAGGTTAAGATGGTAGGTTGGTTTGTGGCAGCCCCAACAAACAGTGGCAGTAACTTTTGGGCCTCTGTTTTAAAGGTTTTCAAAGATGACCGTCTCATCCGTCCTTGATAGATTGGAACGCTGCTGTTTTATAGGCCCTGGTCTTTGTTTGAGTGCTATGTTGTATTTTGTTTGTTTGTCTGGAGTCTTTGTTTGCATTTGGCTCCTAGCTTTTGTGGACCTCTTGTCCACTTTCCCTTGGCTGTGTCTTTTCCTTTTTGTTCTGATCAAATCTGTTCTCCAGACCCCCATTTTAACAAATTTGTGGTGAGAGATTG
Organism: Potentilla sterilis; assembly: GCA_963682095.1. Classification (NCBI taxonomy): domain Eukaryota; kingdom Viridiplantae; phylum Streptophyta; class Magnoliopsida; order Rosales; family Rosaceae; genus Potentilla; species Potentilla sterilis. Next base: position 22,212,172 of record OY821766.1, on the reverse strand, counting down.
GATTAGGTACAGGGTGACGTTCTGGAAAGAAATTGATGGGAACAACCATGTGTCTTTATTTCCGCGTCTATATAATATATATCCCATTATCATAATTTTTGCAATGGAACTAGTAGACATTTGGTAGTGAATTTCAAGCAAGCTTGGGACTCTGAGAGGGGGTTATGCAGACTGGTACAGTAGGTTTTTTGCAGTCCTTTGGGTGATATTGATCGAATGAAATGGTGGGGGTTTTAGGACTATTGAGGGCATGATTTGGATAAAGTGAGGGATTCAGTTGCTTTTGGTGTGGAAATTGACATAGGCTACCATAGGATGAACGAGTTATTCCTTCAGCCTTACTGTTGGATTTTTGAAAGTCTTATTGTTATAATGATTAACTACTAAATATGAGTGAGTTGTGTTCTATTGTTCTTTTAGGTCTGGTGTTAAAAAAGTTAAGAAAACCAAAGCAAAATCTGTCGTTAGAGGGTTTATTCCATTTTGTGCTTGTTTCATTTAGACCAGGCACAATAAAGGTTGCCGAAGTCATCAAGGCAGCTTAGTTGTATAACAAAAGAAGCAAAAAAAAAAAAAAAACTTATCGTCAACCCTTGCATTCGTCAGTTCATTCCCTATCTGGGAGATTTTTTTTTTGTTATTATATTTTTATTTTTTAGGAAATCTTATCTTAAGTGGGACATTATTGTGTGGCCTATTGGATGAAAGATAGTAGCTTCTCTAAGGAAGAAAAACTGATTGGTGCCGGATAGCTGACCCTGGTAGATGGATGGATTTGATGTATGATTTTAAAAGATGGAAGGAGGAGAAGCTGTGTGCTGCTGGAGGTTTTGTGCGGAAGCGTTCATTTTTAGCACTTTGTAATACTTTAGAAATAGTCCATGCCAATGCTATTCCTTATGACTGTAATGCTGCTGTTGGGCTTTTACTGTTTTGTTGTTTGCTGCTTACATGGATATCTTCCCTTCCCTTATTTTTTCCTAATTTTTTTTTCCTTGTGTGAACTGTCTCATTTTATATAAAAAGAACTTGGTTTCTTAAGAGAAAAAATTAAGCTTCATATTTTGTACATCCTTTTATTGTGAAAATAGTTTGAGCTTTTCGGAGAAGTAGTTAACAAAGTTATTTCTAACATTCAAAATGGGAAGAATCAGTTGCATCTGGATGCAGATCTTTGTTGCCGCATCTGTCATCTACCTTGGTGTAGGGCCCATTTTGCGCATCAGTTACTATGTACTTTTAAGGCTTACGTCATAACCATACCTTGAGTAGGCTTGAGAATTATTGGTAGAATGTAATGTATATTTATGTATCTCTATATGTGTATATCAAGCTCCTATTACAGTATTATCATGATGGTTGATTGATAATTTTGTTCTTATAGTATGTGGACATTTAATCCTTCTAAAAATTTACTTTCTTGTTTTCTAATATTAATGAAAGAATGTTTCTTAAAATAAAGAATAGAGAGGTCAAACCATAGACTCTCATAGTAATCCTTAGAACTGACAGCAAAATGATTACCAGTACTCTCTCAACCAGAAAGTGAAAAAGAAAGACCATGGATGAATGAATGCACTTTTTGGTGCCTGGATATAAGTATTTAATGTTCCAAATTTGTTTCATGCTCAGAATAACAGAATTCGAGGTTTGCTTGAGAAGTGCACATTAGATCATGAAGCTAGAATGGAGACTCTACATAATGTTTTACGCGAGAGGGCTCTGTTTGACGCAAGGTGGAAGCAGATACAAGATACTAATCAATCTGTAAGTGTGAACCTTTTGCGATTATCCTACACTGACCGAGAAGTAACTTGGTCAATGTTTAACTACTTCCCATCTCATTAATTTCAGTCAGATGCTCTTACTTTTGGAAACAACAATCTTCTGGCTGATTCTGTGGCGGTCGACTTGACTGGTGAAGAAGTTGATGCTCTCAGAGGGAGGTATATTCGTAGATTGACTGCTGTACTTACACATCACATACCAGCATTCTGGAAAGTAGCACTTTCTGTTTTCAGCGGAAAATTCGCAAAGGTATCTTGGACAACTTTTTATTCCATGCTTAGGATCTACATATAATAATTCAGATGAACTTCCAGTCTACTGATATATGTTTGTAAAGTGCACAAGCACAAGTATTTATTTTGGTGTGTCTCCCAATAAAGAATAGGACACTGCCGTCTCAGATTAAATCATTTGTGTTATTGCCTCTTTTGGAATTATTATTTTTCATTTGTTATTCTGTTGAAATTAATTATCCAGTACTATTCAATACTAATGTGAAAGTGAAGAATATAGTGGAGAGAACTATTTACCATTTTTAGTAAGGGACTTCAAGATTAATTTTACCAGTTGAAAAGAAAATTTCTTCTGCAGTCTAGATTCCAGAACATATATGAAAACTCTCGTGATAAATAATTATGTTCCTTAATTTCTATTTATTTTTCTTTGGATCAGTAATTATGGCTAGGGTGATTGACATACTTTAAGCATTGTTATTTCTTGTTCAGTATTATAATTAGAAAACTGATGAGTATCATCTTTCTCAAACTGAAAAGTTCGCTGTGAGCAGATTTATGGTGAGAATGCACAGATAATTGTTAAGCCTATTATCTGTTCATTTGTTCAATAGTTACCAATGCATGTTTTCCTGCAACGACAAATCTTTTTGTTTCACTTGTCATAGTAACGGTGAATTTTGTAATCAACGAGTCCTAAAATCAGTCTACAGTCCTCTTTTAGCTTTCATTCTCTGATATGTAACTTCCCTTTGTTTTTCATTATCCACTCCCTCAATTTCAGTTATGCTGATATACTCACACAGTATATGAATATTTAATAATTACTATTGAGAAATGCTTAAAAAATATCCTACTTTGCTGTTATATAAAAAATGGTCCGATATTTTGTTCCGTGTATTTCACATTCCTTTGTATGATCAATCTTAATCAAACATTAAAATGATTTATCATTCCTATGTCTATTGGGGACTTTAATTAATACCATAATTTTTGTCGTTATATTCTAGTGATCTAATATTTTTGTGTATGAAAGATGCACATTCATTCTTATTCTTAATCTTAAATTTTCAGTCATCCCAAGTTTCTTCGGAATCAAATGCTACTACTCCAGCAAATAAATCTGAGGAAAAAATTGGAGATGGGAAATACTCTACTCATTCACTTGATGAAGTTTCTGCAATGATACGCAGTACTATAACAGCATATGAAGTGAAGGTGAGGAAGCTGGCTGAACCATCTGTTTGACATACTTAAATGGAAACCTTACTTCAATACACTGATAACATCAATGGCTGTGCTTTTCCAATAAGTTGCTGACTTTTTGTGGTGTATGTAAAATGCAAAATTTTCTTATCATAAGAGTTTTACATTTTTGGATCTTTTGTAGACTGCAGAACTAGACAAGCAACTCACATCTACTTTTCATTAGTGTCGTCATTTTTTTTTTCCTTCTCATTCTTCTGTATCAGTTGTCTACTCTTTGATTGCTGTCTGTGTTTAACTGAAGAAAATAGTCGAGTTATTTATAATTAGATGGTTTTCTGTTTGGGCATTCTATATAATTTTTATCAGAGATTCAGACCCCAAGTTCAACAGGTGGTTAAGAACATATTTACTTTTTATGCTCTGCAGGTTTGCAATACCTTTCGTGATCTTGAAGAATCAAATATTCTGCAACCATATATGAGTGATGCAATAAATGAAATATCTAAAGCTTGTGAAGCCTTTGAAGCGAAGGAATCAGCTCCATCTATTGCTGGTATCTCTTAACCTTCTCTTAACCCCAAATTTGCTGATTTCTCAGTACTTCTGATGATTGGCCTTATTTTGCAACAGTAATTGCCACTCGAGCACTTCAGTCAGAGATTACAAAGATCTATATCCTAAGGCTTTGCTCATGGATGCGGGCATCAACGGTAGAGAATTCAAAAGATGAGGCATGGGTCCCAGTATCAGTTCTTGAACGGAATAAGTCTCCCTATACAATATCTTACTTGCCGCTAGTGTTCCGTAGTGTTATGACCTCAGCAATGGATCAGATCAAGTTGTAAGTCTCTATAGCCTGCAAGGGCTTTCTGATATCGTCAGTGGTAAATAAACTGAAATATATGTTACTTTCCTATGAATCATTTGTCCGCTGAATTTTTGAATATTGTCAATGTCCTTTTCTTGATTAGATTTTAACACAACCTTACAGTCTGTCTATTTACACATTTTCTGAAAAGAGCTTGATCCATAGTGAAGCAGCATAAAGATTAAATTTGATTTTGTAATACTGTCTACCTGAATTTGTAGTTAGAGAAATAAATAAAGGCTTAAATCCACTTTGCAGCTTCCAAGTGTGGGGTTTTACACATGTTACCACATAAAAAATTTCCGCTTTCATCGTGAAGTAACACAAGATAACCTTATTTCAATTGCAGCATGTCGGATGTTGTGTGAGACCATTTTTTATTGAAAGTTTAACACAAAAATATCTTCACCGCTGTGATAAAAATCTTGTACATATGAGTGACTGCGGTTCGATCTATTGGTGAACTAGTTCTGCCAAAGCACTCAAATAGAGTAAAATGTGTCTGATTACTTTGATGGTGTCTCTACTTAGAGTGTCCGTTTGTTCTTTTTCCCAACTTATAGTATATCAAGGAATTCATTGAACTGTAATATGCAGCGACAACGAACATGAATAATTCCATATACAAGTAAGGGAGTACGAATACTTGATTACATAAGTCAGTCCATTTCCTAGAATTAAGTGAACATCTCAACATAACATTGACTAATCTTGAATTAATAACATGACATGTTTGTTTGATTAACCTTCTATTTGTTTGCATGTTGTATTAGTCTTATTTGCTGATTGTGCTGAAAATCATCTTGAAAGCTTGTTTTGACTGTCATTCACTATGTATTAATTTTTAGGATGATTCAGACATTAAGGAGTGAGGCAACGAGGTCGGAGGATATGTTTGCGCAACTCCAAGAAATACAAGAATCTGTCAGACTTGCATTTTTGAACTGTATTTTGGATTTTGCAGGTATGATGAATGAGTTGCAGATTATAAGTCATAATGTTTAGTATCACTATGTGATGTCCTGATGCTTGCATCGACATTAATCAGGTCACCTGGAGCATATAGGTAGTGAGCTTGCTCAAAACAGAACAAGCAAAGGAAGTTCACATGTAGAAAATGGATATTCACAGAACTTAGAAGAGAAGCTAATATTTGATCTCAGGGGAAGTGTTGTGGGTCCACATCAACAGTTGTTAATAGTCTTAAGTAATATCGGCTACTGCAAAGACGAGCTATCTTATGAGTTGTACAACAACTACAAACATATCTGGCTACAGTCAAGGTATGAGTCCTTTATTTGTCCCATCTTCATGGGACTGCAGAAATATCATGATGTTTCTTGCATGTGGTCAGCTGAAATATCATGATAAATTTTATCTGAGATGATGTCTGTTACCCATTAAACCTAGAAGTGCGAATGGAAGAACCAGATATTCTATTTTTGTTGTTATTGATGCCAAAACTTGGAGGAACCATAAGAAATGATATCTCTATGGTTCAGCTAAATTGGACTGCATCCATGGGTTGTATGGGTTCCCACTAATGAACAAAATGGATTGCATGTGATTTGGCTTGGGATGAATGGTCTGTATATTTGATGATAGTCCTTTACACAATATCTCGTCGTAGTACCATATGGAGTTGAATTTTTCCCCTTAAAAGATTTTTTGGAATACAATTTGAGTTTTCCAAAATCCCACAATGGAACAGTCAAATCAGTCTGGTACCACGACGAGATAACGTGTAAAGGACTATCCTCACACATACATAAATTAGTCTGGTCGAATATGACATAATTGTTAGATAGCGTGTTAAGACTTTTGGTACGAATTTCCAGATGAGCAATGATATTGGATCATATGGTTTGTTATGTATCTTATATGTCATTTTTCTTTCTCAAAGAGTCATCTGCTCAGATACAATATGGTAAGCAGCAATAAGATGGTTTTTGGTTTTGCTCGTGGTTTATAGGGATAAAATGGTGGTGCTACTGAGCCAACTAATTCTTGTCTAATCTGTTGCGGATGCTTAGTTAACTTGCTATATTTCTGTTTCTGTAACAGGGAAAGAGAGGAAGAGGATAGTGACATACAAGATTTAGTGATGTCTTTTACTGGGCTGGAAGAGAAGGTTCTTGAACAGTATACTTTTGCTAAGGTACAATTGAAAACCTGAACATTCCAATATGCATGCACACATACACACTTGTGCGCAAATAATTAATGGCTCTTCTTTTGAGCTTGCTACTTAAAGGTCTCCAGTTCTTTTTTTAGTTTTCCTTTCCTTGGTGCATATATTGTCAATCTTCTACATTGACATTGTTCCTGGCTCAGGAAATTTAATTAACCCATAGGCTTTCTGTAACTCAATTTCACAATAGGTTGCACATTTGATACCTGTCAGTGTTATCGTAAAATCTGAAAGTGTGAAGTATCAGGTTGAATTAGTTGACATGGATACACTAGAGTTAAGGTTGTTATATAAGTGAACCAGATCAACTGTTCAGGCTTCTTAGCATCAGAAGTGCACTCATATGAAGATCCTGATATAGATGTTTCTGCTCAATTTTTGTATCGGATTCCTTGATCTGATTAGAAAGGGTATGCAAAAAGGGTGGAGTCTTCTGCATCCCAGAAGATAAAAACTTTAGCCCTAAAATAAGAAGATTTTGTTGGTTCATTTCTATAGTAGCAGTCTAAGCCGTTTAGAATAAGTTTGAGAAAGTCTTTCCAAACCTCTATATATTGGCCTTATAAAAAATCAGAATGAGGATTGTTGTTGTAAAATCAAGTAGTCAGGAATACTGACATCATGGTTAAAGACTCCAATTTATTGACATTGTATCTTGTGAAGACAATTTCCCTAAAGCGTCAGTTGGTTGATTTTTCAATCTAATGAGGGCCCCTCCACTAGTGTATCCTTCTTTATTTGCCATTTTAAGGTATTGCTTATTAGACTCACTTTTCAATCACATATCGGCATATCGGCATCACGCATATTATTTTTAGGTCTCCATGAGTATATTAATTCAATTTTCAGCCAAATTGATGATTGTCAAAGGTACAGACATGTTAGTCCAATAGGAGATCCCTTAAAAAAACAAAAAAAAGAGATTCTAAACAAGGGCTCAAGTGAGATCATAACGTAAGAGGTCTGGCTTTCAACCCCACAAGCCTTACTGTAGCTCAATCTCCTGGGACCTATCACATTGTGACATCAAGCTCTATAACACAACTGAATGTCCAAAGTTAGTGAGATGTGTGGTAAAAAAGGAATTTTTAAACAAGCTACACTTGAGTCTAGGGTTCTTGGTCTACGTTGGACACGCTTGACTCAAGAAGAAGCCACACCCATGCCACTCTATATATGTATGGGTGCTAGGATTGGTGTTTCAATTTTAGTTTTCTTAAATGTGGTATGGTTTTTAGCAGGGTATGTATTGATTGCTTGGGTGTCTGTTTTAAAGAAAAAAGTGAGTGTAATTCTTGAAATAGTGTCTAAATACATTTCAGTTTCCTTGCATTCATCTTCATTTTCTGTCTGGTAAAATGTTTGAAACAATATATTGCAAATACTAGGTATTGGCTTCTGTTATCGAGGCTCCATGAGTTATCTAAAAAAAAATATAGTGAACATAAGTCCCAACTGCAAACTGCTGGGGCCACCACTCATCGCCTTGCAAGGTTGCAAGGACTGTTGTGTTTGGCACAAGCAGATCTACAGACGTTGTCATCCGGTTCCTAGGCCAACTTGGAACATTACGCTTTAGTGCAGGCATACTGAAATGGTGGTGTTGATGTTCTGTGAAGAAAACATCAGCTAATGGTTTTAGCAAATGGCAGTGTGGTGTCTCCGGTCTATTACTGGAGTGAGAATAGAACTGACAGAAAGAGGAAGAAGAAGGAAATTAATTAGAATTATATGTTATATTTATTTATAGTCGAGGTATTGGAGTGATAAAATATGTAAATTTGTGCACCAATTGGCCCAAATATCCCCATGTTACGATAGTGGATATTATCTCATGAAATTGACGCCTTTATGTGTACACTTACCATTTTGAACATTGGATGATTAAGTGGAACACAGGTCATATCTTTATATTCTTTAACTTATACGATTGGGCGCAGTCTCCTTAACTGCATGGTTTATCTTTTTTTTGTTGATCATGCTCTCCCTTTAGAAGAATACGTGACCCCATCTTTGATTAATTTATTTGTTCACAAATTTTTAAGTCTATATGGATCTAAGATGTGCCCTACTTTTCTTTCAACCCTTGCGTGAAACTTCACATGATCTAAAGCAGTTCTCTTACACAGGCAAATTTGATCAGAACAGCTGCTTCGAACTATCTGTTAGATTCTGGTATTCAATGGGGAGCGGCACCTGCTGTCAAAGTAAGAAACCAATGAACTTGGCATTGGTACTGTTTTTTATTTTATTTTTTATTTTTTTATTAATAATAATAAAAAAGAGATCTTTACCAAGCCAATTGTGCTCTTAGGAGTCTTATTATATGATGTGTCTTTCAGGGTGTGCGTGATGCTGCTGTTGAGTTGCTGCACACTTTGGTAGCTGTGCATGCAGAGGTACTTTCATCTTGAATATTAGTCTTTTCAGAAGAATTTCTTGTGCACTTATTTACGTTTTCTCTTAGTTTAGATCCCAAGTTAACAGTACCCTCGGGTAATATTCCCATGGTATTGATGGTAATGTGGTAAGCTGTATATGTTCCTATCCTTCATTTGGTTATTTTGTCGCTAATAAGAAAGCATTGTTTTCCTTGCAGGTATTTTCTGGCGCTAAGCCTCTTCTGGACAAGACACTTGGCATTCTTGTAGAAGGTCTAATTGATACTTTCATCAGCCTGTTCCACGAAAACAGTACAAAAGAGCTTAGGTCACTTGACGCAAATGGTTTCTGCCAGCTCATGCTTGAGGTAAAAGAAAATGTTCTATCTTCAAGTAGAACCTTGTACTGTTTTGACCGTAGCTATCAAGTTTCTAAGGCATTTTCTTTCTGTGTATATAATGCAGCTTGAATATTTCGAGACCATTTTAAATCCATATTTTACACCTGATGCAAGAGAGGCTCTGAAGTCTTTACAAGGGGTGCTTCTGAATAAAGCAACTGAAACTGTGACTGAAAATGTGGAGAATCCAGGGCACAATCGGCGGGCAACGCGTGGAAGTGAAGATGCAGTGACAGATGATAAACCTCCAGGGATGACTGTATCACCAGATGATCTAATTGTAAGAAGACTAATCTTGTTAAAAGTTCTTATTGTAGAATGCTTTAGATCTAACAGTACTTTCACCAGTTTAGTCGATAATATTATGTTTGTGATTAATACAAAAGTCATTATAGATGGTTAGTCAGCATGAATGGGCTTGGTAAACGGAACAACCTTCCTGTTTGACCTTGGCTATAAAGTGTATGCTTTCAGCTTGTTTATACGTATGCCAACTCAGTTAGTTTGTTGGATGTTTCAGGCTCATGCCCAGCAATATAGCTCTGAGTTACTTCAAGCAGAGCTTGAGAGGACTCATATCAATACAGCATGCTTTGTTGAGTCAATTCCATTGGACTCAGCACCAGAATCAGCCAAACGCACTTATGCTTCTTTTAGGGGGTCACTGGATTCTCCCAGTAGAAACTATAGAGGCACACAAGGAACAGCATCTCCAAGCTACGCAAGGAATAGGCGACGATGAAGTCAATGACTTGATATTTCCATGCCCTACCTTGTTTATGCTAGTTCTGCTGTAGGTTCTTAAATTTTCTGAAATCCATATTCTTTCTATTCTTTGAGTTCATGAGCTACTTTCACTCTTTCCTTTTGAAGTTCTTGCATTATTGTGTCCTTAAATTAGAGTTGTATATTTCTGCCATTTTGTGAATGCCAGTATACCTCCACTTTTAAAGTTCTTATTTGTTACGACATGCTCCACTTTTGTGCTCCCCCAAAGAAAGGTTTCTTTTGGAAATGGAGCCTCAGCTTGTGGTATTAGATTTTGAGGTAAAATATGTTTCCATCCATCTTTGAAGTGGAAGATTAATGATCAGACAAATGCTTGGAATTTACAATTTTTGACTTACTAGTGGAACCAGATGGCCCATGCTCCATCGCTAATTTGCAGAACTAAATCCCATAGTTTTATCATGGGACTCTGCGGTTCCATGTAGAGAAAACCCAGCAGACTACAGCTAGAGCTGACACCATCACATTATAATTCTTACAGGTGGCGTCACATGATGGAGAGCATAATGAGGCTATAACTACAGAAATTGAAGGCGGAAATTTTTTTGAAGAGCATTCGGGTTTGCCAAGGACACTTGTAAAGCAAGGACGTAGATAAGCACAACTTATTTCTTACTAAGTGTATCATTGGAGGTAGGACATGTAATCTAATTATTGATACTGGCAGTCACGAAAATTTTATATGCAACAGAGTAGGCGATTGTTTCAAGCTTCCAACAACTGTCGTAGTCAGGAATTAAACTCGACTTGGCGCAAAAATTATTATTATGTTGTAGGAAAGTTATTTCCCTAACTTCCTGGATGTGTCTTGACCTAATTAGACTAGATTAGATAATTATGTAATAGATAAGGAATCTCTGATTTATCGGGATACTTATTGTAATGCCTATATAAATGCCTCCTTATCAATGAATAAAGTAGAAGTTCTCCCCATTATAATTTCTCCTTAAACACGTTATCAGTACTTGGCTCTAGCCTTCGTCTAAATAGCCCTGAAAAAATTCATAAACCCTAGGGTTCTAATCTGAAGAAAAATCCAAAAACCCAAAATTCTCTTTTCTGCCGGCAACCCATTTGTCGGCAAAGAAAGCCCCCCCCATCAGAAACTATTTTCTGCCAACAACCTCTTTATCGGCAACGAAGGTGGAAAAGTTCTTCTGGCGACAAACTTTCGTCGAAAAAGAAACAATGAGTCAGGATCCAAGTTCTGCCGACGACATCTTGTCGGCAGAGATTGGCATATGATTAGAGCACCCAGAAATCTACTATGGGCACCCACACAGTCCTCCCTCCTCTGAGTTCTGCTGTTGCTGCCCTCCGAGCACGCCGCCATGAGGCCAACGACCTCTCGTCGGTGTTCTCTACTGATCTGGCTTCCTCCGCCGGTCGACGCCGCCCTAAATCAAGCCTCCCCGAAGCCTAGCCCGGATTCTCGAATCCGACAAGTCTGACGTTGACGCGACATGGTTTCCTCCTCGCTTGAGCGTCGTCAACCTGCGTGCCTAACTCAAAGCCGCCGCACGTTTTCTGCCCTATCTGGCATCGAACTCCTCCCGACCCGGTTCCTGGAGCCCGACCCGACCCGAGTCGGCAGTCCGATTCAATTCAGCTTGAGGGGTAAAACGAATTATTCGTTGCACGTACATGGAAGAGCAACTCAAATTTGCACAAGGATTAGAACCGAGTTTTCAAGCGCATTTTATATTACAACGCAGTTCATTGGCGAACTAGCAAGTAAGATTTTATAAAAGTTTCAGCTTTTGAACATATACGATATATATATATCGGGCGCTAGTAGCCTTCTTCTACTCTGATCCCGGCCATTCTTATATCGCCGATGAGACCTAAGATGGGGATGTAATTACCCCTACGGTCGAAGTTTTAAGTGATGGTCCTGGGGGAATCACGTTTGAAAGGGAAATTAAAAAAAAAAAAAAAAGATGCTTATGTGGATGTCTGAGTACGCCACTGTTTGAAGGTGCGATATGATGTCGCCGGTTTTATGCATCAAAAAGAAAAATTTATGTGACCATATACGTCATAGCCCTTCTAATTCCGTTCTACAAACTTGAATGGTATATGTCATATTCATACCAATCCGACGTATCTCTTTTCTTGTAGATGTCGTCATAGTTACGACCCGATTTTGAGATTCTTAATCTCGAGGGCAAACAATACCATCGATGAGTTTCCGATGTGTAAATTGCTTTTCAAAGCAAAAGTTTCTCAGTCATTCTGAATAAAGCAGTAGCCACTACCCCATTTGGGGATTATGTCAAGGCCTAGGCACTCATTTTTGAGAACGCCATATTCATCCAACTCGGAAGCGACAACATCTGTCGATAAAAGATCCCTAAAGAAAAAAAAAATTAAGGGACACGCTCCAGTAGCGATTAAATAATGTCAATGACAGACTTATCCCAGAGATTTCAATGAAATGGGAAACCATTCGGTTCTTTGGATTATGACCTTGACACTGTTGGCATAACAAAAATGATAGAGATCTTATCAATAAGACTTTTGATAAATTCTCCATAGTCTATGATGTCTTATGACACCTATACCAAAATTCGGTTGATTAGGGTGAATAAATAACAAAAAATTAAAAAGATTCATGAACCACAGACTTACTATGGGAAGGCTTCAAAATAAAAGAAATAAGAATCAGAATGCCCCGTATCAACAAGTTTCTAAACCGATACGTGGAGGAAATCAAAATGGTAGAAACTGTGTGACACGACGCTCCAACACTTGGAGACGAGATGGCGGCAATGCCGCACCTTCAGGGGGAGGCCAATTCGGCCATAGAACCCGTCAAGGTGGCCACGCGCCACCATCTCCCTCGTCTCACAACAACAACAAAAGCACTAATTTTGCTCCTTGTTACAAGTGTGGTTCCTCTAAGCATATGCACCACGTGTATAATTCTAGCAAAGAGATGATTAATGCCTACAAGAGATAATTCTAGCAAAGAGAATTATCATGCTGAGTGAGAACTAGTGATGACAACCTCACGTTAATCTCGTGGCTGAGCACTTCATTCCTGAAATTAAGTCTCAAGAGCCTACTCAAGCATTAGATGTTCCAGATTTTGATTAGTCTTCATGTTTGACTTTTCATTAAGAATTTTTCAAGTATTGTAATGGCTTTGCCATATCTTATAGACTTTGATTTTCTTAGTCGTTTTCTTTGGAATTAGAAGCTTGCTTTTGATGTATTAAATGTTGGCAAGTTAATAAAATTTCTCTGTTTTCCCATATTGTGAGAAATTCTATGTTTTTAAGTAATCCCGGTTCGTGTTTTAACGACTCACGTGGTTCTTTTGAAACACTATTGGGTCACATTGGCTTAGTATATTGGACTTATAATTCCACCTCAGCTCAAATCAAAATCAAAATCAAAATCAAAGAATAATTGGAACTAGGCTCGACGTCACAGGCCTAGTGGCCGACGTCGGCCTCATGGTGATGATACCTAGGCTTCGGCAGCACAAAGGTGCCACGGCACCGTGCTTTCAAGGAGGCTTCGGCCTCGGTTCCATTGCCGCCAGAGAAGGTGCTTAGCACCGATCCTAGGAGGCTAAGCCTCCATTCTTCCGGTCACCAAAGGTGTTACACACCACAACGTACGAAGCCTCGGCTTCGTTTTGGTTTCTGATGATGATTGCTCGGTTATGTAACATTCAACCTTGCACTTTCCGACTTTAGTCAAAGTTATAAAATCCGAATGCCATGTGATACACTCGATGGGATTTCATCCCCTTTCTTTCTCTATCCTACGGCGTAGTGATTAGACTGTGTCCCGCGAGAAAACCACCCATAGTTTTTCATCTCTTTAGATGTCTCGCGGTGAAGTTGAGTGTCTAGTTGATAGTGGGACAACCCACACTATTCTAAGGAATAGGCAGTCGTTTAAGTATTATGTGCAATATAGATGATCAATAACTATATGGTCTGTTAGATGAGATTATCTAAGATATTAGACCAGAAAATGTTGTTCAAATTGTCACTGACAATGCATCAGCATTTAAAAAGGCCGGAAGAGACTTGCATAAAAAATACCCCCTGTTTTGGATTCCATGTGCTGCTCACTGCATTGATTTGATATTTAAATATATTGGGAAGAGAAAACCAGTATGCAGTGCAATTAAAATGGCTCAAACTGTAACTAACTATATCTACAATCATAGTTGGGTACTTGCAGAAATGAGGAGCATCACTCATGGGGATTTAGTTAGACCTGAAAAAACTCGATTTGCAATTCGAAGCCCATATTATATGATATGTTTCAAAGAATGAAACAACAAATATCACAGATGAATGGAAAGAAATGAGTGCTTGATATCATCAATGATCGATGGGACAAAATACTAAGTCAACCATTGCATGCAGCAGGTTTGTACTATTCCTATATCTCTACAAATATTTATATTGTCCAATACTCCAATTATTAAGTTGGTATATTACTATATAATTTGTTGGTTTATTGTTTGTAGCATATTTCTTAAACCTGAATTTTTAATATCGACTTGGGGTTGGTCATAACAAAAAAAATTCACAAGCAAGTGGACTAGTGTTCGAACAATTCAACACAACTGATGACGGAAGCATTGCTGATGTGGATACTTTTGTAGATGAGGTAAATTGATGACATTTTTTTTTGAATGTTTGGCATTATATATGATTAATATTCAAACGGTTCATTCAGATCGTATGTTTTAGAGAAGCAAAATGATCATTCGGCTCGAGCATTGCAAAGCAAACAAGAGAAAGTAGAAGTTCAGGTTTGTAGTTTATATGAACCTTCATTATTAGACACGGTTGATGAGCTACAAAACTAACTCTTTTAGTTTATTTACAGCTGATTGATGGGCACAATGAGGCTTTTCTGCACCAAACATATCAAAAATTGCTATGCGTATTTTAGCACAGATGTCCTCTTCTTCAGCTTGTGAAAGAAACTGGAGTACATTTGCTCTTATTTATATGAAGCAAAGAAACCGTCTTACATATAAGAAGTTGGAAAAGCTTGTATATTGCTACTACAACATAAAGTTACGACTACGTGATAAACAAGCAGAGAGTGTGATAAATGAAACAACTACATCGATCTTCTTCATATTGCTAGTAAACCACTGGAAAATGGCATCGATCCACTTCATGATTGGATTATGCTTGCACACCTCGATGATAAAGATGGCAACCCTTGTCCACATGTAGTAGAAACTGCGACTGACAGTGGAATTAATGTGAATAAAGTATTATTTGAATATGTTGGAAACCAAGGAGATAATTCTGACAGTAATGCTGCATGGGGGGCACTACAACTCTAGATAGTTCAGATGATGATGGTTGTGGAAGCAGAAAAAGTGGTGGAGATACAAGGTTCCAATATGGACAATTTTCTGTGGATGGAGACATAAACCAATTTACATATGAAAGTAATTTTGATCATGTCACCCAAGATGAAGACCACGGATCTAGAGAAGCTCATCATGGTGCGCAAAAGCAGAATCGGCATGACACCAAGACTAGATGTGCAATTGATGATCAAAGTACCTCATCAGATGTTGCTTCAGTTGCCTTAAATTTTGATTCTATTAGTTTAGGCACAGAGCGTAGTGGGTCAAATGAATCGCATGAAGGCAACAATCAATTTGGTTATAATAATTTTGAATATGGCCAATATGGAGAAGTGCATGACCAATCATATAGTTGGATTCATCCTTACTATCCCATTATAGGGGATACCGTCGGCAGTTCTAAAGAGATATATGATTATCATATTAATCACTACAATTCATACTATATGGGTCAAATGTCTTGGTCAGATTATTGTACTTTCGTGGATCAGCGTTGGGAATTTGAAGCACCCATAGTCTCGTTCTGGTACTAAATGAAGCTATTATTTGTATGTATTTAAGATTTTATGTGTAAAATGAATAAATTTCATATTTAAATAAAAACAAAATATCTTTTCCAATATCTCCGATATATCTTTTTTCGGCCGACCGATATATCTACCGACATCGACATTTTAAACCTTGGTCATAACTCCTTCGATACAATAGATATGAATAAACCGTGAAATGTTCTAGAAACTAGATACCGGTAGCTTTCCAGTGATTAAGGTTTACAACCTAGTTCGCTCTAAACTTATCACAAAACTCTGTCCAAGTTGACTGATCTATAAATTACTAGACAAATATGTCCTACTTTGCCAAAACAGCCATAACTCAATCAATATGATAGCTATGATCAAATAATTAGTGTTCCTAGAAAGTAGACACGTAGAATAATCTAATGGTACTATTTTCACCATTTTCAAATGAGATAATTGTCCTATTAGACTCGTAGAACTTGATCTACGAAATCAGGCAGATTCTGATTTTGCCTTTGATGTGCCTTTCGTGTTGGGACAGAAAAAAGTGAAGCCTTTCATACTTGAAAGAATGGACTTCCATGTACCATGGCTTGCATGGGTGCATCCAACTGATGGAGATTATAATTCAAGTACATTATACCTGCAAAACAACTTCATACACATATTACCCTATTTGTGTCAATTGTAGTTAGAACAAGTAGGGATCGTTCTATCCGGGGAAATCTAGGGCTTTCAATCACATAAAGCATTACAAAATCATATTGGGGATTTGATATTTGAATCTAATACCTACTGAATTTTACGAAATTAAATCTAAATTATTATATACAATTGATCATCATCTTCACACACATAGCTTAGCACGAAATTGCTCAATAACATGCAATACAAGAATTCACAACTCACGGCAGCAAGTATTTCACATAGCACTTAAACAAATTCAATTCCAATTCTAATTAGATCTCTTCGCGATTCATCTAATCGTTAAGACTTCACAAGTAGTTAGAATTAACTTCGCGTATAATCCTAAACATGGTACTAATCGGTTTAAAGATACTTCGCGTAGAAGTTAAACACAAGAAGCACATAAGCACAATAAGCCGAATTGGAGACATGCAAACATGTAATGGCGTCACTCATCATATTTGAACATGCAAATTTTCAAGGTTATAACAGCCATAATTAAATAACCTAGACCACAACAACTTCGCGTATGATGCAATCTAAACTATTTTGGTAAGTAAAATCGGCACCTAAGGAGAAGCCACAAAGTCAGCCCTCAAGCACACAATTTGTGATGCACGAACTCATGAAAATTAATTAAATCCATACAAGAACACATGTGAACCTACTGCCCTAAATCACAAACTCAAATCATACATGTTACTGTTCACGAATCAAACAAAAAGAAAACCAAAACACATAACAGAATTTCGGAAATCCAATGTTAAATTAATAAAACCAAAACAACATATATCCATCCATTCAATCTTCATAGACAAAGTATTGAATTTATACAGAAAATAAAAAGCCATAAAGGAGTAATCACACTTTTGAAGAACCTTGCAAGACTTCAACAAAGATGAATTCGGCAAAAGAGGTATAGTACGGCTGCTCTAGTTTCTGTATAAGATTTTTGTGGAGTTATTTTGGTAGAATTTCGGCCTTGCTTAAGCGTGAGAAGAGAGATCAATTTTTGTGTAAAAATCGTCTAAAATATAGAGGCAAAAGGTTGGCTGCAACTAGGGTTCACAAAACCTACTTGTTCTCAAACTTATCATGCTGGCAAATTTGACCTTCGAGTGAAGATTACGGAATATCTTTCTCTAGAAAATAGATATTGAGGTGATTTTAGCTGGGTTGGATACTAGACTCCCGTAGCTTTCTATCCATATATGGCACATCATCTGGTTCAAAGTGAGCTGTACAGGAGAGTCCGTGGAAGTTGGATGACGAGCACAGGAATTCTGCCGAATTTGATCAGGATTTGTTGCGATTTTCTTCCTCTATTTTCTGCCGAAAATCCCCAAGATAATGACTGAATAATTGAGAAATATCTCTTTACGTTTTCCATGAATTAATTCAGCCAAAAATCTTGCACAAATGATGGAATTCAGTCCACATTCGTAAGCCAAATCCATGTAGAACTCGGTTTAGGATTTGCTGATTTTTCTATCCGAAAAATCACTTTCTTTTTTTTATTAAATCAGCTGAATTCTTCATGGATTATTTCTTCATGGACTTGTTGATGGACTAGGCTCATTCCAAGTTGGACAATTTATCCAAGAGCTAGCCGTAGCTTTCCCTAGTTGGGCCGGGAAAGCTTCTCCTTTGCATCTTCTTTTCCTGCTTGCATTAGGGAAGCTTCTTTTCCTTTGTTCTTCGATTTTCTGATAGGAGCATTTTATGCGACGTTCTTAATATGTTTTTACCTCCATTTATGCTTTTCTTAACCCTTATTTGTGTAAGATCGAGTCATTTGAGTGAGTCTTGAGTCTTTGGCAGAAATAATATGAAATTGTGCGCATTGATATTGAATTAGAAAAGTTTCGGCAATTCCTAGTCAAACTAGGAATCCTAATTGAACCAGGAAAGTAAAAATGCTTTGTCGTTTCTAAAAACGACGAAGATTGAAATTAGGAAACTTCATTTGATTAGGAAACCTATTCGGATTAGGAAACCTAGCTTGTCTAGGAAACTAACATGAATTAGGAAATCAGATTGAACAAGGAAACCTATTTTGAATAGGGAAGATTATTCTTGCCGAAACTTACCATATTTATTTTCTTGACTTTTCAGAAAATATTTCCACAATTGAAATCTTGAAGCAAGAGGAAAAGAAGACCTTAAGAGGCAAGGAAAGCTCGGATGCAAGCCTAGAAGAAACAGGAGAGAAGTGAAGAAACATAAGGAACCCTGATCAGAATCGGGCAGATTTCTGTCTGCCAACTTCCGGAATTTCTGCCGGACGAACCACAACGAATTTGGGGAAACCCTTCTATGGTGAGAAAGGCCTGTGAGTCTAGTTTCTTCAGGATTTGGAATCGCATCAAAAGCTTTTCTGAGTAAAAAGTTATGCAAGAATCATTGCCGAAAGGTCAGTCTGCCGATTTCAGAAAAGAAGAAAAGAAGAAGGAAGGTTTGGCCGGTTTGTCCTAGTTAAAAAAGGGAAGGCTTAATTGCTGAATCATACAAGGAAAGGGACATTATTCTCACATCAAATTGGTAAGAAACCTTTGTGCAAAAAGGAAAAGAAATCAGCCAAAACGAGAAAAGGAAAGAAGTCCTTCTACTTGCCGGTTTTGCACCATTCCTTAATGGCTAGGGTTTTTCTTTGTTCCCTATATATAGAGGGGAGAATTACTTAATAGTACATGACCACATTTGAATTAACTAAAAACTCACTTTCCATATTTCTTATACAAATTAGGACATAAGCCCAAGCCCAAAAAATAAGTAGACCAAAATTGATTAAGTAATTAATGTAAAAATATCTAAAATACCCTTATTTTCGTGAAAATTACCAACTGCCACCCAGATCTAACAAGTTTCTCTCTCCTCCTTTTTTTAGTTTTTTTCAAGCAAATTTAAATTTTCCGGCTAAACTACCAGTAATTTGGAGGTGAGCCAATATATAAAGTTGTTCCTTATGTCATGGGCTTTCATTTAAGTACCATATTGCATATGTTTTGAGAAATTTTGAAATTTCGAATTTTGCTCACCAAAAACCACAGTAGCAGTTAGTATCTCAGTCGACAGTAGCAGCTAGATTTATAGTCAATAGTAGCAAGTGTCTTCCCACAGTAGCAGTTAGATACATAATCGACAGTAGCAGAGACCTTCCCAGCCAACAGTAGCACATTTCAAATCGACAGTAGTGATAGGAGCACAATGTGCGACGATATTACATGTTTATGCCCTCATTTATGCTTTGTTTAACCCTTATTTATCTAAGATAGAGTCATAATTTAGTTTAGTGTTGTTTTGGTGGAGTTTTGGAAATATGAGCTTAATGATCCGAAAAATGACTAAGTTTGAGAAATCTGGAAAATAGTGTAAAATATGTCTTTTTCACGATTTTGAGATGAGTGAAAATATGATCTATCCTTGTCCGAATTCTATGAAATTTGGTGTGCTTAATATTCATATGCTGAGGAATGTTGTGTTAAAATTTCAGATCAATCGGAGTTCGGGAAGTCACCTAAAAGTTGGCTGCAAAAGGGCAGTCCGAGCATTCCAATCCAGGGACTTCCAGGATTTTCCTGGGACTGTGTCCCAACTTCGAAAAATCATTCCCGTCGACTCACAAGGAATTTGATCGAACTGTTTTATGGGGAGATGGCCATATGTGTCTAGTTTACGTGAGACTTGGAATCGCATCAATCGGAGCTCCACAGATGGAGATATGTCGGAATCACTGCGACAAGGTCAAAGCTGCCGATTCCAGGAACCTACTGCCCCCTTTTCGTGTTTTCTGTTTTTGATGGACCAAATGGTGCACAAATGCATTTTCGATGGATCAAGGCCTATCAATTGAAGTCCAATGATCATACAAGAAGTCCATGAAGATGTGAAGCCCAAGCCTTGAAGAAAAATTCAGAAATAGAAAACCTAATTGTACTATGAAAGGAAGGTTGCAAAACCTAATCCCATTAGGTTTTGTGAATCCCTTTTGCATCTAGGGTTGTGGCCGGCAGCCTCTCTCCCTATCCCCTATAAATACCAACTTTTCCTACTGAAAAACTTGTCACATCTCAAGCCAAAGCTCAACCAAATTCTCCCCAAAAATCCTACACAAACCCTAGCCGAAAATCACCACCACCCTCAACCAAGTTTCTGCCGAACTTGGAAAATACCTACTGCCGAGCCACTTTGTTGCCGTGCAGCAGTCCATCCGACCACCATACGCCACCGGATCCACACCAAGACGAAGCTCTCCAAGGTTTCTAAAGTGTGATCCACTCCCCTCTTTCGGTTTAGCTTTTGTTTGTGTAGTTATGAATTGTTTTGTCTATAAAACTTGCATGTATTTTTGGTTTTGGATTATATGTCTATGTATGATTCAAATTGGAGATTGGTTTTATGAATTGTATGTTGATGAATTGTTTGATTCGATGTTTAGACTTAGGTTTAAATTTCGGCTTCAATGAATTTGCATGCTAAATTTGTATTATAAAACGTGTAAGATGAACACACTTAGATAATTAGGACAGCGGTATTGATGCATGTTGAGGATTTAAATCGGTTAGTAATCTAAGGGCGTGACTTAAAAACCGACTCATTAGTGTTGTTTGGCAAACAAGTAAATCTAGATGTTAGGTTTCATCTAACCCGAGTAGAATGAATAAAGATGAAACGTATGTTGCTTTGATTCTATTGTGCTCACCTAGGGTATAACCTTAGCTAAAACTTGCATGTTAAATGAGATGATTGACAACCTTGCTTGTTTACATGTTTTCGATTATAGACTTTTGTGCTTCAATGCTATGACTTGTATAAGGTAGCATAACTTTTAGGATTACTTTGCGAATAGCTCGATCTTAAAATATTAGAGAGTCTCTCAACTAGGTAAAATCGGAAACGTTCTAGTTGTAGGTCGAAACTTGTTTAAGTCCAATGCATGCTAAATACTTGTTCCTTACCTTCTTTTGTGTGAATCTTATGTGTTAAATGAGTTGAGTGTGGAGTGCTTTGTGTGAAAGATGTCGACCAAAACTTGTAAATATTAGACTTAGGATTTATTTTCAGCAACTTTTAATTTCGTGTCACCTAGTATAGGGCAGCTTGCTGCCGAATCACTTTATACCCCCATATGTGTGACGTTTTGTATATATGTGAATGTTTGTGTCTAACAATTTCATATCTCAGGTACCCTTAATCCCCGGCTTAGAACGATCCCTACTTATGTCTATACTACTAACGATTGTAGGGTTATTATTGCTTGATGCTCGCTTCGGCGACTCATCAATTTTTGGCGCCGTTGCCGGGGATTATAAAAGCTTGTTTTATGTGATTGTTGTATATAATAATTGTTGGAAATTTTCGTGTAAAGTTTAAAGTTGTAAATTTAAATTCTAGTTTGGGATTTTGTAAAGTAGAAATATGCTTCGGCATGTAGAGTTTAAATTTTGGAAGTTGCATGATGTATATTGATGTATGTTGGTAATCACTTAGTTTAATTTCTAGGAAGTTGATAGTGTTGTGTATGTTTGAGTTTATTGTAGTTTCTAAAGTGTAACATGTAGGTGAAGCCTCTTTTGTTGATCATAACCAAAACCCTTCATGTGAATGGTGCTATGTCGGAGGCCGTTTCTATGTAGATTGGGAAACGCGGGATACTTCCCCCCCCACGCATATAAGCGTTTCTTCGGTAATAGTATTACTTCTATGAGGTTGAGGGCGGTTTTAATCAACACTTGAGACCGCTAGGGATCCGTGTTTGTTTTACAAAGTATGGGAAATTATTATCATAGATATGGTTCTCAGGTTTGTTTAACTGGATCTCAAGGCCCATAGACTGATGTTCATTCTCGGTGAGTGAGTCGATAGGGGGTTCGCCCTCCGTGGTGTCCAACAACGAGTCCTGCCTGGTTCCTGTAGGGGGTTCGCCCTCCGTGATTGTAATGACCTTTGAAACGTAAAATCCGCACGACCTAGTCGACAGCTTGTGCCGAAGCATCACCTCACTTTAGACGCTAGAACATAACTTGACATATGTGACCTATTTTCTTCAAAGATAAAAAAATGTTGTGTGGTTTAACTCTTGAGGTATATCGGGTTAAGCATGATACTACCGGGGGCTGTATCAGTCCATTGCACCGTTATCTCCTCTGCTCCACGTACTTCGAGAGTTAGAACAAATTTAAAAGGAATTAGACTTAGCGATTACATGATCATGGACGTTTTGATTTTTGCTCTATTATTGCCGAATGTATGTATGCTTTGCCGAAATTTGTGAGCCTTTGCCGAATGTATATATGTGTAACTGTTTGAAATATGCTTGTAATCGCCAATGCCGTGGCTTGTAATGATGTATATTCTTGCATTTTATTTCTTTACGAAGGTTCTAACTTGTTTCAATGTTGCAAATTTCAGAAAAAAGTGCATGTCCGAATCTAATATTTGGACACGAGATAACCAAGGTCGATTGCAACGTTTGAACCAAGAGCGCGCCATCGTAGTTTTCATACCAACTCTAGCCGTGCCATCCATTTCTGCCGAACCATCACTATCAGTCAGTTCAGCCGTACCATCTTCATTGCCGAGCTCACCATCTGTGATCTCGTCTTCGTGTGATAGTCAGGGGCCCGAGTTTGAGTGTTTTACAGAATCAGTTGAAGAACCTGCAGTTATGACATCAATCAGAGCACAGAATGGACATGTAACTGGAGGAGGAGGGGCTGCACCCTCCAACATTGTGTACCCTCCTCTTGAAGCTGGTAAGACCGGAGAGATAGAATTAAGGAGTGGATTCCTCCACAAGTTAAAGTCGTTCTATGGAATGCCAAGCGAGGATCCCAACAAGCATCTTCAGTGGTTTAACTTTACCACCGAATCAATGTGTCCGCGAGGTACAGATTTGCAACACTTTAAGATGAAGGCGTTTCCGTTTTCATTGGAGGATCAAGCGAAGGAATGGTTGTTTGAAGTACCTAGTGGCCGAATCAACTCATGGAACACAATGGTGGACGAGTTTTTGCTCAAGTACTTTCCCGCTTCACGGATCACTGATTTAAGGAAGCAAATTACAAGTGTGAAGCAAGCTGGAGACGAGACCTTCTTCGATTACTACAAAAGGTTCAAATCTCTCATCTCTTTGTGCCCATCTCATGGCATAAGTGAGGGACTTTTATTGCAATATTTTTATGAGGGATTGCGTGTTATGGAGAGGGAGTTTTTGGATTCAGCTGCGGGAGGTAGTTTTCTGGAATTAGGAGCAACACCAGCAAAGAATCTGTTGGAAGTTCGTGCCTTGAACAACCAACAATTTGGCATAGCACGAAATAATGTGCAAAGGAATGAGAAAGTGCATGAGACGTCTTCGAGCTCAAAATTAGAGGATAAAGTTGACAAGCTTACCGACTTGGTGAGTAATTTGATGAAGAAGCGTGCAAGTGTTTGTGGAATTTGCACCGAGGGCCATGAGACCGAGCAATGCCCTCAATTTGGATCGAATGAGGGCATAGAAGAGTGCAATGCAATTGGCTTTCAAGGAGGTCAACGGTTTGGGAACTTTAATCCAAGGTTCAATGATCATCCGAACTTTCGGTGGGCAAACAATGACAACGTGCTTAGAGCACCAATGCAACCAAATCAAGGGGCTGCCGTACCCTACCAACCAAGGACACCATTTGTGCCACGGCAACCGTACCAACCACACCAAGGGCAGCCGAGCCACCCCACATTCCAACCCTTGCCGAACCAATCTCAAGGAGCAACAAGCAACCCCAACTACGAGGCATTGATTCAATCTCTTTCGAGTGCTACTCAAGCATTACTTGCGGGACAACAAACTCACTCGAAGGATATTGGGGAACTCAAAACCCGAATGGGACAAGTCGTGGACTTTATGGGGAAGTTTACTGAGCAAGGAAAGTTACCGGGTGGAGTGATAAAGAATCCAAGGAATGAGCAAGCTCAAGTTATTGTTACTCGAAGTGGTAAAACATTAGCCGAGCCACAAGCCAAGAACAGAGGAAAAGCTGCCGGTAGTGACATTAATGCCGAACAGCCATTTGGAACCACAACCGGCCACCTTGCAGCCGAGCAACATGAAGAGACTGCAGCCGAGCCATTGCTACTACCGGCGGAGACACCGGAATTACAAAGGGCAGCAGCCGAGCAAAGGGATGCTGCGGAAAGGCCAAGCCGAGCCCTAAGCAAGAATGACATGGAGCGAGATCCCGCGACTTCAAAAAGAGAGCATGTTCTGACCAATCCAACAAAGGGAGGTGTGCCTAACTCATGCATGCCCTTCCCTTCACGTTTCGCAAAATCTAAGAAGGAGAAATCCGATGAAGAAGTGTTGGAGGTATTTCGGAAGGTTGAAGTGAACATTCCCTTGTTGGAGTGCATTAGACAAGTGCCACGATATGCAAAATTCCTCAAAGAGCTATGCACTACTCGAAGACACACAAGGGAGACACAAGTGGTACGAATGAGTGAGACGGTGTCGGCCGTTATACAAAGAAAGTTACCACCAAAGATGAAGGATCCCGGAAGTTTCAATGTTCCATGTGTGATCGGCAACACCAAGTTTGAGGATGTGATGTTGGATTTGGGAGCATCGATTAATGTGATGCCTCTCAATGTTTATGAAACGTTGAACCTTGGACCTCTCAAGAAGGATAATGTCATTATACAACTAGCGGATCGTTCTAACAAGTATCCGGAAGGTTATGTGGAGGATGTGCTTGTGCAAGTCAATGAATTAATCTTTCCAGCTGATTTCTACATTATTGAGATGGAGGACTCACCGGAGCAATGCACACAACTATTGCTTGGCCGGCCATTCATGAGGACGGCGAGGACGAAGATTGATGTTGCCGCGGGTAATCTTACAATGGAATTTGATGGTGAGGTAATCAAGTTCAATGTTTTTAAAGCCATGAAGTTCCCTATTGCTAAGGAGGAAGAGTGCCGATTTTTGGAAGTTGTTGAGGAGGCCGAGCAAGTCATGTCGGTCACCCTTGACGCATAGCAATTAGCGATTGAGCAAGGGGTCGGATTTGACAAGAGGGGAGAACGAATCATGCATGAGAATGACGAAGTGGTGCCAGCCGAGTCAAGCATTGCCGATCAAGGACTCATTGCCGAGCCTTTCATTATGGTGCCGAGCCAAGAGGAAGTTTGTGCCGAGCTAGAGGCTCGGCCCTATGCCAAAGCTTTTAATTCGTTCTTGTCAATTCCAAGTGCCACAACAAAATTTCGACCAAGTGTGGAAGAGGCCCCAAAGTTAGAACTCAAAGAACTCCCTAGTACTTTGAAGTATGTTTATCTTGGAAAGGAAGATACTTTACCGGTTATTGTGTCTTCATCGCTTAGTAAGAAGCAAGAAGAGGAGTTAGTGCATGTGCTTAAAAAGCATAAAACCGCTTTAGGTTGGACCTTGGCGGATATCAAGGGAATAAGCCCTACGACATGTGTTCATCGAATATTGCTTGAAGAAGGTGCAAAGCCTACAAGAGAGGGTCAAAGACGCCTCCACCCCCCAATGATGAAGGTAGTGAAAGACGAGATCATAAAATTGCTTGATTGTGGTGTCATATACCCTATTTCGGATAGCAAGTGGGTCTCACCAGTGCAAGTAGTGCCAAAGAAAAGTGGTGTCACGGTTGTCAAGAATGAGAAGAATGAACTCGTGCCACAACGACTTGTGACCGGTCATAGGATGTGTATCGATTATAGGAAGCTCAATGCAACAACGAGGAAGGATCACATGCCTTTGCCGTTTATGGATCAAATGCTAGAGAGACTAGCCGGCCACAAGTTTTATTGCTTTCTTGACGGTTATAGTGGATACAACCAAATCGCCATTCACCCGGACGATCAAGAGAAGACTACTTTCACTTGTCCGTTTGGCACCTTTGCTTATCGACGCATGCCATTTGGACTTTGTAATGCACCCGGTACATTTCAACGATGCATGTACAACATCTTCTCCGACTTTATTGAGAGTAAAATCGAAGTATTCATGGATGATTTTAGCGTTTATGGACGCAACTTCGACACATGTTTGGCAAATTTGGAGGAGATACTTGAGAGGTGTGTTGAGACCAACCTTGTGCTTAATTGGGAAAAATGTCACTTCATGGTGAACAATGGCATAGTGCTCGGCCATATCATAAGCGAGGAAGGAATTCAAGTCGACAAAGCTAAGGTCGAGTTGATTCAACACTTGCCGAGCCCTAAAAATGTGAGGGACGTTAGAAGCTTCCTTGGCCATGCCGGATTCTATAGACGATTTATCAAGGACTTCTCATCAATAGCCAAGCCGTTGAGCAACTTGCTACAAAAGGAAGTAACGTTCGAGTGGACGAAAGCATGTGAAGATGCATTTGGCCGGTTGAAGCAAGCATTGTGCACGGCACCGATCATGGTAGCACCGGATTGGGAGCTCCCATTCGAGCTCATGTGCGACGCCTCCGATTATGCAATGGGGGCCGTACTTGGCCAAAGAAGAGAGAAGAAACCGTGCGCCATCTATTATGCTTCGAGGACCCTCAATGATGCTCAACTCAACTACACCACAACGGAGAAAGAACTCTTGGCGGTAATTTTTGTTTTGGAAAAGTTTCGATCATATCTTTTGAATTCCAAAGTGATTGTTTATAGTGATCATGCCGCCTTGAGATATCTTATGACGAAGAAAGATGCAAAGCCAAGGCTCATACGTTGGATTCTTTTGCTACAAGAATTCGACATTGAAATAAAAGACAAGAAGGGAGTAGAAAATGTGGTAGCCGATCACCTTAGCCGAATTCATAAAGAGGAGGATCGGCTGCCCTTGGTTGACAGCTTCCCAGATGAGCAACTCTTTCGGATCGATGCTACAAGTGAACCTTGGTACGCCGATATTGCAAATTATCTTGCAACACATGAATTTCCAAGAGATATGCCGAGCCGAGTCAAGAATAGAATCAGGAAGCAAGCTCGACACTTCTTTTGGGATGAGCCATATTTGTGGAAGCAATGTAGTGATCAAGTGGTAAGAAGATGTGTTCCGAAAGAAGAGCATCAATCCATTCTATCTTTTTGTCATTCCGAAGCATGTGGTGGTCACTTTGGGCCTAAGAGAACGGCATTGAAGGTACTTGAGTGTGGTTTCTTTTGGCCTACTTTGTTTAAGGATGCATTTTTGGCATGTATGACATGTGATCGTTGCCAACGAACCGGCAATATTGGAGCCCGAGATCAAATGCCTCTACAACCTATCATTGAGGTAGAAATTTTCGACTTATGGGGAATTGATTTCATGGGGCCGTTTCCTTCTAGCAAAGGCTTCCTTTACATATTGTTAGCGGTTGATTATGTATCAAAGTGGATCGAAGCTAAGCCTACATGCACCAATGACTCAAAGGTGGTTGCCAATTTCCTCAAGACCAACATCTTTACACGTTTTGGAGTTCCAAGGGTCTTGATAAGTGATGGTGGCTCCCATTTTTGCAACCGCACTATTGAAGCTTTGCTAAGGAAGTATGGTGTCACACATAAGGTCTCTACACCTTATCATCCTCAAACAAGTGGCATGGCCGAAGTGAGTAATCGAGAGATCAAGCAAATATTGGAAAAATCGGTTGGACCTTCAAGGAAGGATTGGAGTGATCGTCTCGATGATGCTTTGTGGGCTTATAGGACCGCATACAAAACGCCAATTGGTATGTCACCTTTTCGGTTAATTTATGGCAAAGCATGTCACTTACCTGTCGAGCTTGAGCACAAAGCATGGTGGGCAATCAAGGCCTTCAACATGAACATTGATGATGCCGGTCTTCATAGAAAGCTTCAACTCAACGAACTTGAAGAAATCCGTAATGAAGCCTATGATGCCGCATGGATCTACAAGGAGAAGACACGAGCGTATCATGATAAGATGATTCGAGGGAAAAAGTTTGAAGTTGGCCAAAAAGTTCTCTTATTCAATACTCGACTTCGACTCTTTCCGGGTAAGCTTCGTTCTCGATGGGTTGGACCTTTCATAGTCACTAAAGTATTTACTCATGGAGCCATCGAGATTCTAAATCCAAAAAGCAACAAAGAGTTCAAGGTTAATGGCCATCGTTTGAAGCTTTACTATGATTCTTTCCACGACCACACCATTGAGTCTCAACATGTGGAAGACGCACCTCCGGCCTCCCTTGTCTCGGCCATGACACAGCATTCAAGTGCAGCCTCCGGACCTGCCATTGCCGGCAGTGCTGCCACAAGCCACCTTGCTGCCGAGATGCAGCTGCACCCCAAGCCGGATACGCCAGCCACCTCGGACACGCAGCTTTTGCTGCCGGATACCCTCCCCTCCCCAAGTCCCGTATCGGACACCACATGCACCGATTCTCTCATCAAACTTCTCATTGCCGATTTGAGCTACTTTGGACCAAGATGAACACATGCAATTAACACGGTGAAAAGTCTAAGCAATGGACTATAAACACAAAGCGCTACTTGGGAGGCAACCCATGTCGATCAAAGAAAAGTGAAGGAGCCATCACCGGGAGTTTGAAATTTCTTAACCCTTCTCTTTTTCTTTGATTTGTGATGATATGTTGGAATATGTTAGTCGATTGCATGCTTAGGAAATTCATTGATATTGTTTTGTGCTTACATTGAGGGCAATGTAATTTTCTAAGTGTGGGGTGGGATAACGTATTCCGTTTTCGTTTTTGAATTTTTGTGTGCTTAGTTTAGAAAAGAAAAATTCAGAAAATTGTTCCAAAAAAATAGAGTGTTTTAATTTGTTTGTTTCGAGTCTTAGGATGCCCCTAATATGTCAATGATGTTTTTCTCCTCTTTGTATACATGGATGATAGTTTTGCATACAATTAAAATTGTAAGTTTCATGGATTTTGTGCATTGGTAGGAGCATGTAGGACTTGTTGATTATGAAGCATGCATGTTTGAGCTAATTTATTTCGAAAATAACCTATGTGAGCTTTTGAGCCAATTTGCTTTCTTCTTGAGCGATAAAAAGGTAAAATTCGATAGATCCGTAGGAAGCATGAAACCTCATAATTCTTTGATTATTCGATGACTATGTGCCATAGCTTTTTAATGAACTCTAGTATGCTAGAACTTACTCTTGTTGATTTTCAAAACGTTTATATCATAAAATACTTTGATTTTGAATATGATTGAATAAAGATCATTTAGGTTTACCACCAAAGCCAAATAAAGCATGAGCCCTATTGGAGCCCGTCGTGGGACACCTCAGTAAACCCCTTTGAGCCTATGTTGATCCTTTTCTTTCATCACCCTTAAACACTTTCCATAAGCTTAATATAGTGATGCCTTTACTGTGTGTTCCGGCAAAGCTTGATTTTTGAAAGCGTTTTCGCGTGTGTGATGAAGAAGAACAAGTGTGGGGTAGACTTAGCTAGAAAAGTATATGAAAAATTGTATGTGAGCCGTGCCTATGAGAAAACAAAAGAAAAAAAAATTGAAATCGGACAGAGAAAAAAAAAAAAAAAAAAAAAAAAAGAGAAAAATCAAGTCCGAAAGAAAAGAAAAGAAATAGGCACGGTTTCAAAGTGTAATTTGCTAAGTCTAGTTTTGAAAAGTGTTGTGAATTTGGAGTTTTGTTTATATGTGAAGGTCTACTATTGTTATATTTTGACCTTTGTTCATATTCACTATGTTTATGGGAAGAAAAGAATGAAGTATGGGTCCAACAAGATGAAATTTGACCCTTGGCGAGAAGACATAAGGAGATTTGAGCTTTGCTAAAGCGCACGGTGACGTTTTGAGCCTCCTTATCCAAATATCGAATACCTCTTAGCCTAGCCCCATTACAACCTTTGTGATTGATCTTTTTCATGATTCTTAAGATGGTTAAATTTGATTGTGGAGATTATCTCAAGAGTAAGCTTATGGTTTTGGTTCATTGGTGCATATAGTTGTCATATGAGGTTTTTCCATCAAAATTCACAAAGTGCTTTCGTTTCTTGGATATATGCAAGTCACTCTTTGTAATTCATTATTTTTCACATGCATATACTTATGTGTGAATAACCATGCTTCGAGAGAAAAGAAGAGAGTATGCCTAGTGAGGAGGATTGAATTAGCTTAACATGTCTACATGCTTACTTTTGTTCTTATATGTTCTTATTGATGTTACATGTTCATGAAACTTGGAATTTTCGTGCTTAGCATTCTCATGCATTAACTTGAAAGCTATGTGTACATACGAGCCTGAGACAAATTGTTAGGGGCAATAGTTTGTTTTGAGTCTTAGTTTTATTTAGTTTGCTAAGGGACTAGCAAAGGATAAGTGTGGGGTAGTTGATAGGAGCACAATGTGCGACGATATTACATGTTTATGCCCTCATTTATGCTTTGTTTAACCCTTATTTATCTAAGATAGAGTCATAATTTAGTTTAGTGTTGTTTTGGTGGAGTTTTGGAAATATGAGCTTAATGATCCGAAAAATGACTAAGTTTGAGAAATCTGGAAAATAGTGTAAAATATGTCTTTTTCACGATTTTGAGATGAGTGAAAATATGATCTATCCTTGTCCGAATTCTATGAAATTTGGTATGCTTAATATTCATATGCTGAGGAATGTTGTGTTAAAATTTCAGATCAATCGGAGTTCGGGAAGTCACCTAAAAGTTGGCTGCAAAAGGGCAGTCCGAGCATTCCAATCCAGGGACTTCCAGGATTTTCCTGGGACTGTGTCCCAACTTCGAAAAATCATTCCCGTCGACTCACAAGGAATTTGATCGAACTGTTTTATGGGGAGATGGCCATATGTGTCTAGTTTACGTGAGACTTGGAATCGCATCAATCGGAGCTCCACAGATGGAGATATGTCGGAATCACTGCGACAAGGTCAAAGCTGCCGATTCCAGGAACCTACTGCCCCCTTTTCGTGTTTTCTGTTTTTGATGGACCAAATGGTGCACAAATGCATTTTCGATGGATCAAGGCCTATCAATTGAAGTCCAATGATCATACAAGAAGTCCATGAAGATGTGAAGCCCAAGCCTTGAAGAAAAATTCAGAAATAGAAAACCTAATTGTACTATGAAAGGAAGGTTGCAAAACCTAATCCCATTAGGTTTTGTGAATCCCTTTTGCATCTAGGGTTGTGGCCGGCAGCCTCTCTCCCTATCCCCTATAAATACCAACTTTTCCTACTGAAAAACTTGTCACATCTCAAGCCAAAACACAAAGCCAAAGCTCAACCAAATTCTCCCCAAAAATCCTACACAAACCCTAGCCGAAAATCACCACCACCCTCAACCAAGTTTCTGCCGAACTTGGAAAATACCTACTGCCGAGCCACTTTGTTGCCGTGCAGCAGTCCATCCGACCACCATACGCCACCGGATCCACACCAAGACGAAGCTCTCCAAGGTTTCTAAAGTGTGATCCACTCCCCTCTTTCGGTTTAGCTTTTGTTTGTGTAGTTATGAATTGTTTTGTCTATAAAACTTGCATGTATTTTTGGTTTTGGATTATATGTCTATGTATGATTCAAATTGGAGATTGGTTTTATGAATTGTATGTTGATGAATTGTTTGATTCGATGTTTAGACTTAGGTTTAAATTTCGGCTTCAATGAATTTGCATGCTAAATTTGTATTATAAAACGTGTAAGATGAACACACTTAGATAATTAGGACAGCGGTATTGATGCATGTTGAGGATTTAAATCGGTTAGTAATCTAAGGGCGTGACTTAAAAACCGACTCATTAGTGTTGTTTGGCAAACAAGTAAATCTAGATGTTAGGTTTCATCTAACCCGAGTAGAATGAATAAAGATGAAACGTATGTTGCTTTGATTCTATTGTGCTCACCTAGGGTATAACCTTAGCTAAAACTTGCATGTTAAATGAGATGATTGACAACCTTGCTTGTTTACATGTTTTCGATTATAGACTTTTGTGCTTCAATGCTATGACTTGTATAAGGTAGCATAACTTTTAGGATTACTTTGCGAATAGCTCGATCTTAAAATATTAGAGAGTCTCTCAACTAGGTAAAATCGGAAACGTTCTAGTTGTAGGTCGAAACTTGTTTAAGTCCAATGCATGCTAAATACTTGTTCCTTACCTTCTTTTGTGTGAATCTTATGTGTTAAATGAGTTGAGTGTGGAGTGCTTTGTGTGAAAGATGTCGACCAAAACTTGTAAATATTAGACTTAGGATTTATTTTCAGCAACTTTTAATTTCGTGTCACCTAGTATAGGGCAGCTTGCTGCCGAATCACTTTATACCCCCATATGTGTGACGTTTTGTATATATGTGAATGTTTGTGTCTAACAATTTCATATCTCAGGTACCCTTAATCCCCGGCTTAGAACGATCCCTACTTATGTCTATACTACTAACGATTGTAGGGTTATTATTGCTTGATGCTCGCTTCGGCGACTCATCAAGTAGCAGTTACTTTCATGCTCGACAGTAGCAGGTACATTCCAAGTCGACAGTAGCAGGTGTCTTCCAAGTCGACAGTAGCAGGTGTCTTCCAAGTCGACAGTAGCAGTTAGTTTCCTAGTCGACAGTAGCAGCTAGTTTTGCAATAGAC
This sequence comes from Potentilla sterilis, assembly GCA_963682095.1. Lineage (NCBI taxonomy): Eukaryota > Viridiplantae > Streptophyta > Magnoliopsida > Rosales > Rosaceae > Potentilla > Potentilla sterilis. The sequence continues at coordinate 22,179,182 of OY821766.1, read as the reverse complement.
AGTAGCAGCTAGATTTGTAATAGACAGTAGCAACTAGTTTTGTAATAGACAGTAGCAGCAATTAGGACTAAATACATGCTTGTAAATATTAAGGACAAAAGAGTAAATTAGTTAATAACATGTGGCAGCTTGTTATGCACATGGTATTTATTTGTAAATTTTTGTCCTAATTTGTTCAATTAAATATGTAAGTGAGTTATTTGTAAAACAAATTATTGTCATGTACTAATTTGTAGTTTGTCCTATATAGAGGCCGGCTGCCTCTCTTCAAGATCATCATATTCTGCACGAAAATACTAGCAAAAGTTCTGCCCAAGTTCTCTCAAGTGAAGGAAGAAAATCATCAAGCCGAAACACATCCATTCTCCCACCACAAAATCGCAAGAACCCTAACCTACCTTCATCCGTGCACACCACCCCATCTTGCCGAATCTTTCAAGGTTTTTAAAGTTGTGATTCATCCCTATGGCTTGTATTATTTTCTGCCTTGTTACAATCTTTGTTGTAATAATACTTGGTTTAATTTTGGTTTTGTATGAATGTTATAATTTCGGTTTCTATTGAAGTTATGTGATGTTTGTATAAACAATTTCATGTATGATTTCCGAATTCTTTGAATAGGGCAGTGGTATATTCGGCTATGTTTCTATGATTTGCTTGATTAATTTTCATGAATTCTATGCATAAAAATCGTGTACGTGCGGGCTGCCCTTGTCATGGCAGTTCCAAGGGTCTTGATTTCACTTGCCAAAGTAATTTAGATTGCATCATACGCTGAGTTGTTGTGTCTAAGTCACTTAAGAGGGTTACCATAATTCTGAAAATTTGCATGTTTAAACAAGATGTGTGACGACTTGCTTGTTTATGTGTTTCCAATTTGGCTTTTGTGCTTATATGTTCTTCGTGTTTAACTTCTACGCTGAGTGTTTTTAAACCGATTAGCATTATGATTAGGGTGATACGCTGAGTTAACTCTAATTACTTGTGAAGTCTTAATGATTAGATGGACCGCTGAGGGCTCTAATTAAAATTGGAATTAGTTAAATCATAGGAATTGCCGATTGTATGCTTGCTGCCTATTTGTTCTTTGGTTCGTGTCATGCATGATTTTGAGGTTATTTGTGCTATGCTTTGTGTGGAATTGTTGATCACCTGTATATATATAATTTAGATTTTTATTTTCAGTAAGTATTTAATCCCAATTCCGAATCCCCCATTGTTAAGTTTTTGTTAACACTTTCGTTTTCAATTACCCTTCAAGTTCCCCGGATTGATCGAACCCTATTTATCCATACTAACGATGACATTTTGCAGGGTTTTAAATTAGTGTGAGTTTCGGCTCCCACCATTTTCTCCTTGCTAGGATGACTCCCTAATGCTCCATTATGTTCAGTAGCTCTTCAATAATGACCTTGGACAAGAACTTGGTGAAGAAAAACCAAAAACTCTAAAATCGGACAGAAAGTTCTCTTTCTCGGCAGACTTGACCTCTGTGCATTCAAACTGGCATAACGTTTTCCTCAGAAAAGCTTTTGGTGCGATTCTAATTGCATATGAAACTAGACACACAGAGCTTTCTATCCATATATGATTCGCCTTCTAGTTCCTTGTGAATTGTCGGGAATAAATTCAGGAAGTTGAGTAACGTGCACTGAAATCTGCTGAAGTTTCTGGATTTGCATCCGATTTAAACTTGTGATTCTTTACATCTTATTTTGCTCCAATTTCAGTGACTCCTTGCCTTGCTCATTCTTTTATATGTCAACTGCATATGAGAGAAGAAAAATCTATCAAAAGGAAAGTTTATGTTTTACAGATTCAACAAAACATCTCAGAGACTTTTCGAATAGGCTTTTGATAATTTATGTCCAAATTCTTCTATTTAAGCACATTCTCACATTAGACTCAACCAAAACTCAAGACTCAATTACATGACTCTATCTTACAATAATAAGGGTTAAGCATTGAATAAATAGGGGTAAAAATACATTAAGAACGTCGCATTTTATGCTCCTATCACCAACCATTCTCTTGGCTTTATAAGTTCATAGCAAATGAGATGTCGAGTTGAAAATATTGTAACAAGTACATGATTGCGCACATCGTACTTAGATGGAAAGTTTCACTTCAGAAAACTTCTCGTCAAATAGACAAACGAGTCTTCTCAAGACGTCGGCTAATCATGAGATACATATAGACATTAGTTTATCGTCCTTTAGATTACCTTAAGCCAATTGATGAATAAGTATCATCAATAATGCTTCTCACTTTTGAGACCAAAGTATTCCCAAGATCTTTTCGTTCTTAACGTCATATCAGTGATATCTCAATCACAATTCATCCGGATTTTACACGCAAAGAGGCATAATTCTTCATATCCCTTCTCTAATCAAGTAAATACTTAGTGAGCCTTTCAAATACTATTGCAAACGCGCTCTGTGGTCTGGAGCCACTTGATTTTTGTAAAAAATTGATCCATTCAGGATGTTTATGTACTGTTAGGTACATAGTTACCTAGTAATTATTTCTCTAATCTTGCACTTTTTCTTAACCTTTGTGATTATTTTTATCAATTTAACTATTTTCCTTATCACTTTCCTTATCATGCTAGGAAACAAAGAAAAGAATGAAAGTGCACTAAACAAGGAAGTCGGCGCGGTAGCATGATGAAATGGATCTTAAATGAGCTGAAAATTTGAAGAAGCGTTACTCATCACAAGGGGGGGGGGGGGGGGGGGGGGGTGGGGTGTTACTCTTCCTCTCTCTCATTTGGCAAGCTTGTAGTTTTAGTTTTGGTGTGAGAAGGAGTTGTGATAGCTTGGGGGTTTTACCAAAGCCACACCCACTTCACTTCTTTTTATACTCTACTCATATTTTATAGTACAAGCTTGTTTCTTTAAGATTGTGTGGATTAGCATGGTGTTAATGGTGTTCTTACCATCTTAGAACCCATTAATACTATTCTTGGAAGAGCTTTCTTACCCTTTTCCTTCTTCTCTCACTCTTATTCATCCTCAAGCCTTGTTCTTTATTCATACTAGATTGTGTGGATTGTGTAAGGTGGTGATGAAGTTCTTTCTTTGTTAGAACTCATTAGTACCATACATAGAAGCTAGCACTCTGTTCTCTTACATCTTTGTGGGTAGTAGAGTACCTAGAGGTAAGGTTTGGTATCTTGGTACCAAACCCTCGGTAACCTTCCTTTTTCTCCTTGCTCTTCTTCCTTTCTTACTTTGATATATTTCAAGTTCATGGCTTTGTTGTATGTAATGAGTAGTGAGTACTGAGTAGTTGGATTTAAGGCTAGGGCTGCCCCTAGCCAAACTTGTGCAAACAATGTAATTTTCCTTTAAGTTTGATGTTGATGCATGTTTGAATCTATGGCTTCTACACTTTGTGCTTACTAAATGTGTTAACTAGCTTTGTCACCTAGGAAACATGTTTAGATAACTAATGAATTGGAAACTTGAATTTGACAACTTCTTGAACCCATGAGCATGAGTAGCTTTTAGGTGGTGGCTTAGTATTTCTTAAGAGAAGTACTAAGTTGCTTGAATTTCTTACTTTGGTCTTAATGCTTGTGCCGTGAGTTTAATCGCTCTAAAGGGGCGTTAGGCTTGTGGTACATAGCCCACTTGTATTATAAGGTAATATAATTGAGATTAAGGTTGTGTGATTTAACTTGGCTCTAAAAGACTTGTTAAATTGTGATAGGAGCATAAAATGCGACGTTCTTAATGTGTTTTATCCCCATTTATGCAATTGCTTAACCCTTATTGTTGTAATATAGAGTCATTTAGTTAAGTATAGAGTCTTTGGTAGAGAATTTGCGAAAATGTGCTTAAAAGGAGGAAAAAGTGAAATTTCGGCAAGTCCTTATTAAAGTAGGAATCCTTGTTGGAGTATGATTGTTAAATATGTTTTATTTATACCGAAACTAATATTCTTGTTCTCTTATTATCAGATTTAATCATAACATGTGCAAGACATGTGCTCGGCGTGGCATGCATAAGGAAAGCAAGGATTAAATAGGCTGCCGAACCCAACAAGGAAGGAAATAAATGAAATTGAAAGAGAAAAATGTGCAGCTGAATTGAAAGAGAAGGAGGAGAAAATAAGGAAAGAAAGCCGAGTTAAGAAGGAGCTTTATTCAGAAATTAATCTTTATTCTTTGACTAATTCGGCAAACAAAATAAGGGAAGTCTTCTACGGCAAAAGAAGGAAGGGAATTCAAGGACGAATGTGGACTGATTTTCACCCATCATTCAAAGGAAAGTTGGCTGAATTATATCAAGAATAAATGGAAGAAATATTGCAAGATTATTCAGCATTTATCCTCGAGTTATTTCGGCAACAACCTAGAAGGAAGGATTCCTTTGCCGAAACCCTAATGCTCCCCCTCTCTCCTATAAATACAATTCGGCAGCCCTTATTGAAGATCATCATATTCCATACGAAAATACCAGCAAAAAGTTCTGCCCAAGTTCTCTCAAGTGAAGGAAGAAAATCCTCAAGCCGAAACACATCCATCCTCCCACCACAAAATCGCAAGAACCCTAACCTACCTTCATCCGTGCACTCCACCACTTCTTGCCGAATCTTCCAAGGTTTTTCAAGTAGTGATTCATCCCTATGGCTTGTATTATTTTCTGCCTTGTTACAATCTTTGTTGTAATAATACTTGGTTTAATTTTGGTTTTGTATGAATGTTTTAATTTCGGTTTCTATTGAAGTTATGATGTTTGTATGAACAATTTCATGTATGATTTCCGAATTCTTTGAATGGGGCAGTAGCATATTTCGGTTATGTTTCTTTGATTTGCTTGATTAATTTTCATCAATTCTATGCATAAAAGTCTTGTACGTGCGGGCTGTCCTTGTCATGGCAGTTCCAAGGGTCTTGATTTCACTTGCCAAAGTAATTTAGATTGCATCATACGCTGAGTTGTTGTGTCTAAGTCACTTAAGAGGGTTACCATAATTCTGAAAATTTGCATGTTTAAACAAGATGTGTGACGACTTGCTTGTTTATGTGTTTCCAATTTGGCTTTTGTGCTTATATGTTCTTCGTGTTTAACTTCTACGCTGAGTGTTTTTAAACCGATTAGCATTATGATTAGGGTGATACGCTGAGTTAACTCTAATTACTTGTGAAGTCTTAACGATTAGATGGACCGCTGAGGGCTCTAATTAAAATTGGAATTAAGTAAATCATGGGAATTGCCGATTGTATATTTGCTGCCTAATTGTTCTTTGGTTCGTGTCATGCATGATTTTGAGTTCTTTGTGCTATGCTTTGTGTGGAATTATTGATCACTTGTATATATATAATTTAGGTTTTTATTTTCAGTAATATTTTACCCCAATTCCGAATCCCCCATTGTTATGTTCTTGTTAACACTTTAATTTTCAATTACCCTTCAAGTTCCCCGGATTGATCGAACCCTATTTATCCATACTAACGATGACATTTTGCAGGGTTTTAAATTAGTGTGAGTTTCGGCTCCCACCAAATTTTTGGCGCCGTTGCCGGGGAATTTGAGAAATATTGTTTATTGAAGTGCTAATATTTGTATATTTGTATATTTGTTAAATTTCGGTTTGTATAAATTTTTCTTTACTTTGATTCGTAGTTGTAGACGGTTTGTAATAGTAATTAGGGTTTTGTTTTCAGTTTTTAATAGCTGCTAATTGTAATTATTTGAGGATGTATGTTGTAATAACTTAGTTAAAATTCTAGGAAGTTGATAGTTTTATGTATGCTTAAGTTTATTGTAGTTTCTAAAGTGTAACATGTAGGTGAAGCCTCTTTTGTTGATCTTAACCTAAACCCTTCATACGAGCGCTTGCGTTTTTATGAGGTTGAGGGCGGTTTTGATCAACACTTGTAGACCGCTAGGGATCCGAGTTTATTTTACAAAGTATGGGGCAAGTTATTTTCATAGATATGGTTCTCAGGTTTGTTTAACTGGATCTCAAGGCCCACAGACTGATGTTCATTCTCGGTGAGTGAGTCGATAGGGAGTTCGCTCCCCGTAGTGACCAACAACGAGTCCTGCCTGGTTCCTGTAGGGGGTTCGCCCTCCGTGAATCTTAACGACACCGCCTTTGAAAATTAAAATACGCTCGACCTAGACAACAGCTTGTGCCGAAGCATCACCTCACTTTAGACGCTAGAAGATAACTTGAACATACGTGAATCTATTTTTCTTCAAAACTAAAATTTGTCTTTGATTTTTGAGGTATATAGGAATAAGCATGATACTACCTTGGACTGTATCAGTCCATTGCACTGTTATCTCCTCTGCTCCACGTACCTCAAATTTTAAAGTTGTGTGAATAAAAGCAATTAGAATAAGCTAAGCTCGACATCCTTTGACTCTAAATTTTTGCCTAATTACTTTCGTGTGCATATGTGCGATATTGTGTGGAAATTCCGTATTTTTGAAATTGTAAAGATGTATCTATCTTATGTAAATGTTGTATTTTGAAATCGTTGCTAACTCTAACATACTTATAGAGTTTGATTGTCAGTTGCGGATCATAAGGAAGAGGTGAAGAATTACATTGTAAACAGTTGATTGGAGCTCTCATTGACTTGGGAAGGACGACAAGTGTTACAAGAAACGAGTTCCACCCCTCTAAACTTTTGTTCATGATTTGCAATTAAATTCTACTTAGCTAACTATTGTATATTTATACACTAACTTCTAACTTTTGCTAATTTGCTAACTCTATACTAACTCATTCTTTGAATTCTACAGAAGATCTTATAGCTGAAGGAACTCAGTTTATCAAGGACCTTGTGTCCTCAAATGTGCCTGTTGGGTTCCCACTTCTACTCTCACTATTGTTCTCTCTGATGACGCTATGCGTATTAAGAGTGAAGTGACCGGCAACAAGTTTAGATGGAAATCGATTAAAGCCTTATATGAGCAATCTGAGGAGCGACTTTTGGTGGATGTACACCTCCAAGAGGCGCTAGTTACGAGTGAACATGAGAAGAGTCTAGGCTAAAGGACTATAAACATTAAGCGCTGCATGGGAGGCAACCCATTTCAACCGAAATTGTGAAGGAGCCGTCTACGAGAGTTTGCATTTTCTAAATCCCTAAACTCTTTTTGGTTGAACTGTATAAATGGAAATATGAGAATTATCATGTGCTTAGAGATTACAATATTATTTTGATTTACATTGAGGACAATGTAATTTTCTAAGTGTGGGGTAGTGATACATGTTTCCATGTGTTTTGTTTTGTTTTGTTTCATTTATTTTAGTTTGTTTCGAGTCAGTAAAAGAAAAATACAGAAAAATTAAAAATTTTCGTTTGTTTTTAGCTAAGATCGAGTCATAGATGCCCCTAAATAGTCGATGATGATTATATCTTTGAATGCATAGATGATGGTTTTGCATAATCATAAGAATTAATTGTGAGTTTCATAGATATTGTGATTGGTATGAACATGTGAGATTATGATTGACATACAATAAGCATGCATGTTTGAGTTAATTTGTTTCCATAATATCCTATGTGAGCTTTCGTGCCAAATACTTTCTTCTTTTGCGATAAATACGACAAGTGGCAGAAATTATCTAAACTTCATCATTTGTTGAATATTCAATGACTATGTGCCATAGATTTTAATGAACTCTAGAATGCTAGAACTCACTCTTGTTGATTTTTGAGACTATTATTCATGACTATGCCTTGATTTCGAAAGTGATTGAGAAGATCTTGTTAGGATTACCACCAATGCCAAATAAAGCATGTGCCTAATTTGTGCCCGTCGTGGGACTCCTTAGTTTTAACCCCTTTGAGCCGAAATTCAGCCATTTTATTTCATCACCATGAAACACATTCCTTGTGCTTAGAATAGTTTTTTCCTAACCCTTGTTATCAAGACTTGGTAAAGCTTAATTTTATTGTCGAATTGTGATTTGGAGTGATGATTTGAAGCAAGTGTGGGGTGAACCAATCCAAAAGCATGAAAGAAATGTGATTGCCGAAACAAAAAGGAAAAATCGGACAGAAAATAAAAATTTGTGCCGAAACAAAGAAGAGAAAGAAAAGAATTTCGGCAACAAAAAGAAAAATAAAAATGCTTGGATTGGGTTCTTGTGGTGAATTTGGAGTTTGTGTTACAATTGAAGGTCTATTATTATTATACCTGACCTTTGTTCATATTCACTATGTTTTGGGGAGAATGAAGAATGGGCCCAACAAGTTTAAACTTGGCCCTTGGAGTGAAGTCATAAGGAGTATTGAGCTTTGCTAAGTCTTGGTGACATTTTTATCACCATTATTCTAAATGCGAATACCTTATGCCAAGCCCCATTATATTCCCTTTAAAGATCTCTCATGATTCTTAAAATAGGTGACCTTTGTATGTGGATATTATCTCAAGAGTTGAGCTTATGGTTTTGGTTCATTTGTGCACATAATTGTTAAATGAAGTTTATCTTGATAATACTATTCACAAAGTGCCTTTATTTGATGACATATGCAAGTTACTCTTTGTAATTCTTAATCTATTCTCTTGCATATACTTTGAGTGAATAATACCAATTCATGAGTGAAAAGAAGAGAGTATGTCTAGTGAGGAGGATTGGATTAACTTGACATGTTTACATGCTTATTTTCTCACTTCTTACTTGTTCATGCCATGAAACATGTCTATGACTCTTGGGATGATTGCGCTTACATTTGGATGCTTAACTTGAAAGCTATGTGTTTGAAAGATCTTGAGACAGTTATTTAGGGGCAGCAGCAGTTTTATTGAGTCTTTTTATTTAGTTTTGCTAAGGGACTAGCAAAAGCTAAGTGTGGGGTAGTTGATAGGAGCATAAAATGCGACGTTCTTAATGTGTTTTATCCCCATTTATGCAATTGCTTAACCCTTATTGTTGTAATATAGAGTCATTTAGTTAAGTATAGAGTCTTTGGTAGAGAATTTGCGAAAATGTGCTTAAAAGGAGGAAAAAGTGAAATTTCGGCAAGTCCTTATTAAAGTAGGAATCCTTGTTGGAGTATGATTGTTAAATATGTTTTATTTATACCGAAACTAATATTCTTGTTCTCTTATTATCAGATTTAATCATAACATGTGCAAGACATGTGCTCGGCGTGGCATGCATAAGGAAAGCAAGGATTAAATAGGCTGCCGAACCCAACAAGGAAGGAAATAAATGAAATTGAAAGAGAAAAATGTGCAGCTGAATTGAAAGAGAAGGAGGAGAAAATAAGGAAAGAAAGCCGAGTTAAGAAGGAGCTTTATTCAGAAATTAATCTTTATTCTTTGACTAATTCGGCAAACAAAATAAGGGAAGTCTTCTACGGCAAAAGAAGGAAGGGAATTCAAGGACGAATGTGGACTGATTTTCACCCATCATTCAAAGGAAAGTTGGCTGAATTATATCAAGAATAAATGGAAGAAATATTGCAAGATTATTCAGCATTTATCCTCGAGTTATTTCGGCAACAACCTAGAAGGAAGGATTCCTTTGCCGAAACCCTAATGCTCCCCCTCTCTCCTATAAATACAATTCGGCAGCCCTTATTGAAGATCATCATATTCCATACGAAAATACCAGCAAAAAGTTCTGCCCAAGTTCTCTCAAGTGAAGGAAGAAAATCCTCAAGCCGAAACACATCCATCCTCCCACCACAAAATCGCAAGAACCCTAACCTACCTTCATCCGTGCACTCCACCACTTCTTGCCGAATCTTCCAAGGTTTTTCAAGTAGTGATTCATCCCTATGGCTTGTATTATTTTCTGCCTTGTTACAATCTTTGTTGTAATAATACTTGGTTTAATTTTGGTTTTGTATGAATGTTTTAATTTCGGTTTCTATTGAAGTTATGATGTTTGTATGAACAATTTCATGTATGATTTCCGAATTCTTTGAATGGGGCAGTAGCATATTTCGGTTATGTTTCTTTGATTTGCTTGATTAATTTTCATCAATTCTATGCATAAAAGTCTTGTACGTGCGGGCTGTCCTTGTCATGGCAGTTCCAAGGGTCTTGATTTCACTTGCCAAAGTAATTTAGATTGCATCATACGCTGAGTTGTTGTGTCTAAGTCACTTAAGAGGGTTACCATAATTCTGAAAATTTGCATGTTTAAACAAGATGTGTGACGACTTGCTTGTTTATGTGTTTCCAATTTGGCTTTTGTGCTTATATGTTCTTCGTGTTTAACTTCTACGCTGAGTGTTTTTAAACCGATTAGCATTATGATTAGGGTGATACGCTGAGTTAACTCTAATTACTTGTGAAGTCTTAACGATTAGATGGACCGCTGAGGGCTCTAATTAAAATTGGAATTAAGTAAATCATGGGAATTGCCGATTGTATATTTGCTGCCTAATTGTTCTTTGGTTCGTGTCATGCATGATTTTGAGTTCTTTGTACTATGCTTTGTGTGGAATTATTGATCACTTGTATATATATAATTTAGGTTTTTATTTTCAGTAATATTTTACCCCAATTCCGAATCCCCCATTGTTATGTTCTTGTTAACACTTTAATTTTCAATTACCCTTCAAGTTCCCCGGATTGATCGAACCCTATTTATCCATACTAACGATGACATTTTGCAGGGTTTTAAATTAGTGTGAGTTTCGGCTCCCACCAAATTGCATGATTAGTTAGTTTTTTGGTAGCTTCACCAAAGCACTAAGGGGATGTCTGTCAAGCATGTTTTAAATTACATTTGTGCATGACTTAGACTAGGTGTGATGCATAAGTCTCTACTATTCTTGTTAATTTAGTCTATACAATTTAATTATCATAGATTACTTTTACACAAGACTTCTTTCTTTAAATCTAAAATCAATCAAGCCGATGAACCACCTCTTGTTAATACCATCATCATTACCTTAGCTTCCAAAGGGCTAAAGTTGTGAGTTGTAAAAAGTAGATTGCATGTGTTTTCTATGTTTTATTTTTCGGTAATCTAATTAGGATAGTGTTTCCCCCAATCCCTTGGGTACGATACTCTTACTTATTCCCCTTATACTAAAACTTGACTTCCTATTCTTGGGAGTAAGAAGCATCACAATTTTGCACATAATATTAGTTAGGTGATGCATCCAACATGTACATCTCTCTACTTATTCTCAATAGAGATGATTTATGACCACAAACTATATGTTCAATTTTTAAGAAACTACCTAACTAACAAGGTAGTGGAGTTCAATGATTCCATTACGAGAGCATATCTCAGCGTAGTCGATTCTAAGACGTTTGTGGGACTATGAGAGCATATCTAAGTAGATCTCATCACTTTAATTTATGGGACTTTGGAGAACATGATGACACACAGTGAGGACAAACCAAGGAATAAAATATCGGTATCGGTATATCTATCGGGACTTTGATAAAAGGAGATATCGGATATATCGGAGAAATATCGGGGATACTCCGTAAAATATTATTTTATTTTAAAGTATTTAAATTATAAAATTTACATGCAAATTGGATGAAAACATCAACTTCATCATACATATAAAAAGAGATTTTAGGTCATGTCTTCTCTATATTGATATATTTAATCTCCGCGCGTATTTTTTTTTTTTTTACTCAGATTTTTCTCAAAATCCTACAGTCTTCAACTAAACTTCCCTTGAGGCCCCCAATCATCTCTTGGATATCTCTCGAGATGAGTTTTTTTATTTATATTATTAATTTTATTGATATTTCTTTAAAATATCTGAGATATATCATATATATACACTACTACAAAAAACTCAATACACAACGGTGAATCACCGTTGTGTGAGTTCGGATTTTTCGTTGTATATCTCGAGCTTGTGTGATGAAACGTCAGACAAATCAGTTTTAGTTTCTGTTGTACGACTTATATGCAATGTCATGCCATGATTGGCTTGGCATGCGCGGCACTGACATGTTTAGTTTATACAACAAAACATATATATTTTTCTATTGTGTGATTTTTAAACATATAACCGAATATTGCATTTTTATTCAATTGTTTCATTCAAACAACAAATTTTATTTCCTATTTATTGAGTTGTATGATACAAACAACAGATTTAAGTATTTGAGGCTATTGATTTGGTATAGCATTTGGTTATATTGCACAACACATGATTTCATTTGTTTGTTACCTTGTTGTATAATGTTGTATCACATAGAAAGATTAAGCATTTGGTATCAAAAGATCCAAAAGCTAGCTGTGATCAAACCAAAAAATCCATAATTTCAAATCAATTGTGCATTCAAATATCAAAGTTTCCAAATATTCAACTCAAAAGCAACAAAAACTCCAAGAAAAGGTAATATACTTGTAGACTGAAGCATTCCTAGTTAATACCAAAAGTTGGTAGCATGCCAATACTAGCTAGCTACCATCATTCCTAGCTACTAGCAAGCACTACTTTAACTTTACAGCCTCTCCTTTTTATACATGATTTTGATCAACTCAACTTTTTCTCTCAACTCCAGTTGGGCTGATGGTTCCCTCCTTTTCTCCTCTTGCAACTAGCATAACTAGCAGTTCCTGTCAAGTTTTTGTTCTCCCTGTATGAGGCAAAGGTTAACAATTTGATCAGCAGTTCCTGTGAGAACTTTCTCCGGCAATACACAAACAAATCCTCAAGACTCCATCCCAGCAAGTCAAGAACTAGCACATTGATAGATAAGGAAAAATTAATCACTGATTCCATCATCTAACAAAATATGACATTGAAAAATCATTTCAACCTGTCACAGTGACTTAATATAAGTAGTACCAAGTATTATACCTTGACTGAATAAAGTTTATCAGTCACTCATATCCAAACATGCATAACATTCATACTTTCACACAAAAACTAGCTTCAAAGAGCAATAACAATAGTGTTGTTTACCTGCACAGTCTTCTCTATAAGATTCTTCCTTTGCTGTTCATTAGATACGTGACAGACTATTCTGATAGCTTCAATCCCTTGCTTTCTAAGTTTTTCAACTGCTTCATCTACATTGTTCTGCATCAATTTGATCAAACACATAAACAGAAATTCAAATCCACATATCCAATCAAGGCTCTGTGCCTATAATTTAGCTGATCAATATAAAGTCGTAATGATCAGGATTTTAATTAAGGGATTCAAGTTCAATCCAATTAGACAGAACAATTTGCACTCAAAAATATTTTAAACTACTCATATTTTAAACTCCAATACTACTCAAAAATACCAACTTTTCACCAGAAAACCTTCAAATTGATAGATAAGGAAAAAAGAAGAGATGATGACTGACAGGATCGGGATGGTGGTCAGCTTTGTGTATTGCACTTTCAAATTCAGATGAGCGATCAACCAAACTTTGTTCCGTAACCAAGCTGTGCACATAAACCTGGAAAAAATAAAAGAAGCTATAAAATGGATCTTATGTTCATAAAGCCAATGCAGCATACCAATAACTTAGCTCTAAAGAACCTGCACCAGAAGAACTAGGGTGAAAGGACACGATCTTGCCTCCGAAACCAAAAGAGGCCGCAGCTGGGCGCTTATACAATTTTGGAGCCCTCAGAGGTCCTGTGTCGAAAGGAAAACGCATGAAGCTTATGGAGAGAGGAAGAAAGAGGGAGGGGGAGAGAGGAAGAAAGAGAGAGAGAGGACCAAATTGCAGTACAAACTCATAATCACAATAATTCATAGGAGAAATCAAAGGACTTTTGAAATATGGTCAAAGATTAGAGGGAGTACCACTCTTGGGGTTTGGTGGTGTCTCATTGGCCAAGAAGGGAACATTTCTAGAGTTGCTGCAGGTCTTCCAAGAGGGAAGGACTGCAGTGTGTTTAGCCCCTTTCTTGCTAAAGTTGCTCCTTCTTCGGAATCAGCCTCCACTTGAAGCAGATACGAATTGACCGGCCCCAAATCAAAATCAAAATCAGCCACCGATTCTTAACTCAATCAACAGATTCTTAACTCAATCAATTAAACCAGAAGAAGAAGAGTAGAGAGAAAGAACTCGAACATACCCGATGCAGCGATTTGAAGAGAGAGAGAGAGAGAGAGAGAGAGAGAGAGAGAGAGACGGCCGGAGGCGACGTGGCGAAGACTGAGACGAAGAAGGCCGGGGACATGGGGAGGCGACGGGGACCAATCAAAAGGAGAGACCTTGGTAAATCGACGTCGTCTTTCACCTACTCTTTTGGAACAACAAGAAGTTTGACGATGTCGTAGATCTGAGAAGTGTTGCCTCTGCTTTATCCCCAAATCTCGAACTAGGGTTTCAAAAAATTGGGACTTTTCACAATCGGGTTATTGTTTATGGTTCACAGGTTGAGGGGATAGAGAGTGAAAAAGATGATTTTGTGATTTAGAATAGGGTTCACATATTCGGGGCCGGAATCTGGGTTTCGATGTTGGGGAGGGATGCGGAGCAAAGACAGTTGAGAGGCGGAGCAAAGAGAGTGAGGGTGAGAGTGAAGAGATAGACGACTGATGTATAGTTATAGGGTTCACATATTTAACACAATTAATAATATATATTTTCAAAGTTTAATAGAAATTTATTATAATTAGTTTTAATTTTCTATAAACTTAAATGGAAGAAAATGACCATTGTAAAAAATAAAATAGAAGGAAATAAAATTTTGACCGTCTGATGTGATCGTTATATTTAAATATGAGTAGAGTAGAAAAATCAACTCGTTTCGTGAACGTTCGATGCACGATCGAAAGAGTCAACCATATTTTCATAAAATTTATCACACGAAAAAAGCTATTACGTACATTTAGATGACTTTGTTTCGTCGACTCTTCCAAACATTAAACTCTCAAATAAATGAGACATAATCAGTCATGTAAAAATTTGGAAACATTTACCTCCTGATACTATGGCTCCCCATAGAGAGAGATAAGTTTAAATAAGGTTGACCGCATAAATCGGGGCTCTAACTTTGTCGGATTTAAGTGATTTTTTTACCATCACCGTATTTCCTCATAAAGATCAAATGTTATTTCATAACATTTTTCAAAATTTGACTTCTTTTATATAGTTGTTTCAAAAAGTTCACTTAAGTATAATTTACTAATCAAGTTATACCGCATTAGTAAGCATGTTGTCATTATAATGTGATCGCTATAGTTAAATATGAGTAGAGTAGAAAAATCAACTCGTTTCGTGAACGTTCGATGCTCGATCGAAACGGTCAACCATATTTTCATAAAACTTATCACACGAAAACGCTATTACGTACATTTAGATGACTTTGTTTCGTTGACTCTTCCAAACATTAAACTCTCAAATAAATGAGACGTAATCAGTCATATAAAAATTTGAAAAGTTTTACCTCCCGATACTATGACTCCCCATAGAGAGAGATAAGTTTAAATAAGGTTGACCGCATAGATCGGGGCTCTAACTTTGTCGGATTTAAGTGATTTTTTGACCATCACCGTATTTCATCATAACGATCAAATATTATTTCATAGAATTTTTCAAAATTTAACTTCTTTTATATAGTTGTTTCGAAAAGTTGTACAATTAAGTATAATTTACTAATCAAGTTATACTACATTAGTAAGCATGTTGTCATTATAATGGCTGAATTCACAAAATGAACATTTTGACCGTCTGATGTGATCGTTATATTTAAATATGAGTAGATTAGAAAAATCAACTAGTTTCGTGAACGTTCGATGCTTGATCGAAACGGTCAATCATATTTTCATAAAATTTATCACACGAAAACGCTATTACGTACATTTAGATGACTTTGTTTCTTCGACTCTTCCGAACATTAAACTCTCAAATAAATGAGACGTAATCAGTCATGTAAAAATTTGGAAACGTTTACCTCCCGATACTATGGCTCCCCATAGAGAGAGATAAGTTTAAATAAGGTTGATCGCATAAATCGGGGCTCTAACTTTGTCGAATTTAAGTGATTTTTTTACCATCACTGTATTTTATCATAACGATCAAATGTTATTTTATAGCATTTTTTAAAATTTGACTTCTTTTATATAGTTATATCGAAAAGATTTTACATTTTGCACTAGGTTCATCTAGTAGAAATTGTAATATTCTCATACAACAGAAAAACAACCACTGTTGTATATTTGTCAGTCTCAAGCCAAAATGAAAGGAGGGAAATTTCCCGATTTGGCATACATTTGGGGCATGAATTTGAGTTATTGGAGCCAAATTGAAGTTCAAACAAACACTAGCTACCACCTGAAAATATTAACATCGTTATACAACAAAAACAATAACTTTGTTGTCCAAACATCTTGCACATATATGTTTCGAAAACCCAAAGTGAATGGGAGCAAATTTCCCGCTCTGAAGGAACACAATTTTGAGCAATTGGAGCCAAAATAAATGTAGCACAAGGCCAAATTAACGTTCAAACAAACACTAGCTACCACCTGAAAATATTAACATCGTCATATAACAAAAACAATAACTTTGTTGTCCAAACATCTTGCACATATATGTTTCGAAAACCCAAAGTGAATGGAGGCAAATTTCCTGCTCTGAAGGAACACAATTTTGAGCAATTGGAGGCAAAATGAATGTAGCACAAGGACAAGCAAAACAAGTAATACAACAGAATTAGAAAATTCTATTGTACAAGTATTTTTCATCTTGCACTAGTGGCACCTAATGCAAGATGTGACATTATCATACAACACAAAATAAGAACTTTGATGTCTATCCATCTAGACCTTGCCCAAATTTGAGTTTCAATGTCGGAGGGAGTTCTGCTGCCAAGATTTTCATTAATTATACAACAGAAAATGTGTGTTAGAGTTATGTGACAAAATCTGGAAAAACATTTTTCAGAATATGGAAAATGTATACCCTCATACAACACAAATCATTCACTTTAGGTTGTGTGAAACAGTTCAGTCATTCATACAACATGTAACTTTCAAAGTGTTGTCTAATATGTGTTGTGTATTGAGTTTTTTGTAGTAGTGATATCTTGAAAATCATAGATATTTGGCTTTATAGAAGAAATTTCACATATACAATGAAAAATAAGATATTTACCCTCAAAAATATATTGGTCGATCTGATATAAAATCTGATATATCATGGAGATTTTAATCTTTGGGACAAACCACCACAATCTCAAGTCATTCTACTTTAACATAGTTGTACTTATCTCCCCTTAAAGACAGGAAGACTGGCTCATAAAAAATGGCATAAATGAGATCGCTGTTAAGGTTTCTATATAGTGGACTATAGGTGGAACCTTATTTCTTATATAAAAACAATATTCATCATCAAATAACCTATCATTAAGCGTTTTTGATGGCACAATTTGTCACATAAAACATGTGAACAATAAAGGGTATTGACGGTTAACAATTATCTGTTAACAAATATGCATATCATTACAAATCGTAACATGCATATATGCTTCTTTAAATGGTTAACTAAATTTCGAGACTGCAAACACTATCAAATTTTAAGTGTAGGTAGACATGGGTTAGAATACCAATGCCACTGGCCTCATTGCTGGACCCGGTCGGAAATATACAGAACCGGCCGGAAAGGTCGCCAAAGGTTAGTGAATACTTCCATTGAGTGGTTTACCACGTTTCGGATGTCCAATGGATCTCAAATTTTGTGAGTAGATAGCCTTGGATGTTAGGAATCAGTGGTCGGAAGTTTCACCTAAAAAATCGGCCTAAAATTTAGGACGATTTATGTTAAAGCCTATATGAGTCACCGATTCAAAGAATCCGAATCATATTTGATACGTAAAAAGATATTCACTATATTGATTCATAAATTGTGTATATTCATTAAAAACAATATATAAGAATTCCCTTCAATTTTCACAATAAGGTTATAGGTGATAACTGTTGGCGTGAATCACTTTAAGAAGTGAGCAAGGTAACTTTGAATCATAATGTCAAAAGACATGGAAACTTTTAGCATAATTATACCGCTCTATGATTATATGTGATGATCTGGTCATTGTAGTCATACCGGATTTAAAAAACACAAAATCCATGAAGATATTATTTAGCTATGCACTCAATCTCTCTTCAACACATTCTTTTACAAGAGTGTAGAGACAATAATCTTACGCCAAGACATATGAAACGCAATGTATATGCAATACCTTTAGAGTGCATTACATGGCATGTAATAGTACAACTCATCACCAAATAAGGTGGAAAAAACATGTTACAACAAGGCATAAATATGCGATAACGAGGCTCAATTCATGCCAACAGAAGGCATTAAGTTGAAATGAAAATTGCCAAAGAATAGACAATATCAAAAGCCTAATCGACAACTGTCTATTTGGCTTTACAAGGCAAAATGAAAGTTGTTGCATGGAATAAGCAATCAGAACCTCCTGATCAACAATTACCGAATCAGAATATCGAACTTTCAAATTTGTTTTCCTGCCTTTTTTTTTTCAAGTTGAAGGGATTAAAATGCTAATTACATAACAAAAGCATTCGTAAAGGCTCAAAACTAGAGCCGGATACAACCAAATAGGCCGGCATCGGTAAAACATAAGCATGAATGCCTAAAACCGAACTAAGATGACTGGGCCAAGAGCTAGGCGAGGCCATATCCAAGGCAAAGTCGAGGCCGAGGCCGAAGCTAAGGTCATGTCGAGGCTGAGGCTTAGCTAATGTGCAAGCTAAGATGAGGCAAGGCAAGGGAGGGCCGGGGTCCGGCCAAGACGGGCACATGCATGTCAAGACTAAAGCCGAGGGAGTGCCAAGATATGGCAGAGATGCTGGTTGAGAAAAGCGAGTCGAGGGACGTTGGAAGGCCCCAAAAAATCGAGTCGGGTCAATGATAGGTTTTGGGTTCAAATCGCCGCCGGCTAGTTTGGGTTGTGCTAGCAAGCATAGGTTGCCAGCGAAAGCGAGGGCGCCCAGAGAAGATTTCTGGGTGCCTGAGATTTATTTTTCTTTTGGCAGAAAATTTTATTTTTCTTTTGAAACCTAGGGTTTCTGTTTTCTTCTTCTTCTGCAATTTTTTTTCATAGAAGTGCCACTGGTTGCCGGTGACCAAACGGTTTCTTCGGGTTAGAAATTTAATCAGGGTTCTTGGTGTATTTGCTCAAACACTTTATGACAAACTGCATGATAAAGTGTTGCTAAAAAAAAAGAAAAAAAATGCAAATCGCTCTTTCAATCATCGATAAAGAGGTATTTATGTAGACGTTACATCAAGTATCCCGAATAATCAGAGATTCCCTTATCCACTAGAGATTTTACTAATCTAGTCTAATTAGGTCAAGACACATGTTTCTGCCTAAACCCGAGGGTCTAGTAGATACTCGGTGAATCCAACTCGATCTCCTGCAATCCTGCTTACTAAGGGGAATACCGGGCGGGCCGGTCTTTTCCTCTCCGATGCCTAAGTTAGTATAGTTGGAATATATATAACCAAGGCACGTATGTAAGCAGGGAGAGAGATAAGTTACCTCATAAAGAGGGTAGCTGGGGCCCTTATATAGGTGGTTGGGGGTGAGGGCTGGCCTCACCCTTCGATGTGGGACTGGCTCCCTTCTGTTTGTAACTTATGATGCCCTCTTCGGCAGGCTGGCGCCCCCGACCCCAGGGTCTCTGGAGGCAGGATAGAGTGCTGGACCCCGAGGCCGGGTGCTGGTGATCCGGTCCCGAGCCTTGGGCCGGGCCCTGGTGCACTTGCTGCGGGTCTGTGGGCCTGCTGTAGCCTCTCTGCGGCTACTGTCAACAAGTCCCCTAAGTTCCCGGTCAAGTGCAATCTTGAATGGGGACTTAAATCTGTCTTGCTCTTGCCCCGCAGACCCGCAGGGTTACCAACCTACCGGTGCCCAGTCCCCCAAGTCCGCGTTAAAGATTGGGCGTGACCGAGGTGAGTACCTGTTGCTGACGGTAAGTAAAAGTTTATAAGCACGTTTGTAATATAGATAGTACTGGACCCCGCCCGGGCGTTCTGCCATATCGGTGCGAGGCGAAGTTCTCTGGAGCTCGACCGGGCGTCCTGCCATATCGAGACGAGTCCCGGATGAACTTGCAGACTGGACCTCGCCCGGGCGTTCTGCCATATCGGTGCGAGGCGGAGTTCTCGAGAGCTCGACCGGGCGTCCTGCCATATCGAGACGAGTCCCGGAGATGCTAGCCTGCGGGAGGGCCTGTTGGTGCGTGGACTAGGCCAACAGGTACCCCGGAGAGTGTTACGGCCGTACCGAGGCATCGGTTAACACTTGCTAGTTCTTCTCAGCTTTTGTTGGTTAAGCGTTGAGGTAATGTGCAGGTTTGTTAGCCTGCGGGGAGACTTGTTCTGTGTTAGAGAAACAATCTGCCCAGTGGAGTGGCGTTGAGATAACGAGTCTCGCCATGTATCCCCAAATGTATCACAGTTCAGTGTGATGCAGGGTTTTTATCCTACTGCACAAGAGTACATGGGTTAGATGTAAGCTCGCCCGGGTTTATAAAGCCCATGCGTTTAGAAGCCTTTGTTGTTGGCTCGTTCCTGCCCGTAGGCGAAGGAAGGTGACAACTGGTAGAATGCCTTGGAGTGGGTTAAATGTCCCAGGGCCGGTGGAATGTCATAGTGCTGGGCGGATCTCGACCGGGCGACATGCCATATCGAGACGAGTCCCCCAGTGATATGCAACGAAGATGGTGCTAGAATGAGGGTTCATACCTGGATAGATGCTCTCGAAGCGGTTTGGAAAAATCACAAGCGGTGAGAGGTCTTCAAGATATACAATGAAGAAGCCATGCAGCCGGTTGAATGATCATACTCGTGAACCGCCATGGTGCCGGATTGACTCGGAGTTGACTTTCTGGGGGAACGAGGGGAGTGGACGCCTCGTTGTTCGCTCCTATCTCCCTAAATGCCGCTGGTAAGTGGGACAGGTGGCGGACATGCGATGAAGGGGAGAGCCCATCAATCCCATCAGTTATGATGGATGGGATCCCTTATCCATGCTGGGACATGTGTCGACAGGGAGCGGTCTGAGATGGAGGGAATCCACGGCTGGGGTTGCCTTGCTTTTCTTGTTGCCCTATTTATTGTCCACTCTGCTCACCTCCTACCACACTTTGCCTAAACCTTTTGCCTTCTGCTTTCCTCGTCCGCCTTGCTGTAGATCTGATTTATTTTGTGTTAGGATTATGGCGTCTGGGAGATCTGCGCATTATGGCGGCGCAAGCCGCGGGCTCAGAAGGCACCAGCTGTTGGATGGTGACAGAGTGATTCTCTGTGATGAGCCAGTCAGAAGCATGGATGAAAGAGAGATTAGGGAGTTTCGGGCGAAGTGGGACATCGATTCTTCTGTTAAACTTCGAGGCCTGCGTCCCGGGGAACTGGCCTGTAACCCGGAACCGGGCTGGGTTGCTGTTTTCGACGATCAATTCCGACATGGACTATCGCTGCCGCTGCCGGGATTTGTTCAGTACATGCTGAGCTCACTAAATCTTTCCCCGGCCCAGCTTCCGAGTAATCAGTGGAGGCAGTTGCTTGGGCTTGGGTGCCTGTTTAGTCTGAGCCATATGAACTGGCCCACGGTTAATGAATTTCGGGCGCTGTACAAGATTTCTTACTGCAGAAAAGCCCAGTGCAGCGGTTGTGTGAATTTTGCCGCGCGGGACTATGGTGCTGCCATCACGCATCTGCCGTCATCGGTTTCAGATGTCTGGAGGAGGTCGGTGGTGCTGGCCGGTGGCAGGTGGCAGCGTAACTGGAGGGGCTATCAGGTCCCCGGGGCATACCAACCGATCGGGGACCAGTCGTGGCAGTTGGAGGACTTGGAGAAGCAACGGATATTCCGGTTGTTCTATGGCTGGGACCATCTGAGTCGGAGCTCCTACAATTTCATCCGATGGAACGTGCTGGAGATATGCGAGATGGGGAGAAAACCTGGTAAGGTGTCTTGCGCTTTGGTTTTGCATGGTTGCTTGTGTTCTGACCGCTCGACCTATCGGCTTGCAGCTAATGCCCCCCCGGCTCGTGCTTAAAATTGAGGAGACTATCGAACCGGATGAAGAGCTTGTAGTCTCGAGATTGATGGAGACGGGGGAGACGGCCGCGAAGACCGTGATTGATACGGCTACCCAGAAACGCAGGGAGCATGACAGGCCGGTGCCGCTCGTGTTTCCGGACGCTCACTATGGAGGGCGACCGGGCAGTGAGAATAACTCCCCACTCTTTATTCGGGAAGGGCAGTCCGTGGGGTTATCTGGTTCAGGACCCGTGGCGCGGCCGATGGCGGTACAGGTCTCGCGGGAGAGGGAAACGGCAGAAATGTTCGGGCGCCACCGAAGCAGCCTTGGTGAAGCTCCGCCCAAGAGGGCAAGGGCGCTTGATGCCAGGGCTTCAAGTTCAGCTGGGCCAATCGAGCGGGTGGTGGCTCCGGCCGTGGAGGTGGGTGGTCGAGGGACTCAAGTGCCGGAAGCCAGTCGCAGTTCCGGTGGTGAAATTGGTAGGTTCGTGGTCGCTACCATCGAAACCTTGGGACTTGACCGGGAGGATCCTGGTACTGGACCATCGGGCGAGAGCAGGACGAAGCCCGTGGAACTAGCTGTTCGGGTAAGTGTTTTTGTGCTTCCTTTTCTCTTGGAGTGACACGAGCTAATATTCCTTTGTTTACCCTTGGCAGCTGGTTCATAGCCTTTATGCCGCGGAGCCCAGAGGGGAGGTGGAGCAGGAGCAAGCTCTAAAAAGTGGCGGGCCGGGGATTGGGGGCTCCGGCGGCAGTGGCTAGCTGTTTACCTTGTACATGCACATCTTGTAACTGCTGTAGTTTATTCGTTAATGCCGTAACTGCGTATTGCAATATTGATGCTAAATACACTGCTGTCGCTCTGTGACCGCTATTACTTAGGGTAGAACCGTAGGTGCTGGATATTCCACGGCCGGGTGGAATAGATGCCCTCGGTGTCTATAATGTGGAATGTTGCCTGTTCCACGGCCGCGGTGATCTGGTAGGGCCCTTCCCATGTTGGTTCTAGGGCCAACGGTTTTTTCTGGACCTTCTTCATGACCCAGTCCCCGACCTGTAGCTTTCTCTCTCGGACCCTTCTGTCATAGTACCGGGCGATCCGCTGCTTGTAGGTTTGGTTGCGCATATGCGCTTGGTCGCGGCGCTCCTGAATGAGGTCCAGGTTGAGCAATAGCCCCTCGGCGTTTGTTTCGGCGTCGTAATTCTCGACCCTGCCGCTGGGTATACCAGTTTCTACAGAGAGTACCGCCTCGCTCCCGAATGCCATGCAGAACGGGGTCTCTCCTGTTGCCTTTGCTGCTGTTGTCCGGATGGCCCATAGCACCGCGGGGAGTTATTCGGCCCAACATCCCTTCTTGGCATCCAGCTTCTTTTTTAGAAGGGTCTTGATAATCTTATTGACCGCTTCTACTTGGCCGTTGGTCTGTGGGTGTGCCACTGAGGCGAACACCATCCGGGTCCCCATAGAGGCTGTGTACTGGATAAGATCAGTATTATTGAACTGTGTCCCATTATCCGTGACAATAGTCTGCGGTACCCCGAACCTGCAGTAGATGTTCTTCCATAGGAACTTTTTAACCCGTTCCTCAGTGATCTTTATCATGGGTTCTGCCTCGACCCACTTAGTCTGATAGTCTACTGCCACGATGGCATACTTGTATTGTCCCACAGCTGTTGGGAAAGGGCCGATGATGTCTAATCCCCATTGTGCGAATGGCCATGGTGCCAACAGGATTGATAATGCGATTGCCGGGGCATGAGGTGTAGAGGCGTACATGTGGCACTTGTGGCAGCCGCCTGATATTTTTCTTGACATTGCCGCCATGTCTGGCCAGAAATACCCGGCTCCGAGCGATTTGTGGGATAATGATCTTGCGCCGGAGTGATTACCGCATACCCCCTCGTGGATCTCTCACATGATAGCCTCTCCTGCCTCTTTTGTCACACACCTCAGCTGGGGGAAGCTGTGCCCCCTTCGGTATAACTGGCCGTTGAGGAGACCGTACCGGGCGCACCGGAGGTGTAGCCTCCTGGCCTCTACCGCATCCTGGGGGCGGGTTTTGTCAGTCAAATACCTGACTATTGGGTCCATCCAGCTTGGTGGCGCTTCTTCTACCGCAAATATCTCGGAGATGGTTTTGCTTATGCTCGGCTTCTGGAGAGTTTCAATTTTTGCTTTCTGGTACTCTGGAGGGTAGTTTCCGGTTGCCAGCCTTGCGAGGGCATCTGCATGTCTATTTGCCTCTCGGGGAATGTGCTGGATCGTGGCGCCCTCGAACGGCTCAATCAGGGTTTTGGCCAAAGCCTGGTAAGAGGACAACTGGGGGTCCTTGACCTCAAACACCCCGTTCATCTGGTTCACCACTAGGCTAGAGTCGCTGTATATCTCCATGGACGAGATTCCCAACTCCTTGGCCAGTTGCAAACCGGCTATGAGGGCCTCATATTCGGCAGCGTTGTTGGAGGTGCTAAAAAGGAACCGTAAGGCATACTCGTATGACTGGCCATCAGGCGAGGTTATCATGACACCAGCGCCGCTCCGCCTGGTCGTCACGGAGCCGTCCACGTAAAGTTTCCAACCGGTGGGGAGGCCTGGTTCGGTCTTTATGGTTCGCACCGCGTCGGTGTCTTCGCACCGGGCGGGGTGCGCTTCTACCGCCATTGGGGTGAGCTCACATATGAAGTCCGCAGCTGCCTGTCCCTTGATGGCCGTTCGCGGGGCGTAAGTGATGTCCAACTCTCCCAGTTCAACTGCCCACCGTACGAGTCTACCGCTGGTCTCTGGTTTTTGTAGGATCTGTCGCAGAGGGTGAATGGTATATAAGGTGATGGAATGAGCCTGGAAATAATGCCGGAGCTTCCTGGTACTAACAATCAGGGCCAGAGCCAATCTCTCTATGTCGGGGTACCGGCCCTCTGCTCCAGTGAGTCCCTTTCCGGCATAGTATACCGGGAGTTCGAGCGTGTCTTCCTTCCTAATGAGAGTCGCGGAGACGGCCGTTGCGGATGCAGCTATGTAGAGGTATAACATTTCGCCCGACACTGGTTTGGATAGGAGAGGCACTGCCGACAGATTTGCCTTGATAGACTGGAATGCCGCTTCATGCTCCGCTGCCCAGTGGATTTTCCTGGTCTGTTGTGCCTTGAGCAGCTTGAAGAACGGGGTGCATTTGTCGGTTAGGCGGGAGATGAATCTGGCAAGGGCGGCTAACCGGCCGGTCAACATCTGGACCTGGTTTCTCTCCCCTGGCATTTCCATATCTAAAATTGCCTGGACCTTCAGCGGGTTGGCTTCTATCCCTCGCTGGCTGATGATGTGGCCTAGGAATAGGCCCTCTGAAATCCCGAAAATACACTTCTTTGGGTTTAAGCGCATTCCGAATTTGAGCATCTTGCCGATGACTACGGCCAAATCCCGGACGTGGGCCCCTGCAGTCAAGCTCTTGACCAGCATGTCATCAACGTAAACCTCTACGGTTTTACCCATTTCTTGCTCCAGCATTCGGTTCACCGTTCGCTGGTAGGTGGCCCCGGCATTCTTTAGACTGTACGGCATCCTCTTATAACAGTAGGTACCTCGGTCGGTTGTGAATGACGTGTGCTCCTCATCATTCGGGTGCATCCTAATCTGATTGTACCCGGCATAAGCGTCCATGAAGCTGAGCATCTTAAAACCGGACGTGGAATCTATAAGCTGGTCAATCCGGGGGAGCGGGAAGCTATCCTTTGGACACGCCCGGTTCAGGTTAGTGAAGTCCACGCATATACACCACTGGCCGGTTCCCTTCTTCGGCACCATGACTACGTTAGCGAGCCAGCGAGGGTACTGGACTTCCCGGATGAAGCCTATACCCTTCAATTTCTGTATCTCCTCTCTGATTGCCTCATACTTTGCCGGACTGAAGGACCTCCTCTTCTGCCTCACCGGGGAACGTTGGGTAATAAATTTAGCTCATGTACGGCTATCTCCGGGGATATGCCTGCCATGTCCTCATAGGACCATGCGAAGACCGAACTGTTGTCCCGGAGGAAGGCTATGAGCTCTTGCCTGACAACCGGATCGAGCCGCGTCCCTATTACGACATTTCGCTCCGGGTGGTCTACCGAAATGCAGATCGCTTCGGTTTCTTCCACGGCCAAAGGTGGCTCCAGCTTTTCGGTGAATCGCCTTACTTTTTTTGAATTGGTGTCGTCACGGGGGTCAATACTCAGATCCGGCACTGGCGCATGCTGAGTGGTTGTGAAGACCTCGGTCCGCTTCCTCCCGTGGGTCAGGGCCTCTGCGTAATACTTACAGGCGATCCTCTGGTCCCCCCGTATAGTAATAACTCCGGTTGGTGAAGACATCTTCAGCATCAGCATATGGCTGGCTATAAACGTTTTGAGCCTCCATAACCCTGGCCGACCGATTATGCCATTGTACGATGATAGGCAGTCGACAATGATGAACTCCAAATGCTCCTTTCTCGTTCTGTCTCCTTCGCTGAAGATGACCGGTAGGTAATCCGAACCCAGAGGCTGGACGACCTCACCGGAGAAGCTTATAAGCGGCTCGTTATCCTGGGATAACTTGTTCCTTCCTCTCTGCAACCCTTTGTATGCGTCTCAGAACATTACGTTGACTGAGGCTCCGGTATCGATCAACATACGACTGGTTATCCAGTGGTCTATTTGGACCGTAATGAGGAAGGGGTCGTTGTGCGGTTGGATCAAATCCTCCGGCTCTTCCTCCTCGTAGAAAGTGATCGAGTTCCATCCGGTTTTAGCGGCTTGGCCGCTTCTTTCGCCGAAGGCGTACACCTCCTTCCCTCGGATCGATCTTAGGCACCGCTTCTTTAAGCTCCGGGTAAGCCGATCTATACGGTCCCCGCCGTGTATCATGTTAATGCTCCCGTGTACCTCGATCCCCCCGGGAGTGCGGGTGCTTATAGTTCCCACCTGCCGAGCTCACGGTCGCTCGTTGTTGGGGTCCTTTGGGCGGGCCTGGTCGTTCACGACCGCTGCCTGGGGTTTTCGGTCATCAGCCCGAAGGGCTAGATCTTTGGGTCTTCCTGGTGGCGAAATAGCTAAGGCCCGCGGTGGTCGCTCTGCTGGCGTAGCTGCCAGAGGTTGCGCCGAGCGCACAAATGGCGGTCTTCTCCCTGGTCGGGAACCGTCGCCATCGCTTCGCCGGGGTTGCCACTCTTCCAGCATCTCTGCTTTCCTGGTAGCTGCAGGCGCTCGGTTGCGATCTAGCCACCCGGTCTTGCCTCCACGGGATGGTGGTAGGTCGTCCGCTATACGCTTGGGCGCCTTGTCCCCGTATGTCTCGTGCTCTGCCTGAGCGTGCCTGACGGCCACGGTCATCAGCTCGTCGTACCCCAGCGGCTCCTGTACTAGTAAGTCGTACGAAAGTTCCCCAGGTCTTAAACCCTACTTGAAGGCCATCCCTGCGATCTGCTTGTCCAGGTTCCTGACCCCGGCAGTGGCAATTTGCCACCGGTTAACGAAGGCGCGTAGCGGCTCGTTGTCAGTTTGCATGCAGTCAAAAAGGATTGTTGATGCTTGGGCTGTCCTGGCTCTGAGAATGAACCGGCCGACGAACTTATCAGCCAACCGCCCGAAGGTTTCGACTGAATTCACTGGTAGCTCGTAGAACCAATTCAACGCCTCTCCCGAGAGCGTCTCTTGGAATACGTTGCAGCACATGGCGTCCGAGTAGCCCCTCGCCCCTGCTTGTGACTTGAAAATGTCCAGGTGCTGGTACGGGCAGCCCGTCCCTGAATAGGTCAACTTTAGAGGCCTTTGGCTTCCAGATCTTCCCGATTCCCTAATCCGGCACGGGAAAGGTCCAATACGCTCGTTGAACCGCGCGCCACCCCGCGGTCGCCCTGCCATCCTCTCGCTGGTCTCCATGCGGCCCTTTATGTCCGCCACCGAGGCGGAGAGCGCCTCGAGTGTCCGTGCGGTAGAGCTTTCCTGTTCGGTTGACGCCTGGCCCGTGCGGTACGGGGGCTCTGTCGGGCCGGAGTTTTTTAGAGCTTCCGAAAAGAGTGGCGTGGCCACATGCACGGTCCTTCTTCTTCTCGTGGCCTGCCCTACCTCAAGATGCGGGAATTCGCTAGCCTTGCCTGCTGACCGCGGTGCTGTTCGAGGAGTGCCCTGCTGACCCTCTAGCTCCAGGGCCGCCAATAGGGCAATGTTTACTGCCTTCAATTCTTGGCATCGGGCCTCCGCTCTTAGTCGATCTCGATCGCCCTCTTCTCGCAAGCGCTCGACCTCTGCCTTCATCTTTTTTATTTCTCCCGGACCCTTCTGGTCGGGGTCTTCTGGTTCCCGGCGATCATGAGCTCCGTCTCGGATGGAAGAAAGGGCGAACCTCGCACCGACCTCAGCCTTTATGTTACGGGCCGGGTCGGGGAACTGAATTCACGCTTTCGATTTTCCGTCTCGGCCGGGGGAAAGGACGAACCTCGCACCGTCCGCAGCCCCTGTACCTTGGGCTCGGTCGGGGAACTGAATTCGCCCTTTCGGTCCTTCCGTGCTGGCTTTTATCTTCCTTCCTTCCATAGCTTCCGGACTAAAGGATGTAGCTACCTCTCCAAAGGATCAATAGAGCAACACAACTTTTCGTATGTTTTCCCACAGACGGCGCCAATTGTTTCTGCCTAAATCCGGGGGTCTAGTAGATACTCGGTGAATCCAACTCGATCTCCTGCAATCCTGCTTACTAAGGGGAATACCGGGCGGGCCGGTCTTCTCCTCTCCGATGCCTAAGTTAGTATAGTTGGAATATATATAACCAAAGCACGTATGTAAGCAGGGAGAGAGATAAGTTACCTCATAAAGAGGGTAGCTGGGGCCCTTATATAGGTGGTTGGGGGTGAGGGCTGGCCTCACCTTTCGATGTGGGACTGGCTCCCTTCTGTTTGTAACTTCTGATGCCCTCTTCGGCAGGCTGGCGCCCCCGACCCCAGGGTCTCTGGAGGCAGGATAGGGTGCTGGACCCGAGGCCGGGTGCTGGTGATCCGGTCCCGAGCCTTGGGCCGGGCCCTGGTGCACTTGCTGCGGGTCTGTGGGCCTGCTGTAGCCTCTCTGCGGCTACTGTCAACAACACACATATTAAGTTACAAAATTGAACTTGCTTGAACAGACAAGTCTTTTTCTCTTTATAAAAATATAGGACAATAGATTACACAACTTGGTGGCACTGATGCAAAAGGGATCATGAGCATGTGTTTTGCTCTTTTCCATCTAGGGTGCGGATAGCTTGTTCTATTGACATCAAGACTTTTGTATTGCTGAGAGCCATGAAAGTTTGCATTATTGAAGGAATGGTACCATCTTTGGATTGAGTCCGATTTCATTATGGTTGTGTGGTATTTGTCAAATCCTATTATCATTCGTTAAAAACAGAAGACTTGGTGGCTCAATGACATTAGTGCTACTAGCAGACTGTGGGTAAAAAGGTAACACATGTTCTTATCTTCTTCTCAAACGTTTCACTACTTTGTATTATTTTGTTTCAAGGAATGGTCTTGGAGAGTCCACAAGTTTTTTTTTTTATATATTTTTTATGCTATTAGCACATCCTATTTTGCTATTCAACACACCTCATTCATTAAGGAAAGTTCTATTTGAACCTCTAAATTCACTATCTATACCTCCACTATTTTCCTATTTTATTTAGACTTTGTCAACTCCAACAAAAAGACATATAAGGACAAATCAAATAAGTATGATAATTTTCCTTTACTACTTTAATTGCTTGATCCTAATATTTGTATCTCTTAACAATCAGGCTTTGATAGACATGAATGAATTCATATTGAAACTTTAGATTATTTCTCTTTTCGTTTTCGGTTATATTTTATAGCATTTAACCTAAATTATTCATTCGAACAACTTTTTTATGTGAATTGCATTTGCCTTAAACTCTATACTCTTGAAGTGCAGAATTGATCTATACATGGTCATCCATGGTACTTTAGTTGATTCCCCTTCACCCATTCACTACCTGAAACATGAAACCAACTCAACCATTAAACAAATAAATGATACAGGATCTATCAATTCAAATTTATTACATCTTATTATATGAAACTGCTGCAAATACTTATCAATTATTATTCACACATAATCAATTTAATTATCCACAATGCGGCACAATTATTACCTCCAGCAGTTTTCTTTTGGTCTTCCGAATCATCGTAATCTTCCTTCAAAATTATTGTGATTTCTTCTTGGTAAACAATGACAAATTGTTAAAAAAGATTGTTAGAGTGATGGTATATTGGTAAGTATGAGAAGGTATATTTAGATTTTCAAATAATTAAAAAGTAAAATAGAGATGTAATAAAAAGAGAAGATGATATACATAACAAATTTAGAGGAGAAACTAGAATCTTTCTTTTCTTAATACTATAATTTAATTTTTTACATCCAATAAGAAGGAAAAAAAAAAGGGAGGGGAAGAAATTTAAAAGGTGTTATATAGACTGTAGGGGTAGGCACTTCACATCGTAAATGCGGTACCGCACCGTATCGCACCGGTTCAAACCAGATTGCGAACCGCACCGGTTAAAGTGGACTGGATTAGGATTGCGAAAACACCAATCCGCATGTAAACGGACTGGATTAGGATTACGCTTTTTCCAAACCGGATAAAACCAATCTGATCCGGTTTATTTAATTATTAAAATAAATTATTTTTTATAATACAATATATTGAATATGAGCCTATAAATTGACTAAATTCTAACCCTAATAGGAGTAATAGCCCAGTCGGCCCATTTTTTGGGGTCAAATATAGTTTACCCTATCCCACATATTCCAAATATGACTTAAGAGACTTTGATGAATTTAACGGTTTGTGATAATTTATTATATTTGTCTATTTCAATTTGATAGTTTTGTTCAAGGAGAAAATATAATAGAGAGAACTGTGTTTTTATTGATTGATAGAGAGGCCTTTATATAGACATTACATCAAGTATCCCGATACATCAGTGATTCCTTATCTAATACAGAATCAACTATACTAGTCTAATTAGGTCAAGACACATCCAGGAAGTTACAGAAATAACCTTCCTACAACACTCCCCCTTGTGTCGAGCGCCTAATGTCTTCATGGTGCTTACCATGTTGCCTCACTAAAACCTTGTCAGCAAAACAAAAACCTCTTGGGTAAAAATAAAATGCATGGACGAAGGGAAAAGAGCACAACACACCAACACTACACTTGTGAATAACATGTGATATAGACTCCCCCTGAAGTCTAACAAACTTAGAGCTCTGATATATGGCGCATGCCTAGGCTCTTCACATGTTTCACATGCATAGATTTTCTCAAAGACTTGGTAAACAAATCTGTAACATTTGCATATGAACTCACTTGATTAACTTGGATGTTCAGGAATTTCTGTTGTTGCACATTATAAAAGAACTATGCGGGTCAGAGAGATACCCAACATCTACAAAACCAACTAACACATTGTTGGGAGTCTTTGGATAAGGGAGATGGCCATTGAAGGACGAAGAAGGGCCGAAGTCATCACCTATGCCGGTCTCCACGTTGCCGGTGCCAGCGGCAGTTCCGCGGCCTACGGCGGCGCTGCCGGGGCTGCCGGTGGCGTTGGTGTGAGGATGACCAGTGGTGGAAACCTCTCTGGTGCTAAAGGAGTAGAACAAACCCAAGTCAATAGAACCTTTCAGATGTTTAACCCCATTCCAATGACGATGCGTAGGCGCTGAGCTAAATCTAGCTAATAAGTTCACAACGAAAGCGATGTCTGGTCTAGTATATTGTGCTAAATACAATAGCGCCCCAATTGCACTAAGATATATGTATTTAGCTCCAAGCATCTCTTCATCATCCTCTTTAGGACGGAATGGATTCTTGTGTCTAGACTTTGTCTTTCTTATGAACACGCATAGACATAAATCATTGTTCTTGTATCCCCTCCCAATCAAGTATTACAACAGACGTTACAATCTAGTTGCACAATGACTTTGTGGTTTAAAGTCACTTGATCGAGGCATTAGAAGTCCTTCAAACACTTTTGTGTATATATCTTCATCTCTATCCCCATATAGGTATACATTAACCACATTCATAAACTGCAAACTTCAGTTTTTGGGACACTACTAAACTGATTAAGTAGCGGAAAGTAATGATGTCCATTACGAGAGAATACATCTCATCATAGTCAATACCAGGTCGTTAAGAGAAATATTGTGCCATGAGTCTTGCTTTATACCGCATGATCTCATTCTCTCATTACACTTACGAACATAGACTCTCTTATGTTCAACAGGTTTAACGTCTTTCCGGATTAACTTAACAGATCCTAA
Source organism: Potentilla sterilis (assembly GCA_963682095.1). NCBI lineage: Eukaryota > Viridiplantae > Streptophyta > Magnoliopsida > Rosales > Rosaceae > Potentilla > Potentilla sterilis. The sequence goes on along the minus strand of OY821766.1, from coordinate 22,146,914 downwards.
GACTTGCCTTTTATTTAACGAGTCTAGTTCTGCCTGTATTGTTTCTTTCCACTTTGGCCAATACACTCTTCGTTGACACTCTGCAACGGAATAAGCGATTACATCATCAACATACGTGGAGTTTTATCTACAGAATACACGTGCGCACTTGTGTAATTGAGATTTATGTGTACTCTGACATCAACAAAGGTTCTGTGGCGTCCCATAGAAAACACATAGTTGATCATGGACATAATTATAGTCAGAGACAATCTCATTGATGATGAGCGGATTAATTTGTGCCATCACAACTCGCTTCTTTCGAGGTTTTAAATCTCGAGAATTAAACGGTCTCCCCCTCTTCTTGGTGGGAGCCGAGGCCGAAGCTGCTGCCCCTTCAAAGTCCATCAGTGGCACCGTTGCGATCCGATTCAGCAACAGCGACGCCACGACGTACGATGGCGCCGCCGCCGGCATTACCCTCTCCTGAAGGTATGCCGACAGCACTAGGTCTTAGGACAGCCGAACCAGTCCCATATGATGGGATCTTCAACCTTACCGGCACATTTGCAGTATGTATGTGCGATCTCGTCACTTTCTAACTCATTTTGAGTAGTGCAGGGATTATGATGAGACAAATCGTTGGGGCACACCATGTCAATTTCTGACGTTCATTCGGAATGTGAGCATTCCTATCTCCCCCTAACGGCGGGAAGTGTGTCTCATCAAAGTGACAATCTACGAAACGCGCAGTAAAGAGATCTATGGTGGTTGGTAGTGGATTACTTTCGATTCATCTATAAACTTCGAAAAGGAAAGGGATTGGAGTTTTCCTGTCTGAGTTGTTGGGGATTCACATCGAACATATACCTAAACGTCTTTGTAGACCCATCTTTGTACGCAGAAGAGGCGTAATAGGCACATAAACAGCACAACCGAAAGTACGTAAGTGCGCAATATTGTGTTTATAACCAGTAACCAGCTGGTATGCACTAAACGTCTGGTTGGCCATCTGAAACGAATAAGCATAGCTGCATGCAGTATTACATATCCCCATGTAGAAACTGGCAATTGGTTCCCATAACCAAAAGCCCTAGCTAATAGCCGGAGTTACTAAAGAGTGGCTTCTGCAAGGCAGTTCTGAGAAAGAACATGAGAAACGAGATGTTCAACTTCAATCCCTGTGGATATGCAATAATCATCGAATGTCTTGGAGTTAAACTCTCTAACATTATCCAACCTAATAGATTTAATAGGATGGTCAGGGTGGTGAGCCCTTAACTTTGATGATTTATGCTAAAAGCTTGGCGAATGCAGTATTTCTTATGGACAACAACGCGACGTGTGACCAACGCGTCGACGCATCAACCAGCACCATAAAATATTTAAATGGGCCTTATTCTGGTTTGATTGGTCCACAAATATCACGTTGGATTCGATGTAAGAATGATATATTATCGGTTGAAGCTCTGACGAATGAAGGACGAGCATGCAATTTAGCAAGCGAGCAAGCCTTACAGAATGAGCGATGGGCATTGGAAATTGTCGTTGTGGCATAAGAGGACACAGGTGGTGACACTCAAAGTCCCTGTGAAGGGTGGGACGGCACGACGTGCGGCGTAAAGGCCGCTTCCTCATCCTCCAGGTGCGCGGCCCCGAAAACCCTGTGAAGGGGGGGGGGGGGGTGGCGAGTGTGGCTTTAAGGCCACAGTCTGGCGAGGAGCTAGGCTCCTGCGTACATCACGATGTTGAGTCGCGGTAAGAGGTTCTTCCAATCGCTTTTTCGACTTGAAAAATGGATGTCCATGGGAGTTCTTTAGAATCCGGATCATCATATCACGGCCAGGGTGGCCTAGTCGAGCATGCCAAAGCTTATAATCATTAGTGTCACAAAAATTGTCAGTGACAGCATATGATTCGAAGACACGGGCTGTAGTGAGATATAAGCCATTGTCTTCAATGCACGGCATCTTCTCTAAGATACGGCGGCGGCCGTGTTCTTTAGAAGTAATGCATAAGTATTCTTCACCATTCTCAGCATAGGTATCCAAGTGATAACCGTTGGCACGGATATCCTTAAAACTCAGCAGGGTTCGATTTGTTCTCGGCGCATAGAGAGCATCAATGACATTGATAACAGTACCATTTGGTAACATAAATTCAGCGGTTCCTCGCCCTTTGACAACCGGCGAGGTACCTATCAATATTGTCATTGATGGGCGATACGGCATTAAATCCGTAAACAACTGCCTATTCCTTAGAATAGTGTGGGTAGTTCCACTATCAGGTAGACACTTAACTTCACCGCGAGACATCTACAAAGAGACGAAAACTTGGGTTAGTTTCTCGCGGGACACAGTCTAATCACTACGCCGTAGGATAGAGAAAGAAAGGGGAATAAATCTCATCGAGTGTATCACATGGCATTTGGACATTATAACGTCGACTGAAGTCGGAAAGTGCAAGGTTGAATGTTACTTAACCAAGCAATCATCATCAGAAACCAAAATGAAAGCAAGGCTTCGCACATTGTGGTGTAGAACACCTTTGATGACTGGAATAAAATGAGGGATAGGATCAGTGTTAAAACACCTCTCGGACTGCACACTAGCCGAAGCTGTGGATGTCAAAAACACATGGTGTCGTGGCACCAGAGTGTGGCGGATGCCGAGCCTACTTCACCTTAATGGGCCGATGGTGGCCCATTCGCCACCTTTTTTTTATTTTTATTTTTATTGAGGGATTGAGCGTAGGTGGGATTATAAGTCCAAAATATTGAGCCTATGTGACCCAAAGGTAGCGTCACAAGAACCACGTGAGTTGTTAATACACGAACCTGATTGCATAAAAACATAAAATTTCTCACGATATGGGAAAACAGAGAAATTTTATTAAGTGCCAACATGAATACATCAACTTCTAATTTCAAAATAAACAGACTAACTAGAGTCATAAAAACATGGCGAGTATCATTATAATGGCGAATGTCATTACAATGGCGAATGCCATTACAATACTGGATAAACTAGAAAAGCCATAGGCTAGTCAAAATCCGGGACATCAAGAGTTTGTGGTTGCGCCTTTGGAGAATCCACATGATGAGCATAATTTGGGTCAATCATCTCGTCCTCAGCATAATTGCTTTCTTTGGACAGAAACTTCTTGTATTTCTCATAGGTATTTAACATCTCCTTACTAGCTCGACAATCGCGATGGTAGTGTTTGGAGGAACCACACTTGTAGCACGGAGCAAATTGAGCATTCCGGTTATTGCTATGAGGTCGAGGAGGGTTTGGTACTGGACCTAGATGGGGTCCATGGCCAGTCCGGCCTCCCCATAAAGGTGGTGCGTATTCGCCACCTTCTCGCCTCCAAGTGTTGGAGCGTCGTGTCACATTATTTCCAGCATTCTGATTTCTTTCACGTACCGAATTGTACGGGGTATGGCGGCCTTTATTTTTCTGCTTTGAAGCCTTCCCATAATGAGCCTGTGGTGTTGGAATTGGCTTTGTACCAACAGGTCTCTGGCTACTATTGAGCCTAATCTCAGAATGACGTTCTTTTTTTAGCCAATATTGCCATAAGGTCAGCGAATGATCTGATTCTGCCTTCATCAACTGAGATCTTTTACTAATGTCCGAGGACATCGTAGGCCATGGGGAATCTGTTAAATGTCTTCTCTAGAAGATCTTTATCGGTTTTGATGACGCCAACCGTGCCAAGATCCGCCTGTAGACTAATCATATCCTGATTGTATTTGTCTACTTTGTCATAATCCGTGAAACGGATTTGTTCCCATTTAAGGGTGAGCTCTGGAAGAAGCATGTCATGGACATTGTTAAATCGCTGCTAGAGCGTGTCCCATAAAATTTTGGGATCTTTTACCGACAAATATTGTTGCTTCAGAGTCGGGTAGATATGGCGCCTCAAATACATGAGGGCCTGAGCCTTGGCATGGTCCCCAAAAGGGGTGGCGGCGGCTGCATCAGTCAGAAAGGCTGAAAAACCTTTGCTTTGGAAAGCAATTTCAACATCGAAAACCCATCGATGGTAATCTTTGCCTTGAAGATCCAAGTTCTCAAAATTAGGGCGTGACGGTGACGACGATGACATCTACAAGAGAATAATACGTCGGATTAGTATCACTTTGAATAGATACTATCAAGTATATATTGGAATTAGAAGGGATATATTCAGTCACATGAAAACTAGTTTCGATGCGAAACTTTTTTCTTTTGATGCATAAACTGGCGGTTTCATACCGCACCTTCAAACAGTGGCGTACTCAGACATCCACATAAGCATATCTTTTTTTTTTAATTCCCTTTCCACGTGATTCCTCCAGGACCATCACTTAAAAACTGCGACCGTAGGGGTGATGAAATCCTCATTCTAGGTCTCATCGGCGATATAAGAATGGCCGGAATCGGAGTAGAAGAAAGGCTAATAAGGCCCGATATAATATATTTATAGTTCAAAAGCAGGAACTTTTATAAATTTTTTACCTTTTGATTAAAGGAACGAGAGCGTAAAGCTTGTTCTTCGACTCTTGTTTGGTTCTCGAGCCTCTTCCTACTCGAGTAATGTGGAGGAGCTATCTTGAAAAGTTGATGGCGAGCGAACGTGCGGGCGACCACGCGAATGGGCGAGTTGGCGGGCGAGCGAGCAGGAGGGCGAACGAAGCGAATGGGCGAGTTGGCGGGCGAGCGAGCAGGCGGGCGAACGAAGCGAATGGGCGAGTTGGCGGGCGAGCAAGTAGGTGATAGGAGCATAAAATGCGACGTTCTTAATATGTTTTTATCCCCATTTATGCATTTCTTATCCCTTATTGTTGTATTATAGAGTCATTGAGTCATGTTAGAGTCGTTGGCAAGTGTTGGTGAATAAATTGAGCTAAAAATACAGAAATGTCGATTTTTGAAGAGTTTTAGTTTAAGTAGGACTCCTTGTTGTACTAGGAATCCTGTTTGGACTAGGAAACCTGTTTTGACTAGGAAACTTGTCGGAATTGATTTCTTTATCTTTCGTCGTTTCTAATATTTGTGTGGAGTCGGTTTGTGCTATAAATTGTAAAAATGCATAATTATGGTGGAGTTCTTATTGAACTAGGATTCCTAATAAGAGTTTTAATGTGACTAGGACTCCTTTTTCAAGTAGAACTCTATTTGGAAAAGAAATCCTTACCAAAGTAGGAATCCCAGTTGAATAAGGATTCTACGAGTTTGAGTCCTAATTGAAGTCTACGAATTGAAGAGTCTTAGTCGAACAAGGAGTCTACAAACGCTCGACGTTTTTGAATTGTCGAAAGAATTTCATTGAAAATACAACTCCTTGTTGGACTAGGATTCCTTATCTATCTAGGACTCTTACTCATGATAATTGTGCTACATCTTTTTATCTTCTTTTTAATTTAATTCTTATTCTTATTTTCAGGAATTAAAGAGAAGATTAATGGAGGATTAATGGGGGAAATTTCGGCAAGAAATAATTCCATGCCGTGTAGGAGAAAGAAAGAAGGAGGAAACCAAATTGGTTTTGGTTTCCTTGTAACAATATTCAAGAACTCTTTGCCGAATTAAAAGAAGGATTAATTGAAGAATATTCATGATATATTTCGGCAAAGAAGAGGATAACAAGGCATTTATTCAGCTATTATCATGTGAATTTTGGAAAAGAAGAAAGGAGAAAAGCTTGGAATGCATGTGGACCTCATTGAAGCTTGATTCATTGCTTATTGCCGAATTTTATGAGGATTAAATTGAAGATTTTTGAAAGGATTTTCGGCAGCAACATGCATGGAGAGGAAGTCTTTGCCGAATTAAAGAAAAAGAAAAAGAAGATTTTCGGGTGGAAGAATATACCTTTGCCGAAACCATATCCAACTTGGTTTTGGTTTCCTTGTGCTTCACACTTTGCCGAACCCTAGCTCCTCTCTTCCCCTATAAATACAACACTTTGTATTCATAAAATGCATCATCTCTCCCTCCACAAAAGCTGCCGAACCTCTGCCCAAATTAATTCCTCAAATTTCATACCAAGGAGCAAAGCCGAATCCACCACCCTTCCATCATTCGAATCACCATCTCACCAATCCTTGCCGAGTCTTAACCAAGGTTGTAATATGGATTGTATTATTTTGGTTTTTGTTACTTTGTACTTAAACATAACTTTGTCTATGAAGTATGTTTTGGTTTTTGGTTTTAATTTTGGTATTGATAATCATATATGGGATCTTCGGATCTTTGTTATAATTGTTTGGATATTTTATATGTGATTGCCGAATTATATATTTGTGATGTGATTAAATTTGTATTAAGGGCAGTAGCTTTAGCATGTTTCTTGATTTTAATTAGGTTTATTTGCTTAATTCGTGTGGAACCGAAGGAGATGTCTAGATGCATTCGCAGGCCATGAGTGTTATCTAGATGTTGAATTCATATGCCGATTTAATACATGTTGATTCACACGCGTTGTTGGTTTTAATATGTATTAATCTAAGGGTTAGAGTAATTATGGAAATTTACATGTCGATGTGAGATGGGTGACGCCATACTTGCTAACATGTTCCAATTCGACAATATGTGCTTATGTGCTTTTTTGTGTTTAATTTACATGTGTTGTGTTATTAAACCGATTAGTACCATGTTTAGGATTGCGCGCGTTTCGGATTCTAAATACTTATGATGTCTTATAATTGGGATAAGCTGCGTTGGCCCTAATTAAATTGGAGCTTAATTAATCTTGAAATCGTTTTATGCTTGCTGCCCCTATTACTTGTTTTAATTTTATTGCATGTGTAATGAGATTCGTGTTTGGTAATTGTGTGAAAGGTGATAATCAATTGTATATAATAATTTAGGTTTTAGAATTTGTAAAAATTCAGTAGGTAATTAGACATAAATTTCGACAACCCCCCTTTTATGCAATACTTTGTGTGATTGAAAGCCCTTGATTTCTCCGGATAGAACGATCCCTACTTGTCAATACTACAATCGACACAAGAAGGGTATTATGTGTATGTAGTTGGTTTGCAGGTATTTTATGCTTGGATAACACCTCCATCAGTAGGCTGGCGAGCCAAGCGAATAGGCAGGCGGCCGGCGGCCTAGGAGAGACCGAGAGGGGGGGGGGGGGGGGGGCACGGGTCCCGAGGAGGGAGGTGCGGCCGACGGAAGGGATGGAGGAGGAGGAGGAAAAAATTATTAGGGTTTTTCTAGGGCTCAGGGAGGTCACGGGCTGATAACGTGTTCAAGGAGAAAATATAATAGGGAGAACTGTGTGTTTATTGATTGATAGAGAGGCCTTTATATAGGCATTACATCAAGTATCCCGATACATTAGTGATTCCTTATCTAATACAGAATCAACTATACTAGTCTAATTAGGTTAAGACACATCTAGAAAGTTACAGAAATAACCTTCTTACAACAAGTTTGTAATAATTTATCAATTTTATTAATTCGGGTAAAACCGAAACCGCACCGGAAATGTGGTTTATCGGATATACGGTTTGAATGATTTTGAAAGTGAATCTGGTTTGCGAAATTGCCAAACCGTTTAAAGTGGGTTGGATTTGGTTTTGCCTCCAACCCGCACCGCACCGCGCCCACCCCGAGTCCATAGTGTTGACAAGCGAGTGCAGAGACGAGTGAGTGAGTGAGTGAGAGCAGGAAGGAAGGAAGGAAGGAAGATGAGGAAAGACAAGCAAGTGGTTAACAGTAGCGAAGAAGAAGAGTTCTCTTTGACTTCCATCAGGTTCTCTTCTCGCAACACTTCCTCCAAGTACGACTTTGTCAAGGTTCATGTCTCTCTTCTCTCTCTCTCTCTGTTTCAGAATCACAATCACAATCTTGTTTTTAACGAAACCACAAACCGAAACAGGTCAAGGTGTGGCTGGGTGATAATGCCGATCACTACTACGTCCTCTCCAGGTTTCTCCTCAGCCGAATGCTAACAGTCACTAAGGTCTCTATTCAATCCCGCCCCCTTTTTCTTTATTATTATTATTATTAAATGATCATGAATATCGATGGTGATTATGATTTCAGATCCCAAATTATGTAGCTATTAAAATCGCTCTGGAGCTGAAGAAGCTGCTAATAGACAACAGCCTTCTTGATGTGTATGTCCCCTTTTCTTTTTTGATTTCGATTTCTGTGATTTTCTGTATAATTGGCTTGTGTTTTTGTGGTGCAGCTCCCAGTCTGATTTGGAAGCTAATCTATTCAAGGTAATAGCAAAGCTTCCAGCTGTAACAATGTAGTGCAGTTTTATTCATTTATCTCTGTTCTTTCTGCAGCTTATGGAACGAAGGGGCTATGGGGAAGAGTACATAAGCCGTTACAAGATGATGACCAGGTCAGTCTATTTTTACATAGATAATGTGGTTTCCCAAGTACCATGGCAATGCTTAATTCTTTTCCTGTTTTCAGATTTCATCATCAAAGGGTGCCATTAGTTATTCTCGTGTGTGGAACTGCTTGTGTCGGCAAGTCTACCATTGCTACCCAACTTGCACAAAGGCTAAATTTGCCAAATGTCTTGCAGGTCTTATTGTTTATTTGTGGATCATTCATCATTCTCTCTTCTCTACCATGTACGAACTACTTGCACCATGATATCTGTCATCTTATTTTATTTCCTCTCGTGAATGTTGCAGACAGATATGGTGTACGAATTACTGCGCACAGCAACAGAGTATGACTTTGTTCGCTTTCTTTTGTTTATTTTTACATTTGTATGTGCGTTGGACCAACACTGTTGTACATTTAATTTAATAAAAAAATTTAGACTTTTTATTCTCTCTTTTTGTGTTTCCAGCGCACCATTGACATCTACTCCAGTTTGGGTGCGAGACTTCCACTCCTCTGAGGAGTTGATTATTGAATTTTGCAGGGAATGCAGGATTGTTCGTAAAGGTATTTCTAGTAATAATTCTGCTAAGATGAGTTGCTGTCTACTTTTGAAGTAAGTCTAGATAACTTTTTAGATCTGTGAGAGCAATTCAGCAGTTCCTCTGTATGTAATGACAATTATGCCTGCATTTTTATGCTATCTGTTGATTTGTTCTCATTTCTGAAAACATTTGCTTCCCAGGATTGGCTGGTGATTTGAAGAAAGCAATGAAAGATGGAAAGCCAATAATAATAGAGGTATCTTTCAGTTTCACAGGTTGTATCTTAATGCTCCACATTCATCGTGTTCTCTTCCGCCAGATTCTTTCCTAATTCAGTAGATAAAATAAGATTCCTTTCTCTTTTCCCTTTGTCTTTTTCTTTTTCACTACGGTGTAATACTTTCATTTCAGTCACACTGCCCCACAGATTCTTCACTAATCTAAAAATCTCATATATTGCATTGAATTTATCTACTGAATTTTTCTGCAGTTGAAAATCCATAATACATAAACTCTTAGCTGTTGGATTGTCTAAGATAGGAAAGTTGTTGCAAGAAGTGGAGTTATCACATTAGTATGAGTACCATTTTTGTTGATTTTCTGATTATGAAGAATAATTATGATTCTAGTGTTTTTTAGTCTTAAAATCTGAGTACTCAAGGGTCTTCAGTGTATCTTTATGTCTCTTTATGTCTTATTATTAGTAAGATTTGATAGTCTTATGGTGTTCTAGGAGTCTACTAGTTGTGTATGAATCCTAAAAAAATATGGCTTCCTGTTGTAATTCCAAGGCAGGCTTGGCCTTGGTCTCTCTCCCCTTATTTCTCCCTTCTACTGCTAAGAATCTTTTGTTTCTTCTAAAACCATTATGTTTTCTTAATATCTCGGCATTCTCCAGACTGTTGCTTTCCTCATTGATGTGTTACACGAGAAGAGGGCTGAATATTTTGTATATGAATTTGTGAAGTTGCTTTCTTTTTATGGCAGAACTTGTCTTTGAAGGCTAGGTGAATTAGATCAGTTCAACCAGGAGGATTGATCTGTTAAGTGAAAATTCCTTTGCTTTTGGAAAAAGAAAGAAGGCAACAGTGCTCTGGGGTGTCAGTGTTTTAGCTTGTGATTTAGGTGGTCTAGATGGGAAGTTTTAGAATTATTTTTGAAGTTTATATTTGTGCAGAGAGGGAAGAGCTCTGGGAGGTATCTAGGTTCTGGGCTTTTGTTTAGGTCTCCATTTCTAGACAATAGAGGTTGCACCCTTTCCTCTATATTCTATATTTTTCTAGATTGCATAGGAGTTGTAGATTTGGTTCTGCTTTCATCTTCTGGAAGTTGTGCCTTTTTGGTTCTTCTTAGGTATATCCGATCTCTCAGTATTGCTCAAGTGTAGGTTATAGCTATCATAATCCATGATTTGGTACATTTGTCAGATTGTATTTATATCCACTCCTTTCGGGTTTAGAGAAATTCAAACGAGAAAATATTGAGGAAATTCGTCCTTGTTGTAGTTTCTGTTAGAAATCACTCTACTGGTGGTGTTTTAGCTATACGCAAGAAGGTAGAGACTGGAATCTCCTGGAGTTTTTTCCTATGACTTTCATTAAAGGTGGGCGAACTGCCATTTTGCTGCATGTTGGTGTATTTTCATTTGAAAGTGACAATGAGAGATTGTTACCCAAGTTTTATGCATCATCTAGCTATTCAAGAGGAGTTGGGGTAAGTCGGGAGGTACCAAGTTATATATTATGGTGGCGTTCGGTAACGTTTCCATACCCATGTTTTCATTTTTGAAAACAAAATCAGGGTGAAAACCATCAGGCCTGATGGGTCCGTACCCACCCCCCCCCCCCCCCCCCCCCCCCAAAAAAAAAGACTCATCTTACAATTAATGTTCAGACCTTTTACTTCTCAATCAATATCAATATAGCGGGAGAAGAAAATCCAGTAATATTAATAATTCCTCGAGTCATTTAGGATTTTAACCTATATATTGAGATTTGCAATCCCTGCTTGAGACTTAGCCTATTCTCTATTTCGCAAGCGAAATGTTCATAACTATATGTTAGTTAGGAAGCATTCATGTTTATTTTTAACTGATTGTTAGCTTATTCATTCTATTGAATCAGAGATCTAATTTAGTGTTATATTATTGTGTTTTTAACTTAGTCATGTGTACATGGTGATTGTACCTTTAATGTCCATGCAGAGTTTCCCCTCTGATAAGTTTGCTTATCTCTGAAATTTTTTCCATGAATTTTGGTACATTCTAAATGTACATTTATTAGTTCTAGCATTTAAAATGACACTGTTGCAGCCTTGAGAGGCAGTTTCCTAATCAGTTGGATAAAAGTTTCTGAGAATTTCAGAATATCTACTTCTCTATATTTCCTTGTGTACCTCTTTGAGAGACCTAAGTATTTCAGTGGTTCTTCATCGTTATGCAGTTGTATAACATATTTATAGGGTCACACTCCAGTTAGTCTGACCAATCTAGGTTGCAAAGTGCTCTTTTTTTTAGTTTAGGTCTTGTTTTAGTGTTGTAACTTTTTGATGGATTCTGTTGATTTTTTCGTGTTTCTGGTTCCTGTTTCATTCTGTCAGTAGCCAGGAGTTTCTTTACTTTTCTTGGTTGGTTTTCTTTGTTTGTATCATATTCTATTGTCTTACTAATCTATTGTTAATGGCAGGGAATACATTTGGATCCAAGCATTTATCTAATGGATGATGAAAATAAGACACTAGCTGAGGTGCAAGAAAAATGCCTGAGGCAAACCATCTTGCAGCAAGCGATGCAAAAACACAGATGGGAAATGATTCTCTAATACATGACGAGCATGCCAATTCTGAAGAAGGAACACTAAATAATGAAGTCAACAATGTCTCAGTTTACCCGGAAGATATTAACCTTGCTGGAAGTTTGTCTGATAAAAAGGGTAAAAACCCTGCTGTAAAATTGCTCAGAATTTATATGTTCTGTTCAATAACTATTGTTTGTTTGTTTTTTTTTTTTTTTTTTTTTTTAGCATAATCATATAAACAGAGTGCAGATTTCAGTTCTAAAACTGCCATTTCTGTTGCAGTATGGGTGGACTTTTAATTTTCATAAAACTATATACAGACAACCATAAAGTCCGACCCACACACACACAAACTTCAATAATAATCACACATAACAGATTCATTATATGAAGGAGTGAATAAAAGAGTGGTGCATTTGAGATTTCACTTCTCTAACTCTTTTGTAGTGCTACAGGTGATATTCGTAGTGGTGAAAAGGCAGACAAAAATTCTCTTATTAAGAAAGAGAAGTCCGGTGCGGAACCAATAATTATACCTATAGTTCTGAAGATGGCTGAATTTGATCACAAGGTGGTCAACTCTGCATTTGTCTTCAAAATGTATTGTATGCGAATTTCTCTTTTTCAGTGTCCTCGGCTTTGTGACTGTGTGGGGGAGTTCTTTGTTTAAAAATCTTTAACTTGATTTCTTTAAATTCATTTTCACGTGTAACTTGGAATGAGTTCCATCAATTCATTTTTTAAAATTCATTTTCACAGGTAACTCGATTTCTGTAACTTCATTTTCACAAGTAACTCAATTTCTTTGTTTAAAAATCTTTAACTCGATTTCGTTAAATTCATTTTCACAATCAACTTGTAATGAGTTCCATTAGTTGGCTGTGGCTGCTATTTTTGGGCATGTTTAGTGCATAATAGACAAATGTAGGTAAAGATCGTTTGTAATTGTAACTTCAGTGATTACTCAGTTGTGCCTTCAAGAATTGAACGTACAAAATTGTTGTCCTGCTCTCTGTTTGAATCATGGGCCTCTATGTCCGGAAATAGAATACTCATACAAAATTGTTTTGATACTCTATATTGGAAAGAACATCGATTCTTAAATATGTTTCTTTTGGATATTCGAATTGAGTTTTCCTGGGCTGTTTTTCAAGATCATTTAATTTATTTTGATTTTTATTATGTTCAATTATTCCCCCTTGGTCTGCATTATCTGTTTTCTTATGACTTCTATTTTCAGGCTTTGCTAGAGGAGGAGATCTCAACACGTACTTTTAGTGATAAATGTCTAGTGCAGGTATTAACTATTTCTGTTCCCTGCTTTTTATGGTGATAGCTGTTATGGATTGATAATCAGCCTAAAGTTAAAACCGCGTCTAAGTGTATGCCAATTAAAATAAGTTTTTGATTACTTGCTTTCTTCCGATGTTTTAAGATAGCTTATCAGTTGTGTTGTTGTCCCTTTCAAAAAAAAAAAAAACTGTAATGTTGTATCCTAATCTTCTTTATTCATTCACAGGATAAAGATAAACTAATAAGCAACTTAAAGACCATCCAGGACTATCTTTGCTCATTCAATTCTCAGGTATGTCTTCATGTCAATTTCAATTCGTAATTGGTATAATAGTTTACAGTTGGTTATTTATTTTGTTATATGTATCCAATAGGGATTGACGGTAGTCAATATATCAGCAACAACATTCCCACAAACATTGGATTGGCTGCACGGGTATCTTCTTGAGGTACTTCTGTTTATCTATATAACGCATCATTTTTTGTGGCCCAACTAATTGGCCCCAAATGATATTATTGGTTTATCCTCTAACAAAATCTTACTTAAGTTCTACAGTGTGGATAGAACATGAGCCGGCTACAATCCTATTTCTTTGTTTGTTATTCTATCTCTTTCCTTGATAATTCCTTGACAATGATTTTTGGTCCAGTGTATTGAGCATGGCATTTCATCTGTGTCCAACGAAAACAGTAGACCTGCTGAAAGGTAGATTGCATTCAGGATTTAGCTTAAGGCAGGTATCGAATGAGATCTTAGGTATATTGTTCTCATCACCAGTTTTACTTCTATTTGGTTAGCTACTGAATTCCATGCTGGGATTGATGTTATAGATGAATAACCGGTTTTCTCTCATGGACAGGTACCTTTGTCATGGTTTACAATGGATTAGTGTAGAACACCCTTTGTTATGGTTTACAATGGATTATTGAAGAACACCAGTAAGGGGTAGCAGCCAGTTGGATACTAATTAGATCAGTGTCATCAGACAAAATGGACAACAACTTGCTCTGATCTTTCAAGGCTAAATGTTAAAGTAACTCCATCTCCATGGCATTTCTTCCAAAAGGTGATCCTATCATTCACCCCTGTTCAAAATCTTGTTCTTCAATGTGGCTAACCAAACGAGGAATTAGGGTTCTGGAAACTTGCTGGCGTGTAAATTTTGGTTATGTTATATTTGTAGTGTATGTATAGGGTTTCCAAGAGTAATGTGTTTGAAAAGAGACGTTTTAAAGTTTCTGAAGAGTTTTGTGTCTTTACAAATTTTGTAATCAAGATTACAAAAGTAGAAAGAAAAACTTGTAACAGAACCAGAACCTAAACATTTTAAAAGAAAAGCCTGACTTGCTGCAGTAGGAAGAGAAATGAACCATTTAATAAAGCCGAATTATGCTATGCTGTTAGAAGTTGTGTTTCTCTTCCTCCTGCAGCAAGTCGAGCTTTTCTTTTAAACTGTTTTGTTTCTGGTTTTAATTGGTTTTTGCTAAACTTTAAGGCCTCGTTTGTTTCGCGGAAAGTAAGTCTCAGGAAATGAAATTTGTTCATTTCCTGCGTTTGGGATGCTACAAAGAACGGAAACACTTTCCTAATACAAGAGAAAATAAGGAGGAAAGTGGTTCTTCTCAAAATCCAACGGAATCACTTTCCCATTTCTTTTATTTACATTTATTACTCACAATTATTATTTTATTACATAAATTACATATTTTTTTTACAATTTTTCTGCTAACTTTTTTTATGTTACTAATAACATGAAATGAAATCTCACTTCCTCCTTAAGTTTCCTTTCCATGAGAAATGAGGAACTATTTTCTTTTTCGGAAACCAAACCAGGCCTAAAGAAAAGCTGGGCTTTATTTAGAGCAAAGCTTCTCTTTAAATACAATAGGCGATCAAACCAATTAATAAAGCCTAATTTACATGCAGCATAGCGTAATTCGACTTTTCCTGATCAACTGCCAAGCAAAAACTAAAGTTTCAGAAAGCGTACTTTAAATGCAGTTTAGACTTGGACTCAGCAACTTTATGTTGTGAGTATACCATTACCAGTATGGCCTTAATCCATAACTCATCTGGTCACTCTATTTGGAATTTGAGGGAAATAGTTTGTAGTGAGCACCAATTTACCATCGAACAAAATAAAAAAACAGATGAATTACTGAATTAGCCGAACAAGTTCTGGTTAACTTCAAGCGGACATGATTAACAATGCCAATTGTTATTGTCTAATGCATAAGCATTGAGGTGGAGTAAATTGATTGCAGATTTGGGTTGATAGGGAAGAGGGTACAATAAGGAAAATATTACTGTTGTGTACTGCAGTCATGAATATTCAGTTGTGTACTTTCAATAAGGTACAGTACAATTGACTCTGGTGTAAGCCCCTCTGCTTCCTGATCAATAACAAAAGATGCAACTAATTAGTTCATGGCAATAAAAACAACCGAAGCAAGTATTAATCCATCTTTTCAAATATATTTTGAACATGTTTGATAACAATATCTGCAACAATCTCAGGAGCGAACTTGGTGATCATGTCTTCCCTAGCTCTTCTTCCTCTGGCATTGGCTTCGTCCACATTATCCATTACATGCCTCATTAGCAACCGAAGCTTAGTAACAGAAGGTTCTGCCCAGAGATGTCCTTTGAAAGGCCCTTCCATTACTTCACTCATCTTATCCACTATCAATGGATAGCTATTCTCATCAGTCAAATACTCTGTTGGTCCCGACCAATTTGTGGCAATCACCGGTAACGACATTGCCATAGCTTCTACCAAAGGCCTTCCCCACCCTTCCCCTCTTGACGGAAGAACAAATGCATCAGCTGCCTTGTATAATCGAGGCAGGTCAGACTGGGCAATATGAGCATCGATCACATAAACTGGAGCCCAACCAGTCGCTGGTTTTTCTATCCCAGACTTCTGCACGAACTCCACTATCTTATTGCTGAAATCTGTATCTGAGTGATATGGATTTGTTAATAGATATAAAGTAACCCTGTCTGCTGCAGTGTACTCTTCCAAATATGATTTCAGTAACACATCCCATCCTTTTCTATATTCCCACTTAAAAATGCTCAGAAACACAAATTTTGAGCTGCGTGATATCCTCCCCATGACCAATTTCCCTATTGAAGCAAGATTTAATGGCTTATACTCAACTGGATTAAAGAACTTGACATCAATAGGTTGTACAATCTTGACCACCTTAGATGGATCAACCCCACTTTTTATGAATGTAGATACATGAAACTCAGTAGGAACCCACACATAATCCATTTTGTTACAGCGTTTCACGTGTTCGTGACTCACCCTATCAGTTTCAAACATGGTCCGACCAATCACAGACTTCAGGTTTCCATAAGCAGTTGGAGGGCAAGGGAGGGTTTCAAACAGTGGAGGGTTCCATGCACCAGGCTCACTATGGCATATGACTATTGTCTCTTTCATATTACATTTTGTGTGGTAAAGCTCAGTTGCCAAATCTTTCATATATTTAGGCAATCCCTCCCAGAATTCAAGCGATAGTAGATCACCATGTTGCTGAATAGCCATTCTAAAACCACGGGTTCTATTCTGTTCATGAAGGGCTAAAATATACGACCAACCTTCTGAACTGTAGCCACCACCGGAGAGGAAAGGAGACATCCACAGGACACAGTTGAGGGGAAGCGAAATGGGTTCAGGTTCTTTGGTTTGTATGGTTGTTTTGGATGGGTGAATAAACTCGAGAAGAGTCTGAAACAAGGTGGGATTGAATGAGAGTGTGTACTTGAGGTGTTGGGTTTTCAGAAAGTTGGTTTTGGTGAAACTGAATGAGATGGCCAGGACTAGAATTAGGATGGAGGAGACGTAGAATACATATGATTTCAGTTTGAATTTGAAGGGTTGAGTTGGATGGGGTTGCCGGTTTTCCTGTGAATCCATGACAATAAATTGCAACACTCAGAGGTTTTGAGCTAGTGAAATTATAACTCTAAGCAAGGCAGCTCATCAAAATATTTCCATGCCAACTAATATCCTGATACTGGGAAACAAAAATCTAGTGCCTTTATGATCATTCCGTCTAATATATAAAGCAGCTAAAGAAAAAGCCGCTTGGTGAATTCATAACAAATGGTTTCCAAAAGATTTCATATCTGAGAAACATTCATATGGAAAAACAAACCAATTCGAGACCTAAGATCACTTCCAAACTAACCAGAAAAGACCAGATAACATTCAGCTTACCTAGATATTAGTGATTTTATGCAAACCCAAGAGCACAGGGATGATCGATGGTCGCTTGGTAACAAAGAGAATGTTGAGTTTGGTGGTGGTGCGACGAAACACAGTTTTCGCCGAGGAAAGGGAAGAGAAATTTCCTATATACTAAAGTAGAAGACAGCCAGTTTTACGACATGTAGTCTCCTCAACGGGTTTACGACATGTCGTTATTATGACAGCTTTCTCTCTGTTACCACTGGCACCTGTTGATCTGAACAGCGCCCACCTCAAGAGATAGAGAGAGAAAGAGCAAGAGATAGAGACAGAGAGAGAGAGAGAGAGAGCCTACTAAGAGCAAGTACAACCCTGCAATTATCGGCATACAGTTCACAGCCAGAGAGGTTCTACCGTTTGTTAAACCCCAGGTCAGTTTGGGTTTTCTTTAGAGTTGGAATATTGCTTGCAATCATTGTTTTGTTACATATTTGATGTAATTGAATAAAGATTTAGATAGGTTTATGTGGATTATATCATTGTTAAATTCCAGGTCGTTGCATTCATCCTGTGATTCTTCTTCAATAGTTGTTTTATATAATTCAATTGATGATTCTAAACTGTTTTACTTTGCAAGTAGTAATCTTTGAAGCAGTAATCTTTGATATGTGAATAATATGAGTTTGTTTTGTTAATCATGTAATGGTTTCATTATATATGTTATGGTGCGCCTTAAATAAAATATGGAAAAATTGCCAAATTGTGTGCAAGATTAGAGATAAATCTTAGAGTGTTTTTGTTGTTGAGTTTTTTTTTGTTATTCAGTTTGGAGAAGTAATGTTTCTTCATAATTCTTAGATTTTGATTCATTCTGTGTTGTCCATTTATCATGTTGGATGGTTTTTCCTGTTCCAAACTTCATAGAAAATAGAAAAAAAATCATTAGACAATTAATTAAATAAATCTCCTATTATTTTCAGCACTTATTGTTATTTACTAAGTGCATGTATCATTACTGATGTGTTGTTTTTAGTCTTTTGACTTACTGCTTATATATAATGATTTTTTGGGCAGCTATGGCCTCTACGAGCACCTCAAACAAGAGGAAAAGGGTTTTCCAAATTTTACATGGTGTTGAATCACATCTCACACAACACTAGACAATAGTGGATTTACAGGATTATCAAAATAAAGGGTCGAATGTATCAAATTCGAGCAACAAGCAAAGACGAGCTGATGAAAACAATTTTGGTCCAGTTCACTTGCATGATGTTGATGTTGATGTTAATGACGGTGAAACAAGTGAGTATAGTCACAAATTGAATTTTTTGGTGATTGCAGAGTTATCAATAAATTATAATAACTTATTAAATGTTTGCACAATTTACAAACTATGAATAACATTATTATAATCTGTTTTGCTTGCATGAAAAGTTGTGCATTCAGCTCCTTATGGTCAGGCATTCTATCAAAGAAGTTTTCAAGGTTGACTCGACTATGTTTAATATCTAAAATAGTAAATCAAATGATATATTAATAAAATTTGACATTAACAACCATACTTACAGGTTGCATCGTGAATTACGAAGATTCTGGTGACGATTCATATGAGTGTAGTCATTGTAGCGCAAACATTTGGTTGGGTGAGGCATTATCAACTAGTACACGGAGAAATAACAATGCGCCTATTTACACCGTTTGTTGTTAAAAAAGAAAAATTATACTCCCATTGTTAAATCCAGCGCCCATATTCCTCAAGAATTTATTAGATCCAAATAATGGTCGTGAGAGCGTACTTTTTCGTGAAAGTATTCGAGTTTACAATTCAATGTTTTCTTTCACCTCAATAGGTGCAAAAATAGATTCAAATATAAACACTGGATCTGCACCTTACGTTTTAAAAATATGTGGACAAATACATCACTTAATGGGTTCTGTGTTACCTCCGGAAGGTCTGTATCCAAAATATGCACAATTGTATGTTTATGACACAAATAATGAAATTTCAAATCGCATTAATTCCATTAATCCATCCCATTCAAACAAGAAAACCAAACCCGATATTGTTAGAGGATTAATAGAAATGTTTGATGAAACTAATGAGTTAGTTAAAGAATATCGGAGTGTTAGAGATAACTTTGAGGATGGTTCACTGCCTACATTTAACACAACTATACTGGAATGATAATCGACTGATAATAGACAATATGATCTGCCGGCCAGTGATGAAATAGCCGCTTTAATTGTTGGCGATATTGGAGAATTTCACTCTAATAGAGACATCATTATTCAAGGAAACGACGGACGTTTGGAACAAATTTTCAAATTACATCTGAAGTATATGTTGTTGCAATATCCTTTACTTTTTCCTTATGATGAAAATGGATATAAGCTTGGTATGGAATTAAAACCCAAAGCAAGACAACATGGGAAAAAACGAACAAAAGTGATGATGGTTAGGTTTATTTGTTATCAAATTCATGATAGACGAAATGATGCAAGTGCCCTATTAAAAGGCGGAAGATTGTTTCAACAATATTTAGTTGATGTTTATGCTACCATTGAAGAAGATCGTCTAGACTATGTGAGAAAAGATCAAACCAAAGTACGAAGCGAAATTCGAAAAAACATTTTTGCAGCTGTTTCTGGAGGAGTAAATAAAACCTGCGATATGGGTAAACAAATTATTCTTCCAAGTACTCATACTGGAAGCCCACGAGATATGATTAACAATTATCAAGATGCAATGACAATTTGTAGGCAATACGTTAATCCAGATTTATTTATAACATTAACTTGGAAAGTTAAGTAGAAATAACAAGATATTTTTTTCGCAAAGGATACAGACAAGAAGATCGACCAGACATAATCTCGCGGGTGTTTAAGTTAAAATTAGATGATATGCTTGCTTATATTAAATCTGGCCATCCATTCTGACCAGTCGAAGCATATGTTTGCACAATTGAATTTCAAAAGCGAGGATTGCCTCATGCTCATATATTATTTTGTGATGAGAGCCGAAACTCGCACACAATAATAACCCTACACAATATCGTTAGTAGTATGAGCAAGTAGGGATCGTTCTAAACCGGGGATTAAGGGTACCTGAAATATGAGAATGTTAGACTGTTTATTCACAAATATACATATTCACACGTCACACATGGGGGTATTTTGAATGAGGTTCGGCAGCCATAGGGCTGCCCCTAACAACTAGACACGAAATTTAAACCTAATCCTAATATTTACAAGTTTGGTCGACATCTTTCACACAAAACATTCGACACTTAACTCTTTGATAAATAAGACTCACACAAAAAGAAGGTAAGGAACAAGTAATTAGCATGCTTTCAGACTTAAACAAATTTCGACCTACAACTAGAACGTTTCCGATTTTTACCTAGTTGAGAGACTTTCTAATGTTTTAAGATCTAACTATTCACAAAGTGACCCTAAAAGTTATGCTACCGTTATACAACTCGTAACATTGAAGCACAAAAGTCTATAATCGAAAACATGTAAACAAGCAAGGTTGTCAATCATCTCATTTAACATGCAAGTTTTGGCTAAGGTTATACCCTAAGTGAGCACAATCGAATCAAAGCAACATACGTTTAATCTTTATTCATTCTACTCGGGTTAGATGAAACCTAACATCTAGATTTACATGCTTGTCAAACAAAACTAATGTTTCGGTTTTTAAGTCACGCCCTTAGATTACTAACCAATTTAAATCCTGAACATGCATCTATACCGCTATCCTAATTATCTAAGTGTATGAATACTTACAAGTTTTATATTACAAAATTAACATGCAAAGACTCAATGAAACGTGGCTTAAACCTAGACCTAAGCAACGAATTAAATATATTTTTAACATGCAATTTATAAAACCAAGTTCCAATTCGAGTCATACATAGACATATAATTCGAAACCAAAAATACATGAAAGTTTCATAGACAAAACTAAGCATAACTACATAAAAATTACAAAACCGAAAGAGGGGAGTGGATCACACTTTTGCAGATCACCTTTGATGACTTCTACTCGTGTTAATCCGGTGGATGATGGACTGAATGGTACACGGGCAGTAGGTATAAGTTTCGGCAGAAACTTGGTGAGATGGTGGTGGATGATGTGTTTCGGCTAGGGTTTTTATGTAGGATCTTTGGAGTAATTTTGGTAGAGTTTTGGCTTTGTGTTTTGGCTTGAGATGTGACACCTTTTCTGTGGACAAGTGACCTCTATATATAAGAGAGAGGCCGGCAAAACCCTAGGAGGAATCCTAGTTGCAATCGGCAAACAAAACTTTGTTGAATAAGGTTTTGATTCATTCCTTTCTTGGCTCTTCTAGGATTTCTTTTTCTGAATTTTTCTTGGGCTTTAGACCGGCTGTAAATATTCTTGGACTTCTCTTGTAGATCGGCATCCATTTACCTGATGGATTAATAACCCAACTTCCGATTGCAGCCTCCTAGTTCACCCGAGAACAAGCTTTCCTCCTACCGCTAGGTTTCCTTCTTTCTCTAGACAAGCTTGACTTTGTTGACTTTTCTTAGCTTCTTGGCACGTCTGCAGCTCCTCCTAGCATCTCTAGGATATCTTGCATACACTTGCAGCCTCAGATAAACACAAAGAATAACTTAGAAATCCCCCGGAAGTGCTCTCGGCAGGATGGTTTCAGGCAGGTATGCATGCGCGCACGAGCAGGCTGGCGCGCAGACTTCTCGGCAGGGGCTTGGCTTTTGCGCAGCGTGTGTGCGCATCTTCTTGGCGAGCGAGCAAGGGTGGCGAGTAAGGGTGGCGAGTAAGGACTTAGCGAGCGGCTGCTGGCGAGTTGGCGCTGGCGATCAAGGACTTGGCGAGCGGCAGAGGTCATTCGGCAATTGCAGCCTCCTGTTCGGCACTTCCTTGATTCTGTTTGGAAACTTCCGTTTCTTTTTTGCTCGAACTGCTGAATTGCAACCATCTTTTGGGTGACTTCCCGAACTCCGATTAATCTGATATTTTGAAGAAAAAAAATACTTTAGCAAGCCAATTATATGCATACCAAATTTCAACAAATTTGGAAAAGGATAGGTCAGTTTTCCACTCGTCTCAGAAAGACAAGTTTTGCATTATTTTCCAGATTCCTCAAACTTAGTCATTTTTCGGATAATTAAGCACATATTTCTAAAACTCCACCAAAACGACACTAAACTAAATTATGACTCTATCTTAGATAAATAAGGTTAAACAAAGCATAAACGAGGGCAAATACATATTAATATCGTCGCACATTGTGCTCCTATCATTTTGGTTTAAAAAATCATACAAATGTTATACATCCGCTAATATTGATTCAATTATCTCTGCCGAATTACCTCATATAAATATCAGTCCAGAACTTTTCGCCATCGTTAGTCAATTTATGATCTATGGTCCATGTAGGCAAATAAACCCCAGAGCTCCATGTATGCGGGATAGAACATGTACTATAAGCTTTCTAAAACCATACAATATCAAAACTACATTTGAGGCGATCAAACCACCTGTCTATAGAAGCCGCGATGATGATAGCAAATTTATAGTTAAAGACGGAGCCGATATTAGCAACAATTATGTTGTTCTTATAATTATATTTTGTTACTTAGATATAATGCTCATATCAATGTTGAGTCATGCTCTCAATCGATGTTGATAAAATACTTATTCAAATACATAAACAAAGTTCCTGACAGAGCTCGAATTATGATACATGGAAATGTGAAAGACGAAATACAAAATTATCTTAATTGTCGATATTTAACTTCTCACGAATTTGTTTGGAGATTATTTAAATTTTCCATTCATTCCAGACACCCTGCAGTTCAATTATTACAAATTCATTTGCCTTCGGAACAAAATGTAGTTTTTAAAGAAATTGACTCCCTTGAATCTATATTACAAAATCCGTTTAACGATATTAGTATGCTTACCAGGTGGTTTGACATAAACAACAGTTCTGAACAAACAATTAACAGTTCTGAACAAGACAATTAACTTATGCTGAATTTCCTACCAAGTTTGTATGGAGCATCTCTAAGAAATGTTGGTCATCGAGAGAGCGTTATCAGACAATTGGCAGAATTGCCTATGTACCACCGATGGTGGGTGAATTATATTACATGAGGATGCTACTAATTATTCAAAAAGGATGTCGTAATTATAGTGATATAAGAATAGTAAACAATGTTGTACATAATTCTTACCAAGAAACCTGTCGGACTTTGAGATTATTAGGTGATGATAAAGAGTGGATCGAAGCATTAACAAAATCTACGATTACTGCAACACCTAATGAAATGCATCGATTATTTGTTACAATCATTCAATTCTGTAATGTTTCGAACCCGCGGGCTTTACTTGATGCACATTGGATAGACATGTCTGAAGAGATATCTCATACAAAATTCTATCAGAATTTCACATGCCTAATCTCATTATACCTGAGCCAGAATTAAAAAATAACCTTATATTCGAACTAGAAAAAATATTCAACATGTCGTCGACCTCATTAGAAAAATATCAGTTGCCAATGCCAGATGCAAATATGATATTGTTATTAAATAATAAATTGATTAGAGAAGAGCTAGACTACGATTGTGATGCGTTAAAACTACAACATTCAAGGATGATCACTAAATTGAATAACTGTCAGAAAATTATATATGATGAAGTGATGAAAGCAGTAGTAGAAAAAAATTCAAAAAGTTTTTTTGTCCATGGCTGTGGAGGAACTAGAAAGACATTTTTATGGCATGTCATAATTAGTAAATTGAGATAAAGGAAAGATTATTTTAGCCATAGCTTCATCATGTATTGCTTCCTTATTACTCCCAAATGATAGAACTGCGCACTCGCGATTTAGAATACCACTTAAATTAATTGAAGATTCGACATGTGCGATTCATAAAGGTACTCATCTTTCAAAATTACTTGATAAAACAGATTTAATTATATGGGATGAAGCTCCAATGTGTAATAAATATTGATTTGAATCATTAGATAAATCTCTTGCAGGCAATTCACCAGGTGATGCCCAAATTAACAAACCATTTGGGGGGAAAACTATTTTATTAGGTGGAGATTTTAGACAGATCTTTACCAAAGAAAAAATAATTCAAGCCTCATTAAATAATTCATACCTATGGCGCTCGCTTAAGATATTTCGTTTAACAGAAACTATGAGGTTATTAAAAGCCGATTTATCTAATAAAGAAAGAAATAAAATTACAAATTTTACAAGATGGATATTACAAATAGGAGAAGGTCGACTGCAATCAATTTATGACACTAACGATGAGGACACGTCTTGGATAAATATTCCTAAAGATATATTAATTGAATCAATTATAGATCCTATAGGATCAATTTTTTTGGCTACTTATCCGAATTTTAATATTAAATACAACAATGTTGAATACTTAAAAGAGCGCGCTATTATTACACCCTGGAACTTAACAGTTCATGCCATTAATAATTATGCGATTAATTTATTACCAGGTGAGAAAACAAGATATTTTAGTTGCGACACAATCTCATTTAGTTATGGAAACAATGAGAATATTGATTCTATATATCCAACTGAATTTGTAAACACACTTGAATTTAGTGGTATATCTACACACGAATTAATTTTAAAAGTGGGCATGCCTATTATGTTGCTAAGAAATTTAAATCAAACAGGTGGTTTCTGTAATAGGACAAGACTGATAATAACAAAACTTTTCGACAGACTAATAGAGGCGAAAATATTGACAGGATATAACATTGGAGAAAAAAAAATTATTCCGAAGATTATCATGACGAAAAATGTAAGTAAATGGCCTTTAACATTTAAAAGACGTCAATTTCCTGTTAGACTGTGTTATGCAATGACAATTAATAAAAGTCAAGCTCAATCGTTAAGCCGAGTTGACATATATTTATCAGAACCACTTTTTACACATGGACAATTATACGTGGCCCTATCGAGAGTTACATCTGAAAAAAGTTTTAAAATCTTTATTACTAATAGTGATGATATACCGAATAATTGTACTAAGAATATCGAGTATAAAGACGTTCTTCATAATATCTAAAATGAGAGTATCAAAATATCCAATGATTCTCTTCATTTTTGCCTTCACATTAATATTCATTCCAACAATTTAGATTCTCTTTATTGACATGCATCATGTTTTTTTTTAAACATAATAAAGACCTCAGATCATTTTAGCAATAAATAAATGAGAGCCAGATTATAAATTAACATAAATAAAGTAATGTTTATTATTCGAATGTAAAATTTATATTCTAAAGGTATCTCGGTGTATTACAAAATAGAATGAGATGTGAGAAAATAAATATGTTATCCATTTAATTTGTGAGTTAAATTTTTTTATGGACCATAAATGAAAATAAAATTGTATTTGACCAACCAAGAGGAAAACAAAAATTATATAACAAACAAGAAAATAAAATATCGGGTATAGGAAAATAACATTCAGAAATTACTGGAAATATATGAGTTTTTAGTTTGTTTTTTTTACTGATAAAAAAAAAAAAAAAACTATGTCGTGTATAAAACCTGGAAGCCCGTTCATTTCTCAATTCTCATTCCCTTCGTTGTTATCTTTCCACCGCCAATCAGCCACTAATATTCTTCAAACCATTGTTCTTATCACTTCCACCAGATGGACTGCTCTTTCAAAACCCACTATTGCTTTGCTTATATATCCACCATTTTCAACTGGTTTCTTTTGTTTCTCTCTCGCATTATCGTCCGGAAACCAAAAGCAAAAGAACTTAATTTCACTGTCTGTACAAATAGAGAGTCAACTTCATTGTTTCTTCAATCCTATTTGGTGGGTTATTCTCAATTCCATCTTAATTATTTTATTTATGTCAAAAGTTTGTGCTTCTTTGCTTTTCTAATTGAAAAGATGGGAAATGGCCATGGTATGTATAGAATAATAAATCTATATTGATATATTTTGATGCTTTGACACTTGAATTGCTTCTTCTGATTCCAAATGCTATTTAGTCCAACTGATTGGGTAGTTAGGCCAAAATAGGGGTTGAGATATTGCTTGCAATCATTGTTTTGTTACATATTTGATCTAATTGATTAAAGATTTAGATAGGTTTATGTGGATTGTATTATTCAATAATTGTGTGATTGTTGCTTTCATCTTGTGATTCTTCTTCAATAGTTGTTTTATATAATTCAATTCATGATTCTTTTACATGTGCTTAGATCATGTACTTTTTTTGAATTTGGTAGTGTTTCCTTTTGCTTTTGCTTCTTGCTGGGTGTGTATTGTGTTTGAGGTTTTAAACTGAAGTCAAATTGAACGAACTTAGATCATTCAAGAAACATGTGTTGGGTAGGAATGGTTTTGTATGCTATGCGGCTATATGATGAAGAATAATGTGTTTAGTTGGTTAATCATATAATAGTTCTATTTAATTTTATTACACGTAGCTTTTACAAATTCATTGCTATAGAACATGAATTCATATAATATTCATCAATTATATATGTTTTGGTGCGCCTTAAACAAAATCCGAAAAATATTACTCTAAAATTGAAGGCTTCTTCTCCTTAAGGAATTCAAATATGTCATTTTAAATTGCCGCTATGCAGCTGGATTGCAGGAACATTTTTTATGGGATTATATATTTATATATCATCTAAATTGTTGTGTTATATATGTAATTTGGTGGGTTAGTTTGTTTTTCCTCAAATCTGCAATTCATTGTCACAGAATCAATTGATTTTACAGGTTGATATTGTGTGTGGCAGGTTGTATGCGAAGAAGTCTTGCTTCTGCTATTCTGCTGTTGTGTTTGTGGCAGTTGTTTTGCATCGTTTCAGTTTGTCATTGGCATTCAAGTATGTATTAAAGTTGGAATAAGAAGTTGTGTGCGCTATTGTTTAATTGAGGATGTGAGTGAGTATAAATCCCCAGTTGTTTGATTTCTATACAATTATGAGTGAGTACAATTTAGGATTAGTACAAAAATTCAAAATACTGTTCTTTTAAAAAGAAAAAAAAACGTACAAAATAGCCAAATTGTGTGCCAGATTAGAGATAAACTTAGAGATAAACAATGATTGCAAGTACTATCCCAAATTTTGTTTTTCCTAAATAAAATTGCCAAATTCAGTTTTTTTTTAAAACATAATTCTTATGTTTAATTTCTTTTTGGTTTGGATTTAATTGTTTAAAGAAACTACATGTTATAGCTTTGCTGAAAGATTTGTTGTCAGATTATGATCCTGATCCTGCTATTGATGCATAGATTGAAATTATGTTTTCCAAAAAGCTCTAATTAAGGAGCCTTCAGGTTTTGGGTTAAGTGGGGTTTACTCTAACAAATTCTAGATGATGGAAACATTAGTGGAATCTATACGATCATTACTCTTTATGATGAAAACACTAATGCTTCAAACTTAATTGGCCTTCTAATTCCTAGTAGAATAGATACAGATAGATAGCCAACTGATATGTATTGTTAAATTTAAAATTTTATTCATATTTGTATGAGGCATATGCCCAAGTATCTCTATCCAAAAATCTGATGCTGAAATAGTGTTCTTCTTATTATCAGGTTCGAAATAGGATGGAAATAACTTTTCTCAAAGACATGGTGCCTTTTCAATATAAGTACAGGATCAGAGCTCGTATATCAAGGGTCTGGAGACCAAGAAAGTACAACAGTGATGACTATGATGGACTGCACTACATCTTTGTTGATGAGAACGTAAGTTTCTCACTTACTGCTCACAGTCGGTACCAAATCATTTTAATACACCTAAGTTTTCTTAACTAAATACAGAGAGACTGCGTTCATGCTTGTATCATTGAGAACTAGCATGATGACATGACTGAAAAGGTGGAAATTGGACAAGTATATGACATCTTCCGTTTCTCTACAAAGGATAACAATTTTCGTTCAATCAGAATCGTCAACAGTGATATGGAAATACAACTGAACGGAGCAACAACTTTTGTGAGAGTTAAACAACCAGATCTTCAAATTCCAGAACACCCATATCAATTTATTGAATTTGAGGACTTCGAAGAAGAAAGAAAAAACCAGAAAACATACACAGGTCAGTGTTAAATTTGTAATCTTTTTTTGTATGCATCATACTAGAACAATACTGATGTTTTTATATTTCCTAATACAAGATTTTTATAGCTGCATCAAAATTGTTAAGGCGGCACATGAATAGCATGTGAATAACAGAAAAAGAGTCGAAGCAATCTGTGAGATCACAGTTGAAAACTTGAGGTATGACATCAGCTAAATTTTTACAGGCTCAATGTGTTAATGTTCTCAGTGCATGATGATTTTTTGGTATATAGCGAAAAATTAATTTCCTATATTTGATATGCAGGAGGAGAACTGTCAACATCACTCTATGGAGAGATAGTGCAAGAGCATTTGACGTCCAAACTGTAAATAGGTCTTCTACACTAGTACTTGCTGTCTTCACAATCTTAAGGCTTGGGGAATATCGAAGTGAGTACTCTATGAAAATCACTAAGAGTCTTGTCATATGTGGTGATTACATATAAGAAGCTATTATTACTAACAAGCTATTGTTACTATTTGTAGACCGTATCACAACTTTAAGCACAAACCATACATGCATCTTTCTCAACCTGATTGTTGCTATGATAGAATCGTACAAGATGGAGTGAGTAATATAGTTTATAAAACAAATTTGATTAGATCTTTTGCAGTCTTCTTTTTAGGTTGATGCATGTTCATACTTGATACGATTCCAACCAAAACTATGATAAAAGAGGCTATTATATAGTTTCAATTTAAGCAAAATATATTCGTCCCCCACACTCACTATGATAAAGCTTTAGAATCGGCATATGCACTTGCTCGGCAACACATCATCGAAGCACTTGATCACTACATTACTTCCATAGATAAGGCTCATCCCAAAGATAGTGACGTGCTTGCTTGATGAGCCGAACCTTTGCTTGCTGATAGCAGCACAATGTGCGACGAAATTATATGCTTATGCCCTCGTTTATGCTTTGTTTAACCCTTATTTGTCTAAGATAGTCATAATATAGTTAGTGTCAATTTTGGAAGAGTTTTGGTGAAATGTGCTTAATTGTCCGAAAAATGACTAAGTATGAGAAATCTGGAAAATAGGGCAAAATATGTCTTTTTCGCGATTTTGTGACGAGTACAAATATGATCTATCCTTGTCCGAATTCTATGAAATTTGGTGTGCTTAATATTCATATGCTAAGGAATGTTGTGTTAAAATTTCAGATCAATTGGAGTTCGGGAAGTCACCCAAAAGTTGGCTGCAAAACGGCAGTCCGTGCATTCCAATCCAGGGACTTCCAGGATTTTCCTGGGACTTTGATCCAACTTCGAAAAATCATTCCCGACGATTCACAAGGAATTTGATCGAGATATTTTATGGGGAGATGGCTATATGTGTCTAGTTTATCTGAGACTTGAAATCGCATCAATTGGAGCTCTGAGAAGGGAGATATGTCGGATTTACTGGAGCAAGGTCATTCCAGCCGAGTTGCTGCCGATCTTGTGTTCTTGCGGGTTTGGGGCATTTTTCCATGGACCAAGCTCACCAAATGGAGTTGTCAAGCCTACACAAGAAGTCCATGAAGATATGCAGCCCAATCTAAGGAAGAAAATCAGAAAAAGAAGTTTCCTAGAAGAACCAAGAAAGGAAGGAACCAAAACCTTGTTGCACAAGGATTGCCTTTGCCGATTTGGACTAGGTTTTCTACCTAGGGTTTCTGCCGAATTTGCCTCTATATATAGCCATGTTTTCCTACAGAAAAATCATCTCATCTCAAGCATAAAATACTAGCCTAAAGCTCTACCAAGTCTATCAAACACCAACACCTAAATACTTAGCCAAAACCCATCACCACCACCACTACCAAATTGCCGTACCCCTCACCTTGTCTTCTGCCGATTCTTGTTTTGGCCGAGCATTAAGGAGCAGCAGCCAAGCATCTTGTCACGTTTGAGGAGTCTTCAAAGGTTCTAAAAGTGTGATCCACTCACCCTATGGCTTTTGTATTTAGTTTTGTTTGGTTGTCTTGTAAGAACTTGTTTCGTTTCTTGGTTTTTGCTAAACTTTTGTATGAACCGATTTGTTGAAGTTTATGTAATTTGTTTGTGCAATGTTAACTTGTGTTTTTGTATGCATCGATAATTAGGGCAGTGGTATTTCACATGTTTAAACTTAAATTGGTTAGAACTAAGGTTAGGGCATTTAAACCGACACACTAGTTATGGTTAGCATGTAATTCTAAGTGCTAGGTTTCATGTGATAGAGTAACACGGATAAGTCATACGTTGGAGTAGTTTGTTTTGTGTTGCTCACCTAGGTCTAACAACCTTAGAACTTGCAAGTTAAATAAGATGATTGACAACCTTACTTATTTGCTTGTCTTCGATTTAGACTCATATGCTTAAATGTTAAAACGTGTAAAACCGGATTAGCATCACCTTAGAAGTCATACGTTGGAGCAGTTTCTAAGAAATTAAGAAGTCTAACAATTGGAAAACTGTTGGAGGCTCTAGTTGTGTCGAAACTAATTTAGGTCTTGAACATGTTAAATACTTGTCTCTTACCTTCTTGTGTGCAAATCTACTTGTTAAAGAGTCTTTTGTGTGAACTGTTTTGTGTGAGAGATGATGATCACTTGTATATAGTAGTTTAGGTTTATTTTCGTGTCTTAGATATAGAGGCAGCCCTTGCTGCCGAACCTCATATCAAATCCCCCATGTTGAACTCGTGTGAATATGTATGTATATATATGTGAATAAATTGTGCTAACATTCTCATATTTCAGGTACCCTTAATCCCCGGCTAGAACGATCCCTACTTATTCTATACTACTAACGATTGTAGGGTTTTTGATTGCTTGAGTCGCTTCGGCGGCTCGATCACTTGCTTCATCATAGAGCTAGGAAGTTGCCGAGTTGCCAAGAAGTTAGCTAAATTGGCATACCAAGGTTCTTATGTTTCAAGTCGAAAGAGTTGTTCATCCGGTGATGGAGCTATTATCCAAGCATATTGTACCTGCAAAACAACTTCATACAAATATTACCCTCTTGTGTCATCGTTAGTATAGGACAAGTAGGGATCGTTCAATCCGGGGAAATAAAGGGCGTTCAATCACATAAAGCATTACAAAATCACATGGGGAGTTTAAAAATTTGAATCTAATACCTACTGAATTTTACGAAATTAAATCTAAATTATTATATACATTTGATCATCATCTCCACACACAAAACTTGGCACGAAAATCACTCAGAAACAATTACAATACAAAATCATGACACACGGCAGCAATGTTTCATACAACACTTATACAAATTCAATTCCAATTCTAATTAGAGCCCTTCGCGGTTCATCTAATCGTTAAGACTTCACAAGTATTTAGAATTAACTTCGCGTATAATCCTAAACATGGTACTAATCGGTTTAAAGACACTTCGCGTAGAAATTAAACACAAGAAGCACAGTAAGCACAGTAAGCCGAATCGGAGACATGCAAACATGTAATGGCGTCACTCATCATATTTGAACATGTAAATTTTCATGGTTATAGCCGCCCTATTTAAACAACCTAAATTACAACAACTTCGCGTATGATGCAATCTAAATTATTTTGGTATATAAAATCGGTACCTAAGGAGAAGCCACAAAGTTAGCCCTCAAGCACACAATTTGTGATGCACGAACTCATGAAAATTAATCAAATCTATACAAGTATTCATACGAAATTACTGCCCTAAATCACAATTCCATAAAATCAAAGTTACTGTTCACGAAATAAAATATGAAGAAAACCAAAACATATAACAAAGTTTCGGAAATCCAATATTAAATACATAAAACCAAAACAAAATACAACCATCCATTCAATCTTCATAGACAAAGTATTGAATTTATACAGAAAATTACAAGCCATGAGAGATGAGTAAATCACACTTTAAACAAAACCTTGAGAGGAATCGGCAAAGGATGACTTGATGATGAAGAACACTTGCAATCGGCACGCTTGGTGAAGGTGAGATGGAATCGGCTAAAGCAATTTTCTGTATAGGATTTTTGTGGGATTATTTTAGTAGAGTTTTGGCTTTGTTTGAGCGTGAGAAGAGAGATATTTTTCTGTGTAAAAATCTTCCAATATATAGAGGCAAAAAGGGTGGCAGCAACTAGGGTTCACAAAATCTAGTTTTTCTCAAACTTATCCTGCTGGCAGATTTGACCTTCGAGTGAAGATTATGGAATATCTTTCTCTAAAAAATAGATATTAAGGTGATTCTAGTTGGGTTGGAAACTAGACTCCTGTAGCTTTCTATCCATATATGGCTTGAACTCGGATTCATTGTGAGCTGTCCGAGAGAGTCCGTGGAAGTTGGATGACGTGCACAGGAATTCTGCCGAATTTGATCCGGATTTGTTGCGATTTTCTTCCTCTATTTTCTGCCGAAAATTCCCAAGATAATGACTGAATAATTGAGCAATATCTCTTTAGGTTTTCCATGAATTAATTCAGCCAAAAATCTTACATAAATGATGGAATTCAGTCCACATTCGTAAGCCAAATCTATGTAGAACTCGGTTTAGGTTTTCTTCTTTCGGCAGACTTGACCTTCGTGCATTCAAACTGGCATAACTTTTTTCTCAGGAAATATTTTTCTGCAATTCTAAGTCTCAGAGAAACTAGACTCGTAGAGCTTTCCAAAGGTATATGGCACGTTCTCTGGTTTTAAGCGATGTGTTCCACAGAAATTCCGAAAGTCAGGACACAGTCCTAGGAAAATCCTGGTAGTCTCTGGTGATCTTTGCTCAAACTGCCAAGTTGCAGCCATCGTTTGGGTGACTTCCCTAACTCCGATTGATCTGAAATTTTGACACAATACACTTTAGCTTGCCAATTATATGCATACCAAATTTCATCAAATTTGGAAAAGGATAGGTCAGTTTAGTACAGGCCTCAAAATCACGAAAAAACATATTTTGCATTTTGTTCCTCAGATTTCTATACTTAGTCATTTTTCTGATTATTAAGCACATTTCTCCAAAACTCTTCCGAAATGATACTAAACTAAATTATGACTCTATCTTACTCTAAATAGACTTAACAAAGCATAAATAAGGGATAATAACACATTAATAACGTCGCACATTATGCTCCTATCAACTACCCCACACTTATTCTTTGCTAGTCCCTAGCAAACTAAATACAGGACTCTACTAAAACTACTATTGCCCCTAAATAATTGTCTCAGTATCTTTAAAACACATAGCTTTCAAGTTAAGCATTCTAATGTAAGCACAAAAATTTCAAGCGTCATAGATAGTAATCATGATATGAATAAGTCAGAAGTGAGAAAAATAAGCATGTAAACATGTTAAGTTGATCCAATCCTCCTCACTAGGCATACTCTATTCTTTTCACACATGATATGGCAATATTCACTCAAAGTATATGCAAGAGAACAAATTGTAAGGAAACAAATAGCTTGCATATTTCATCAAATAAAAGCACTTTGTGAATAGTATTTTCTGGAAAATCTCATGTAACAATTATGTGCACGAATGGACCAAAACCATATGCTTACTCTTGAGAAAATCTCCACAATCAAAGTTTACCAATCTTAAGAATCATGAAAAGATCAAAATAGAGGGGATAATGGGGTTAGGCATAAGGAATTCTCATTTAGAATGGTGGTGATAACAATGTCACCAAGACTTAGCAAAGCTCAATACTCCTTATGTCTTCAATTCAAGGGCCAAATTTCATCATGTTGGACCCAAACTTCATTCTTTTCTTCCCCAAAACATAGTGAACAAGGACAAAGGTCAAATATAACAATAATAGACCTTCACTTATCAAACAATCTCCAAATCCACAACAAGAGCTAAATCCATGCATTTTTCTTTTTCTTGTTGTTTGCCGAAACCTTTTCTTTATTTTTCTTTGTTTCGGATCGAATCTTTTAATTTTTCTGTCCGATTTATTTTCTTTTTGTAATTTGTTTCGGCAACAAATATTTCTTTTTATAATTTGGATTGGCTCACCCCACACTTGCTTCAAATCATCACATCAACTCACAATTCCACAATTAAATTCAGCTTTACCAAGTCTTGATAACAAGAGAAAGGGTTAAACTATTCTGAGTTCAAGGAATGTGTATCATGGTGATGAAAGAAAATGGCTAAATATAGGCTCAATGGGGGTAAAACTAAGGAGTCCCACGACGGGCACAAATCAGGCACATGCTTTATTTGGCTTTGGTGGTAATCCTAACAAGATCTTTTCAATCATATTCAAAATCATAGCATAGTCATGAATAATAGCCTCAAAATTCAACAAGAGTAAGTTCTAGCATTCTAAAGTCCATCAAAAAGGTATAGCACATAGTCATTGATTATGCAAAGAATAATGAGATTTGAAAAATTTCTGCTCATTTATAATAACTCAAGAAGAAATCATATAGGCTCTAAAACTCACATAGGATGTTATGGAATTATATAAAATCAACTCAAACTAGCATGCTTCTCATATATCAATCAAAATCTCACAAATTCATACCAATCATAATATCCATGAAACTTACAATTTAATCTTATGATCATGCAAAACCATCATCTATGCATTCCAAGATATAATTATCATAGACTCTTTAGGGGCATCCTAAGACTCAAACAAAACAAAACAAACGAAATTTTTTTAATTTTTCTGATTTTTCCGATTTTTTTTTTGTTTCTTTTAATGACTCAAACAAAAGACTCAAAACAAAAATAAACATGTGAAACATGTACCACTACCCCACACTTAGAAAATTACATTGTCCTCAATGTCAACCAGAAATAATGTTGTAATTTCTAAGCATATGATAAAATTCACAAATTTCACATTTATACAATTCAACCATAAGAGTGTAGGGATTTATAAAATTCAAACTCTCGCTGATGGCTCCTTCACAATTTTGGTTGAAATGGGTTGCCTCCCATGCAGCGCTTAGTAGTTTATAGTCCATTAGCCTAGACTCTTCTCCATGCACATCAGGATCTTGGTGCGTCTACTAACTCTGTTTCCTTAATAGTGTGCTCTTCAAAAGGCTCGAAGTAAGGCTTAAGTCGATGACCATTCACCTTAAACGCTTTACCTGTTTCAATACTTTGAATTTCAATGGCACCATAAGAAAACACGTTAGTAACAATATAAGACCCAACCCAACGAGAACGCAATTTTCCAGGAAATAATTTAAGACGTGAATGAAATAACAAGACTTTTTGACCAATATGAAACGTTTTGCCTCTTATCATCTTGTCATGATACACTCGCGTCTTCTCCTTGTAGATCCAAGCTGAATCATAAGCTTCATTCCTTATTTCTTCAAGCTCATTCAATTGCAATTTCCTGTGAAGGCTAGCCTTGTCTAGCTCCATGTTGAAGTTCTTTACTGCCCACCACGCCTTGTGCTCCAACTCTACTGGTAAATGGCATGCTTTGCCATAAGTGAGATGAAATGGAGACATCCCAATGGGTGTCTTGTATGCCGTTCTGTAAGCCCAAAGTGCATCTTCAAGTCTGTCACTCCAATCTTTTCTTGTTGGGCCTACAATTTTCTCCAATATGCTCTTGATTTCCCTATTTGACACTTTCGCCATTCCGCTTGTCTGAGGGTGATACGGTGTAGATACCTTATGGGTGACTTCATACTTTTTGAGCAAAGCCTCAATTGTTCTGTTGCAGAAGTGAGAACCTCCATCGCTTATAAGCACACGTGGTACTCCAAACCTGGAAAATATGTTAGTTCTCAAGAAATCTGCAACAACTTTAGAATCATTAGTCCTTGTGGCTTTCGCCTCCACCCATTTGGATACATAATCAACAGCTAATAAGATATAGAGAAAACCCTTTGATGAAGGAAAAGGTCCCATAAAATCTATACCCCAAACATCAAATATTTCAAAAATTATGATGGAAGTTAAGGGCATTTGATTTTTTTTTACCGATGTTACCTGTTCTTTGGCACCTATCACATGTCTTACAAAATATGTAAGCGTCTTTGAAAATTGTGGGCCAATAAAATCCGCTTTCTAATACCTTAAGAGCTGTCTTACGTGGTCCAAAATGACCTCCACACGCCTCCTGTGGCAAAATGAAAGGATCTGCTGATGTTCTTCATGTGTGACACAACGTCGAATAATCTGATCACTACAATGCTTCCAAAGATATGGATAATCCCAAATGTAGTGTCGTGCCATCTTTTTGATCCTTACCTTGGCTGCATGCAAAAATGTACTAGGAAAATTCTTAGTAACTAAATAATTTACAATATCAGCATACCAAGGTTCATGTGTCTCAATACGAAAGAGCTGCTCATCCGGAAAAGACTCATGCAAAGGCAACGTCTCCTCCTCTTTCACAATTCGGCTCAAATGATCCGCCACAACGTTCTCACTCCCTTTTTTATCCTTGATTTCGATGTCAAACTCTTGTAGTAAGAGAATCCATCGAATTAAACGTGGCTTAGCGTCCTTTTTTTTCATTAAATACCTGAGGGCTGCATCATCAGAATAAACAATCACTTTAGAGTTCAAAAGATAAGATCGAAATTTCTCTAAAGCAAAAATAACAGCCAACAATTCTTTTTCAGTGGTGGAGTAATTTAATTGAGCATCATTCAAAGTTCTAGAGGCATAGTAAATGGCGTTTGGCCTCTTGTCATTTTTCTATCCAAGAACTGCTCCAACTGCATAGTCTGAAGCGTCACACATGAGCTCAAAATGAAGACTCCAATCAGGTGGTGCCATAATTAGTGCCGACGTCAGCCTTGTCTTCAACGAATTGAATGCCGTTTCACACTCCTCACTCCACACAAACGGGACATCTTTCTGCAAAAGAGAACACAGGGGTTTTGCTTCCAAGGAAAAATCCTTGATAAACCTTCGATAAAAACCTGCATGGCCAAGAAACGAACATACCTCTCTCACAGTTGTGGGAGAGGGTAAGTGAAGCATAATATCAATCTTAGCCTTATCAACCTCTATTCGCTTAGCAGAAATTATGTGTTCTAAAACTATCCCTTGATTTACCATAAAGTGACATTTTTCCCAATTCAATACAAGGTTAGTTTTGACACATCTTTCTAAAATTAATTCCAAATTCTCTAAGCATGCATCGAAAGTTTGTCCATAGACACTAAAATCATCCATAAACACTTCAATGATATTTTCAATATAATCAGAAAAAATGGAATACAAACAACGTTGAAATGTATCTGGTGCGTTGCATAAACCAAAAGGCATGCGTCGATAAGCGAACGTACCAAAGGGACAAGTAAACGTCGTTTTCTCTTGGTCCTCTGGGTTGATGCAAATTTGATTGTAACCGCTGTACCCATCTAAAAAGCAATAGAACTCATGACCAGCTAGTCTCTCAAGCATCTGATCCATGAAAGGCAACAGCATGTGATCTTTTCGTGTAATAGCATTCAACTTTCTGTAATCAATACACATCCTATGACCTATGACCAATCTCTGAGGCACGAGCTCATTCTTCTCATTCTTTACCACAGTAACTCCACTCTTTTTGGGTACAACTTGGACAGGTGAGATCCATTGACTATCCGAAATTGGATAAATCACTCCACAATCTAAAAGCTTAATAACCTCGTCCTTCACAATCTTCATCATAGGAGGGTGTAAACGTCTCTGACCCTCCCTAGTTGGCTTGGCTTCTTCCTCCAACAAAATCATGTGCACGCACATAGTAGGGCTAATACTCTTGATATCTGCCAAAGTCCATCCAATAACGGTCTTATTCCTCTTAAGCACATTAGTCAATTGGGTTTCTTGCTGCTCATTCAGCTTTGATGACACAATAACTGGTAGAGTGTCATCGTTTCCCAAGTATATGTACTTCAAGTGATCTAGTAGAGCCTTAAGCTCTAATGTTGGGGCATGTTCCACAGATGGTAACAACTTATTAGTTGTAATGGGAATTGACAAGAGTTTATTATAATCTACAAATGGGGCTGCCTCAATTTCTTCAACGAATTCCAAGACTTGTGGCGTCAAGGCTGCCCTTTACTCCATCGTCATACGCTCTCCACACTTGTCAAAACCGGCCCCCATCTCAATAGCTAATTGCTATTGCTCTAAAGTCTCTGATAAAACCTGTGCAATAGAGTCAACAACATCAATAGCATAGCACGGTTTTAAATCAGAGATAGGGTACCTCATCGCTTAAAAAATATTGAAGCCAATCACTTCACCATCAAACTCCATGGTGAGATTCCCTTCAGCAACATCGATCTTCGTTCTTGCTGTTCTCATAAATGGTCGCCCCAAAAGTAATTGGGTTGAATTGTGAGGCGATTCCTCCATGTGAAGCACATAAAAATCTGCATGAAATATCAGATTATTAACCTGCACAAGAACATCCTCAACATATCCCTCAGGATACTTGTTAGATCTGTCAGCCAATTGTATAATCACATTGTCTCTCTTCAGTTCTCCTAGACCTAGAGACTTATAAACATTATAAGACATCACATTAATTGACGCCCCTAAGTCTAGTAAAACATTAGAGAAACAAGATTGACCAATAATACACGGAATGTAAGGCAACAAATAGCTTGCATATTTCATCAAATAAAAGCACTTTGTGAATAATATTTTCTGGAAAATCTCATGTAAAAATTATGTGTACGGATGGACCAAAACCATATGCTTACTCTTAAGAAAGTCTCCACAATCAAAGTTTACCAATCTTAAGAATCATGAAAAGATCATAGAGGTGATAATGGGGTTAGGCATAAGGAATTCGAATTTAGAATAATGGTGATAAAATGTCACCAAGACTTAGCAAAGCTCAAAACTCCTTATGACTCCAATTAAAGGGCCAAATTTCATCATGTTGGACTCAAACTTCATTCCTTTCTTCCTCAAAACATAGTGAACAAGGACAAAGGTCAAATATAACAATAAAAGAGCTTCAATTATCAAACAATCTCCAAATTCACAACAAGAATTCAATCCAGGCAATCTTTTTCTTTTCTTTGCCGAAACATTCTTTTTCTTTCGGATCAATTTGAGTTTTATTTTTCTGTCCGATTTCATTCTTTTTTTTTTTTTTTGGCAACATATAATTCTTTTTATATTTTTGGATTGGTTCACCCCATACTTGCTTCAAATCATCACATCAACTTACAATTCCACAATAAAATTCAGCTTTACCAAATCTTGATAACAAGGGAAATGATTAAACTATTCTAAGTTCAAAGAATGTGTTTCAAGGTGATGAAAGAAAACGGCTAAATATAGGCTCAATGGGGTTAAAACTAAGGAGTCTTATGACGGGCACAAATCAGGCACATGCTTTATTTGGCTTTGGTGGTAATCCTAACAAAATCTTTTCAATCATATTCAAAATCATGGCACGTTATGAGTAATAGTCTCAAAATTCAACAAGAGCAAGTTCTAGCATTCTAGAGTCCATCAAAAAGCTATAGCACATAGTCATTGATTATGCAAAGAACAATGAGATTTGAAAAAAAAAATTTATGCCCAATTTTAATAACTCATGAAGAAAGCATATAGGCTCTAAAGCTCACATAGGATGTTATGGAATAAAATCAACTCAAACAAGTGTGCTTCTCATATATCAATCAAAATCTTACAAATTCATACCAATCATATTATCCATGAAACTCACAATTTAATCTTATGATCATGTAAAACCATCATCTATGCATTCAAAGATATAATCATCATAGACTTTTAGGGGCAACCTATGACTCAAAAAAAACAAAAACTAAAAACCTACGAAAAATTTAGAAACAAAAACAAATTTTTTTTTTTTTTAATTTTTTTTTTCTCTGGATTTTCTAATTTTTTTTTTAATTCTTCTTTTCTTTTTATGACTCAAACAAAAGACTCAAAACAAATTCAAACATGTGAAACATATATCCCTAGCTACCCCACACTTAGAAAATTACATTGTCCTCAATGTAAACCAGAAATAATGTTGTAATTTCTAAGCATATGATAAAATTCACAAGTTCCACATTTATACAATTCAACCAGAAAGAGTTTAGGGATTTAGAAAATTCAAATTCTCGTTGATGGCTCCTTCACAATTTTGGTTGAAATGGGTTGCCTCCCATGTAGCGCTTAGTTGTTTATAGTCCATTAGCCTAGACTCTTCTCCATGTTCATTCAGATCTTGGTGGTTCTCAAGTTGCTTTTCAAAAGGTTCATAATAAGGCTTAAGTCGATGACCATTCACCTTAAAAATTTTACCTGAGACTTCACTTTTAATTTCTATAGCACCATGAGCAAACACATTAGTAATAATATAATGACCAACCCAACGTTATCTCAATTTTCCAGGAAATAATCTAAGAAATGTCTTTCTTCTTAGCTTCTTGTCATGATATAATTTCGTCTTCTCCTTGTAAATTCAAGACGCATCGTATGCCTGTAGGCGTCTTGTAGGTTGTCCTATATGCCCACAAAGCATCATCAAGTCTGTCGCTCCAATCCTTCCTTGTTGGACCAACAGTTTTCCCCAATATCCGCTTGATCTCCCTATTTGATACTTCTGCCATTCCACTTGTTTGAGGGTGATATGGGGTGGAAACTTTGTGAGTGACTCCATATTTCTTGAGCAAAGCCTCTATAATTTTGTTACAAAAGTGAGAACATACAT
Organism: Potentilla sterilis; assembly: GCA_963682095.1. Classification (NCBI taxonomy): domain Eukaryota; kingdom Viridiplantae; phylum Streptophyta; class Magnoliopsida; order Rosales; family Rosaceae; genus Potentilla; species Potentilla sterilis. The sequence continues at coordinate 22,105,980 of OY821766.1, read as the reverse complement.
CGCTTATAAGCACACGTGGTACTCCAAACCTAGAAAATATGTTAGTTCTCAAGAGTCCTGCAACAACTTTAGAATCATTAGTCCTTGTGGCTTTCGCCTCCACCCATTTAGAAACATAGTCAACTACCAATAAGATATATAGAAAGCGTTTGGATGAGGGAAAAGGTCCCATAAAATCAATACCCCAAACAACAAATATTTCAACAACAATTATAGGGGAAAGAGGCATCTGATCTTTAAAACCAATATTACCTGTTCTTTGGCATCTATCGCATGTCATACAAAATGTATAAGCATCTTTAAAAAGTGTGGGCCAATAGAATCCACTATCCAATATCTTAAGGGCTGTCTGTTTTGGTCCAAAGTGACCTCCACACGCCTCAGAGTGACAAAAAGCTAAGATCGGCCTATGCTTTTCTTGTGGGACACAACGTCGAATCATTTGATCACTATAATGCTTCCAAAGATATGGATCATCCCAAATGTAGTATCTTGACATCTTTTTAATCCTTATCTTGGTATCCTGCGAAAATGTACTAGGAAAAGTCTTAGTAACTAAATAATTAACAATATCAGCATACCAAGGTGCATGTGTCTCCAAACGAAATAGTTGCTCATCCGGAAAAGACTCTTGCAAAGGCAACGTCTCCTCCTCTTACAAAATTCTGCTCAAATGATCTACTACAACGTTTTCGCTTCCCTTCTTGTCCTTGATTTCAATATCAAACTCTTGGAGCAAGAGAATCCATCGAATCAAACGTGGTTTGGCATCTTTCTTCTTCATCAAAATATCTAAGGGCTGCATGATCAGAATAAACAATCACTTTAGAATTCAATAGATATGCACGAAATTTTTTTAAAGCAAAAATAACAGCCAATAGCTCTTTCTCTGTAGTGGAATAATTCAATTGAGCATCATTTAAAGTTCTAGAGGCATAGTATATGGCATTCGGCCTCTTCTCTTTTCGTTGTCCAAGAACTGCTCCAACGGCATAGTCTGATGCATCACACATGAGCTCAAATGGCAAACTCCAATCCGGTGGCACCATTATAGGGGCCGATGTCAGCTTCTCTTTAAGCTTGCCGAATGCTTCTTCACATTCCTCACTCCACACGAATGGTACTTCTTTCTGCAAAAGAGAACACAAGGGTTTTGCCACCAAGGAAAAATCCTTGATAAACCTCCTATAGAAACCTGCATGGCCAAGAAACGAACGTACCTCCCTCACAGTTGTGGGGGAGGGTAAGTGAAGCATAATATCAATCTTAGCTTTATCAACCTCTATTTCTTTTGCAGAAATTATATGTCCTAAAACTATACCTTGATTAACCATAAAATGACATTTTTTCCCAATTTAAAACAAGGTTAGTTTCAACACATCTCACCAAGATTAACTCTAAATTTTCTAAACATGCATCAAAGTCTTTTCCATATATGCTAAAATCATCCATAAAGACTTCAATGATATTTTCGATATAATCAGAGAAAATAGAGTACATACAACGTTGGAACGTACCTGGTGCGTTGCATAAGCCAAAAGGCATACGTCGATAGGCAAACGTACCAAAGGGACATGTGAACGTTGTCTTTTCTTGGTCATCCGGATGATTACAAATCTGATTGTAACCGCTATACCCATCCAAAAAGCAATAGAACTCGTGATCAGCTAGTCTCTCAGGCATCTGATCCATGAAAGGCAAAGGCATGTGATCTTTTTGTGTAGTAGCATTCAACTTTCTGTAATCAATACACATCCTATGACCTGTGACTAATCTCTGAGGCACGACCTCATTCTTCTCATTCTTCACCACAGTAACTCCACTCTTTTTTAGTACAACTTGGATAGGTGAAATCCATTGGCTATCCGAGATAGGATATATGACGCCACAATCTAAAAGTTTGATCACCTCGTCCTTCACAATCTTCATCATTGGAGGGTGAAGACGTCTCTGACCTTCTCTTGTGGGTTTCGCTCCTTCTTCCAACAAGATCCTATGAACACAAGTGGTAGGGCTTATTCCCTTGATATCCGCCAACGTCCAACCTATGGCGGTTTTGTTCCTCTTAAGCACATCGATCGATCTCTGTTCCTACTGCTCATTCAGCTTTGATGACACAATCACTGGTAAAGTATCATCGTCTCCAAGATATGAGTACTTCAAATTATCAGGTAGAGCCTTAAGCTCTAATTTTGGGGCCTGTACCACAGATGGTAACAATTTATTAGTGCTAATTAGAATTGACGTAAAACGATCAAACCTTAAACGAGGGGCTGCCTCTAGCTCAGCAACAATGCATGCAATGCTCGGCTCAAGTTCAAGCACATAAAAATCTGCAGGAAATATCAGATTATTAACCTGCACAAGAACATCCTCAATATATCCCTCAGGATACTTGTTAGATCTGTCAGCCAATTGTATAATCACATTGTCTCTCTTCAATTCTCCTAAACCTAGAGACTTATAAACATTATAAGGCATCACATTAATTGACGCCCCTAAGTCTAGTAAAACATTAGAAAAACAAGATTGACCAACAATACACGGAATTGTAAAACTGCCAGGATCTTTCATTTTGGGATGTTTCTTTGTATGATGGCAGAAACCGTCTCACTCATCTTCACCACTTGCTCCTCTCGTGTATGCCTCCTTGTTGTGCAAAGCTCTTTCAAAAATTTGGCATACTTCGGAATTTTCTTGATACACTCAAGCAATGGAATGTTCATCTCCACTTTTCTAAATATGTCTAGCACTTCCTCATCCGATTTCTCCTTCTTTGATTTAGCAAATCTAGATGGAAAAGGTAAACACGAAGATTGGTTAGTATTAACTAAACCACTTGAGTTGGCATTGTTTACCTTTTGTGCTTCTGAGGTGGCGGGATCTTTCTCTAAGTCCCTCTTCTTCATTGTGTCGAGCTCATCCTTGCTCGGCCCTTTCTTAGCCAAATCATTGGCGTCGGCCTCCTTGCCGGGAGTTACTTTATTGCTGCCGTGAGCAGCCCTTTGGTTGCCGTGAGCAGCCTCCTCGTCATCCTCAATGTCCACGACATCATTCCTTTTGCTTGTCACTTTCGGCCCTTCCAAGACTTTCCCACTCCTCGTTGTGATAGACTTTGCATGCTCATTCTTGGGGTTTGGAATCACTCCTCCAGGTAGCCTTCCTTGTTCTTGGATCTGCCCCATGAAGTCTACAACCTTTCCCATCTGATTCTTCAATTCAGTAATATCCTTTGTGTTGGAGGTTGTAGATTGCAACAAAGTATGAGTTGCATCATTCAAAGACTTCAACATAGCATCATAGTTAGGATTCGATGATGCTTGAGCATTGTTGTTGTAGAATGGCTGTTGAGGTCGTGCAAATCCCTGAAATTGCCCTTGAGGTCTTGGTTGATAAGCCATGCCGCCTTGGTTTGGTTGTGGTGGCGCTATCGGTTGAGGATTCTGAACATTATTTTTGTTGGCCCAACGAAAGTTAGGGTGATCGTTGAACCTTGGGTTGAAATTCCCAAACCCTGCCCTCCTTGTTGTTGAGGAAAGCCTAATGCATTGGCCTCCTCAAAGTGCTCATCAGCTCTTAATTGAGGACACAAATCGGTTGCATGCCCTTCCATGCGACATACACCACAAACTTGAGCTTGCTTCGGCTTCATCATTTGAGTCATCATCTGAGTAATCTTCCCCATGTCTTCTCGAAGCTCCTTAATAGCACTTGACACCTCAAATCCACTAGCCTCACTTACACACTTGGAAGAAGTAGACCCGAACTGTTATTGATTAGTGAAATGCATCTCCAACAAATTCTTAACCTCCCATTTGCTCTTCTCCATTAGTGATCCTCCAGCAGCTGAATCAAGAAATCGACGCTCCATAGGGCGCAAGCCTTCATAAAAGTATTGTAGCAAAAGTCCCTCACGTATCCCATGATTAGGACACGTTGCCACCAACGACTTGTACCTATCATAGTACACATCAAAAGCTTCATCCGGTTCTTGTCTGATTGAAGTGATCTCCTTCCTAATCTGTGTCACCCTTGATGAAGGAAAATATTTAGTGAGAAATTCCTTCACCATTGTATCCCAAGACGTCATCTTGCCAGGTGGAATAGCAAAGAACCACTCGGCTGCCCTATCTTCAAGTGAGAATGGAAAAACTTTCATCCTCACATGTTGCAAATCCGCACCCGTCGGACACATGGTTTCACATCTAAACTCAAACTTTTGTATATGGCGATTTGGATCTTCTTCACTGAGTCCATAGAACTTCGGCAATTGGTGAATAAATCCACCCTTCAACTCAAACTCTGCCGACTTACCATTTGCAACGGCAGGATAAGTGACATTGCTCGGTCTTGCCGCTCCTCCTTGTAGCGCATCAACATGGCCATTTTCTTCTCTCAATGAAGTCATTGTGAAAGTTGGATCAGGAAAATCAAAGTTCAAATAGTTTACTGGAAGAGGACTTTGAAGTAACTCGAAACTCTGGATCTTCGTGAAACAAAGGATTAAGTTCACACGAAGCTTCTGCAGGGAATGGTGACGTTGGTGATGTGACAAGATTACAATCAAAAAGTGATGATGATGGTGACGTGAATTGATGCTCGAATGAAGGTGTGCTCGGCGATGCTTGCTCCTTATCTCTTTCTCCACAGATTCTAGTCAAACGATCTTCAATATCTTGAGATGTTTTTCAATACCTGAGATGTTTTGAAGATCAAGTGTTTAGGCAATGAATTCAAAAGAATGAAAATATATAGTTAGAATTCGTGTATATTAGTATTGTATCTTTACAAGTATAGCAAACGAAATTTCTATATGTTACACACGAAATTAACAAGCTTTCACGAAATTTTACAGGTATCACACAACAAATCGGTCCTAGTCTTTCAAAAGTATCGAATATGTGATATGAGATTGCCGAACCTAGAGTTTTATTTATTTTTATTCACACAACTTTAAAATTTGCGGTACATGGAGCAGAGGAGTTAACAATGCAATGGACTGATCCAGCCCCTAGTAGTATCATGCTTAATCCGATATACCTCAAATTTTAAAGACGAATTTGGTCGAAGAAAATAGATCACATATGTCAAGTTATTTTCTAGCGTCTAAAGTGAGGTGATGCTTCGGCCCAAGCTATCGACTAGTTCGAGCGTATTTCACTTTTCTAAGGCGGTGTCGTTAAGATTCATGGAGAGCGAACTCCCTTTACGAACCAGGCAGGTCTCGTTGTTGGTAACCACGGAGAGCGAACTCCCTATCGACTCACTCACCGAGAATGAACATCAGTCTGTGGGCCTTGAGAACCAGTTTTACACACCTGTGAACCAATCAATGAAAATAACTTGCCTCATACTTTGTAAAACAAACTCGGATCACTAGCGGTCTACAAATGTTGATCAAAGCCGCCCTCAACCTCATAAAAACAAATGACTTTGCCAAAATATCGCTTGTATGCGTGGCGGGAAAGTATCCCACGTTTCCCAGTCTACATAAAACGGATCTAACAAAGCATCATTTGTATGAAGGGTTAAGGCTAAAGCCAACAAATGCGGCTTCTCCCTACATATTACACTTTAGAAACTACAATAAACTCAAGCATACATAAAACTATCAACTTCCTAGAAATTTATCTAAGTGTTACAAACAATCACACACATATTACATCACATAATCGGCAAACTCATGAAAAACCAAAACCAAAAACCGAAATTTCCTACTTACTATTACAAGTCCGAAAATCCTATTATACATATCCCAAAACTAAGGAAAAATTATACAAATCCAAAAATTGATACAAAGTTGCAAAGTAACACTTCATGAATCAAAACTTTATAATTTCCCCGGCAACGGCGCCAAAAATTGATGGAGATTATTATCCAAGCACATTGTACCTGCAAAACAACTTCATACACATATATTACCCTTCTTGTGTCATCGTTAGTATAGGACAAGTAGGGATCGTTCAGTCCAGGGAAATCAAGGGTGTTCAATCACATAAAGCATTACAAAATCATTTTGGGGGTTTGAAATTTGAATTCTATACTACTGAAAATTACGAAAATAAATCGTAAATTAAATATATACATATGATCAACATCTTTCACACAATACAAATCACATAACATGTAACAAATCAATCACGAAAACATGGCAGCAACACATATCACCGATTTCATGCTTATTTAGTTCCAATTTAATTAGAGCCCTTCGTGGTTCATCTAATCATTCAAAACTCCTTAATTATTTAGAATTAGCTTCGTGCATAACCCTAAACATAGTGTTAATCAGTTTAAAGGCACTTCGTGTAGAAATTAAACCAAGAAACACATAAGCACAATGAGTCGAATTGGAAACATGCAACAAGTATGGCGTCACCTCACCTTGCTTCAACATGCATATTTTCTGAATTACTCTGCCCCTTAGAACCAATACAAGATAAATCAACTTCGTGTATAACTTATCCCAATTAAAGTTTGGCAACATGAAGATATAAACTCATGAATCGGCCAAGACATGGCTGCCCTATTATCATACATATAACTTGTTATGCATACAAATTCAGAAAATAAACCAAACAAAATCATCAAACCATGCAACAAACTTACTACCCTATTATCATACATATAATTCATCACATACCATGTTCATCAATTAAACAAATAGAAAACCAAAACACATAACAGAATTTCAGAAATCCAAAGTTAAATTAATAATACCAAATAAACATCCACAAATCCTTGCAAACTTCATAGACAAAGTTAAGTAATTACACAGAAAAATACAAGTCATGAGAGATGAGTGAATCACACTTTAAAGGAAACCTTGGAGAGGATTCGGCAAGAGAGGATTCGGTGGAGATGAAGACTTGCGAAATTGATGAACAATGGAGGAATCGGCTTTGTAAATTTCTGTATGGATTTATGATGCTAATTGGACAGAGTTTCAGCTTTGAAAAGTGAGAGAGAAGAGATGATTTTCTGTGTAAAAATCATCCAATATATAGAGGCTAAAGGTTGGCTGCAATTAGGGTTCACAAAACCTAGTTTTTCTCAAACTTATCCTGCTGGCAGATTTGACCTTCGAGTGAAGATTACTGAATATCTTTCTCTAGAAAATAGATATTGAGGTGATTCCAAATGGGTTGGAAACTCGACTCCCGTAGCTTTCCATTAATATATGGCTCGTCATCTAATTCGAAGTTAACTATCCAGGAGAGTGCGTGGAAGTTAGATGACGTGCACAGGAATTCTGCCGAATTTGATTAGGATTTGTTACGATTTTCTTCCTCTATTTTCTGCCGAAAATTCCCAAGATAATGACTGAATAATTGAGCAATATCTCTTTAGGTTTTCCATGAATTAATTCAGCCAAAAATCTTGCACAAATGATGGAATTCAGTCCACATTCGTAAGCCAAATCCATGTTGAATTCGGCTTAGTTCTTCTTCTTTTCCATTCCGAATTCAACTTTCTTTTCTTCTTTAATTCAGCCGAATTTTCCATGGATCAGAACTTCATGGACCTATTGATGGACTAGGCTCGTTCCAAGTTCGACAATTTATCCAAGAGCTGGTCGTAGCTTTCCCTAGTTGGGCCGGGAAAACTCTTCCTTTGCGTCTTCTTTTCCTTCTCGTACTAGGGAAGCATTTTTCTTTAATTCTCCGATTTTCTTCTTGCTAGAATGACTCCCTAATACTCCATTATGTTCAGTAGCTCTTTAATAATGATCTTAGACACGAACTTGGTGAATAAAAACTAAAAACTCTAAAATCGGACAGAAGGTTTTCTTTCTCGGCAGTTCTGATCTCTGTGCATTCAAACCGGCATAACTTTTTGTTCAGGAAAGCTTTTGCTACGATTCAAATTGCATATGAAACTAGACACACAGAGCGTTCTAATGATATGTGATTCGCCTCCTGGTTCCTTGTGGATCGTCTGGCGTAAATTCAGGAAGTTGAGTGACGTGCACTGAAATCTGCTGGAGTTTCTGAATTTGCATCCGATTTGAACTTGTGATTCCTTGCATCTTATTGTGCTCCAATTTCAGTGACTCCTTACCTTGGTCAATCCATTATGTTTTAACTGCATATGAGAGAAGAAAACTCTATCAAAAGTAAAGTTTATGTTTTACAGATTCAATAAAACATCTCAGAGACTTTTCGAATAGGCTTTTGATAAATTCTGTCCAAATTCTTCTATTTAAGCACATTCTCACATTAAAATCAACCAAAACTCAAGACTCAATTACATGACTCTATCTTACAACAATAAGGGTTAAGCATTGGATAAATGGGGGTAAAAACATATTAAGAACGTCACATTTTATGCTCCTATCATTTAATAATACCACTATCTTATTTTCTCCCCTACGATCACAAAAAAAAAAAATAGACGTTAGCCCAGACACATTTAAACAACAGCTTAATTATAGACATGAGTAGCAAACTTCATGAATCCATAATTTGCATATTTTAATTTTTTCCTTTACCATATAACTTTCATATTTTCTTTCTCATATACTTTCGTTTTTTTTTTCTTCACCATGGATTTTGTTCCAATATAAGTCGGCTTCTATGTTTGCAATCTTGAATTCCCCAATGTCATGTCCTTAAGCTTGCAATTAAAGTATGATTGATTGAGGATTGTATAGGGGAAGGAGGAATTGCAATGACGGAACGACTTTTTTTTTTTAAATAAATATAACATACAAACGTCAAACCCATATTAATCCACATACTGGTATGAACGCAATTTTTTTCGTTAGATTATGTGTCCAGTGTTCTTAAAAGTCTATTTATGTCTTAGGCCTCACTCACAAGTCTTATTATTAGTAAGTCTTTAATTGTGTCTTCTGGTGTTCTAAGAGTCTAAAGGTTATGCAATTTAAGCCTGTAAATATAGCTATTATTTGTAAACCCAAATCAAATTGGAATGAAACAAAATTGACCCATAGAAATATGTGATGAATGCTTGTAACACTTAGATAAATTTCTAGAAAGTTGATAGTTTTATGTATGCTTGAGTTTATTATAGTGTAATATGTAGGGAGAAGCCGCTTTTGTTGGTCTTAGCCTTAACCCTTCATACGAGTGATGACTTGGCAGATCCACTTTTATGAAGTTGAGGGCAGCTTTGATCAACACTTGTAGACCGCTAGTGACCCGAGTTTATTTTACAAAGTAAGGGGCAAGTTATTTTCATAGATATGGTTCTCAGGTTTGTTTAACTTGATCTCAAGGTCATAGATTGATTATTCTTCTCGGTGAAGGGATCGATAAGGGGTTCGCCCTCCGTGACCACTAAACAAGTCCTGCCTGGTTCCTATAGGGAGTTCGCTCTCCATCAATCTTAACGACACTGCCTCTGAAAAGTGGGACACGCTCGAACTAAACGATAGCTTGGGCCGAAGCATCACCTCACTTTAGACGCTAGAAAATAACTTCACATATGTGATCTATTTTCTTCAACCCAATTTGTCTTTAATTTTTTAGGTATATCAAATTAAGCATGATACTACCGGGGGCTGTATCAGTCCATTGCACCGTTATCTCCTCTGCTTCACATATCTCGAATTTTAAAGTTGTGTGAATAAAAGAAATTAAACTCTAGGGTTCGGCAATCTCACATATCACATGATTCGAATACTTTGAAAATATTAGGACCAATCCATTGTGTGATACTTGTAAATTTTCATGAAACATATACTTGTACAATTCGTGTGTAACATATATACTCATAGAAAATTCGTGTGATACTTGTATAGTTTGAAAATTTTACAAATACTACTAATATATACAACCGGTTCTAACTATACTTTAAAATTCTTGTTTTTATTTTCCTTTTGAATTCATTGCCTAATTACTTGATCTTCGAGGGAGGTACGTTCGTTTCTTGGCCATGCAGGTTTGTATAGGAGGTTTATCAAGGATTTTTCGTTGGTGGCCAAGCCCTTGTGTTCCCTATTGCAGAAAGATATACCATTCGTGTGGAGCAAAGCGTGTGAGGACGCATTCGGTAAACTCAAAGCATTGTTGACGTCGGCCCCTATAATGGTGCCACCAGATTGGAGTTTGCCATTTGAGCTCATGTTTGATGCATCAGACTATGCCGTTGGAGCAGTTCTTAGACAGAGAAAAGACAAGAGGCCGAATGCTATATATTATGCCTCTAGAACTTTAAATGATGCTCAATTAAATTATTCCACCACTGAGAAAGAGTTGTTGGCTGTTATTTTTGCTTTAGAGAAATTTCACTCTTATCTTTTGAACTTTAAAGTGATTGTTTATTCTGACCATCCAGCCCTCAGATACTTAATGAAGAAGAAAGACGTCAAGCCACGCTTGATTCAATGGATTCTCTTGCTCCAAGAGTTTGACATCGAAATCAGGACAAGAAGGGGAGTGAAAATGTTGTGGCAGATCACTTGAGCAGAATTGTACAAGTAGAGGAGACGTTGCCCTTGCATGAGTCTTTTCCGGATGAGCAGTTTTTTCGTGTGGACACAAAAGACCCTTGGTAAGTGATATTGTGAATTATTTAGTTACTAAGACTTTTCCTAGTACATGTTTGCAGGCAGCCAAGACGAGGATTAAAATAATGGCAAGACACTACATATGGGATGATCCATACCTTTGGAAGCATTGTAGTGATCAGATAATTCGACGATGTGTCCCACTTGAAGAGCATAGGCCAATCCTAGCATTTTGCCACAAGGAGGCGTGTGGAGGACACTTTGGACCACGTAGGACAGCCCTTATGACAGGACCCGAACTAGATTTCACCCGGAAACCCGGATAAGGTCCTGCGGGGACCACCTTAAGAGAGATTTTACCGAAAAATCGGCATGACGTCTCTTAAAATGGACAACCCAAACCTGCCAAACAAAACATAAAACACTTCAACAAAACCGTCCTGACTCCAGGAGCCACCTGCTCCCCCAAAATCAAATAACTTCCACTAATAAACATAAAACCAATTTCATTTGATACACAAGTCATCAGAGCAATCTATTAAATCATTGGGAATACAAGAATCAAAAAGTAAAATGATCAACATATCCTACCAAGCGGAAGCAAAGACGACGACTATGCCTCGACTCCGAGTACCCTTGACCTCAATTAAACTAGTCTGCAACAGGGAGATTTAAAACGAAGAGCCCAGGGGAAAGTAAATTAAAAACGTTAGAGTGAGTGGATGCAAATAAAATAATTTAATATAATACTTTAAATGAAAGTCTCATATTACTTTCCCAAAGTTTTAGAAACAAAACCACAGTGCATGCATTTTTATAAAACATCCCACGTTTAAGAAAATCATATTTAAAAATCAGCCCCGCTGATATTGACAGGACCCGCCCCGGATTTCACCCTAAAATCCTGATAAGATCCTGCGGGGACCACCTTAAGACTAACTCTATTGATAAATCGATAAGTCAATCTTAAGATGGACAACCCTAAAACCTGCAACAACTAAAACACTTCTAAATTTTAGTTCCAACCGTAACACCTGAAGCCACCTGCTCCCCAAATCACAACAACCGCCACAAAAAACACAAAATCAAACTCAATTTATACTCAATTGACTCACAAGTAATCAGAGCAATCTAAAACAATGAACTTGAATTACAAATGGAAATAGAACAAGAAAATAGAATAATAAGGGATCATGGATCCCACCTAGCGGAAGCGACAATGATGATAGCTATGCCTCGACTCCGAGTACTCTTAACCTCTGACCATTACTCTGCACACTGGGCCATTTAAACCGAAGGGCCCAGGGGAAAGTAATTTAAAAACGTTAGAGTGAGTGGATAAAAATAATATCATATAATACCTTATATAAAAATATTATATTACTTTCCCAATATTTTATAATTGAAAACCACTATACATGTATTTTCGTAAAACGTCTCACATTTAAGAAAATCATAATAATTAATCAGCCCCGCTGATATCTCAAATACCCAAATAATATTTTGTTTATACTTTCAAAATAAATACTTTGAAAATCAAATAGTAACATACCACGACCAATCCCATTGGCCGAATCCCAAATCATTTTGTAGTAAAAACCCAGCCCCACTGGTATATCGAATAATCAAATAAAATATAAATGGACCAATCCCATTGGCCCATTCCCAAATATTCTTGTAATTAAAAATCCAGCCCCGCTGGTTCGGGAATTTATTAAATAAATGAAAGTCGAAAATATTCCCGAAACCCAATTAATATAATATCATGACCAATCCCATTGGTCATATCATATAATAAAACAGGGGAACGTCACTACCACCATTTAATGATGAGCCTCCAAGGCTAAGGGTCAGAGTCTCTCTTCTCCAAAACTCTAGACCGTCCCACGCTACCTGTACACGTCGACCACCGAGCGTGAATCTGACCTATGTGGTCAAGTCGTCACCTCGCATGGGATCAGGCGACTAAGCTAGCTAGCATCAATATATATCTGGACACTGATATGGTGAAAATCCGAAAACAAAACCGAAAATACGTTTCCCCTTATATATATCATAAATCCGTACGGTCCCCGACCGCACATCTGAGACTTGAACATATCATATGATAAAATAGAATCATAACCTCGAAAGAACATATAAATATAAATCCGACATGTCCCAATGTCGTAAAAATAATATCGACAAGAATGTATAATGTCGACATGTCTCACACGTCAAAATCATAAATAATAAAATAATAAAATCCCCGGAAATCTCATTTCTGATTTTTTTTTTTAATATAAAATACAATAAAAACAATTGAGTATAATTTATCATATCATACTACTTCCGGAAATCTTATTTCCGATTAAAATACGTATTACTAAAATAGTACTAAATGTATAACCCCAAAACTATATATTCCTTTAAATATTAACTGAACAAAATATCATAAATATCTTAGGAATTATCATACTTCAGAAATTATTGTTATCAAATAAACTGCATTTTATTAAATTAGTTATGCATGCATTTATTTAAAATAAAAATCCACTCACAGTACGGCCGAGCGCGCCGCTAATCCGATCTCTCGTTCTGTCGAATAACCTCTCGACCTGTAATAGAGACGTAATTATAATTATTACGAAACTCGGAATTGATTTATAAACGTTAAATCTACGGACGTCTTCACTCGCACGAAACCTCCCAATTTTCCCTTTTCAGTTATCGGTATAGGAATTAAGCCTCAATACCGAAAAATCTACATCCGAAATTACTCAGGACACCCACTCCGCGTCCGAATAATTATTTTCCTAGTATTTCGTCGTAAAACCCTTTTAGAACAGCTTTTACCTTTTTACGACAAGTCAACATTAATAATCCAATGTCAAACAGTAATTTTATAGTCAAACAGTAAATGGTTAAAGTCCAATTACTATTTACCATTTACTTTTACTATCTACTATTTACTTTTACTGTTTTATCATTTACTTTTCACTTTTTAATTTTTAACTTTTAATTTTTACTGTGTTACTATACATCATCTCTCGCCGCCCAAACAGTGGCACCGCCGCCACCGCCGCCGGCAGCTCCGCCACAGGAGGTCAAAACACCTCCAATCGATCCCAAATTCACCCAATTCGATCGCCACCACCTCAGAACCTCGTCCACCACTGCTTCCACCGCCAAAAACCCACGCAGCCGCCGCATACGGCGGCTGACACGGCGGCCGATTCTCCCCAAAGTCAAAAATCAACCAATCACACAACACCTAAACACGAATTCAGCCTCCAATTACACCAAAAACATCAAATACCCAACCTGTTAGATCAATAATTACCTAATAATTGTTGTCTTATTCTTATTCTTTTGCTATATCTTTTCGTATTTTATCTATTTCTTATTACGTTTCCTATTCATGCTAGGAAATAGAGCTACGGATGGGAAACAAGTCAAAAAGGTGGATCTAGCACATATTGAAGAAAACGGGTGAAGAATTGAAGTCAAAGGAGCAAAACCGGAAATTTCACTAAAAGACGAATTTGACCGGTCAACGCCGGTCAACGGGCAGAACTCCGGTCAAACTCCAGCGGCCGGAATATGGTGATGGCTGATATTCAACAAATGAAAGAGCATTGGAGGGAAGAAGACTTGTTAATTCAAATTCAAATGAGAAGAAGACAAGTGAAAGGGACATCTTTGGCTTTGTCCCTTTAATGTTGACCTTGTCCCCTTGTCCTTATGGCCAAATATCAAGAGTGCCCTTACCTTTTCCTTCTCCACCAAAATATCTTTGAGGTTTTTGGTCATAAGTAGGGATCGTTCTATCCGAGGAAATCAAGGGCTTTCAATCACATAAAGTATTGCACAAAAGGGGGTATCGATTTTTTATACTAAATACCTACTGATTTTCTTTACGAAAATTATAAATCCTAAGTTATTATATACAATTGATCAACATCTTCCACACAATCACCAAACACAAATCTCATTATACATGCAACAAAATTAAAACAAGTAATAGGGGCAGCAGCAAAAATCGGATTCAAGATCAACTAAGTTCCAATTTAATTAGAGCCAACGCGGTTATTCTAATTATTCAAGACATCACAAGTATTTAGAATCCACAACGCGTGTAATCCTAAACATGGTACTAATCGGTTTAATAACACAACGCGTAGAAATTAAACACAAATAGTATATAAGCACATATTGTCGAATTGGACATGTTAGCAAGTATGGCGTCACTCATCTCACATCGACATGTAAATTTTCATAATTACTCTAGCCCTTAGATAAATACATATTAAAATCTACAACGCGTGAGATCCAATATATATTAAATCGGCATATGAATTCAACATCTAGATAACAACCATGGCCTACGATTGCATCTAGACATCTCCTTCGGTTGCACACGAATTATGGAAATAAACCTAATTAAATCAAGAATACATGCTAAAGCTACTGCCCATAATACAAATTTAATTAAATCACATATAAAATTCGGCAATCATATACAAAATTCCCAAACATTTATAAGAAAGATCCGAAGATCCCATATATAATTATCAATACCGAAAATAAATCCAGAAATTAAAACATATTTCATAGACAAAAGTATGTTTAAATACAAAGAATCAAAAGCCAATAAAGTACAATCCATGTTACAACCTTATGAAGATTCGGCAAGGATTGGTGGAGGTTGGATTTTTGTGAAAGATGGAAGGTGGATTCGGCAAAGCTCTTGGTAAAATTTCTGAATTTAAATGGGCAGAGGTTCGGCAAGGAATTTGAGGGGAAGAGAAGATGATTTTTATGAATATAAAGTGTTGTATTTATAGGGGAAAAGAGGAGCTAGGGTTCGGCAGCCTTGATCTCCAAGAAAACCAAAACCAATTAGGTTTTGGTTTCGGCAAACATTCTTTTTCTCCCCACCGAATTATCTTCTTTCTTTTTCTTTTATTCGGCCAAGTCTTTAAGTCTCCATGCAATTGCCGAATAATCCTTGAACAAAAGCTGATTTGTTGCAAAATAATTTCTTCAATCTTTTCTTTTAATTCGGCAACAATGCACCAAGCTTCAATGAGGTCCACATTCATCCCAAACTTTTCTCCTTTCTTCTTTTCCGAAATTCCTAGATAATGGCTGAATAAATGCCTTGTTATCTCTTCTTCCTTGCCGAAATATATCTTGATTTTTCTTCAATTATCTTTCTTTTAATTCGGCAAAGAAGTCCTTGCATAATGTTACAAGGAAACCAAATCCGAATTGGTTTCCTCCTTCTTCTTTCTCTTTCACGGCAAGGAACAATTTCTTGCCGAAAATTCTCCCATTAATCTTCCATTAATCTTCTTTTTAATTCCTGAAAATAAGAATAAGAAATAAATTAAAAAGAAGATAAAAAGATGTAGCACAATTATCATGAGTAAGAGTCCTAGATAGATAAGGAATCCTAGTCCAACAAGGAGTTGTATTTTCAATGAAATTCTTTCGACATTGCAAAAACGTCGAGCATTTGTAGACTCCTTGTTCGACTAAAACTCTTCAATTCGTAGACTTCAATTAGGACTCAAACTCGTAGAATCCTTATTCAACTGGGATTCCTACTTTAGTAAGGATTCCTTTTCCAAATAGAGTTCTACTTGAAAAAGGAGTCCTAGTCACAATCAAACTCTTATTAGGAATCCTAGTTCAATAAGGACTCCACCATAATTATGCATTTTTAACATTTTATAGCACAAACCGATTCCACACAAATATTAGAAACGGCGAAAGATAAAGAAATCAATTCCGACAAGTTTCCTAGTCAAAACAGGTTTCCTAGTCCAAACAGGATTCCTAGTACAATAAGGAGTCCTACTCAAACTAAAACTCTTCAAAAATCGACATTTCTGCATTTTTAGCTCAATTTATTCACCAACACTTGCCAACGACTCCAACATGACTCAATGACTCTATAATACAATAATAAGGGATAAGAAATGCATAAATGGGGGTAAAACATATTAAGAACGTCGCATTTTATGCTCCTATCACTTATGAGCCTATTTTATCAAGGTTTGACATCGGAGACTCGAAGGAAGGTTGATAATGCAAGTAATGGCGATTTCATGGACTTGGTAGCCGATGAAGCACACCGAGTGTTAGAGAAGCTTGCGGAGCGGTCTCAATTGTGGGATAATAACCCACAAGGTCGCAAGCCTTCCACCTCTCATGTGTCTCTAAGGGAAGCAACTCAACCAAAGACCGGTGGCATGTATGAAGTCAAGGCATCAAGCATGGATGTACATCAAGAGTTCAAGAGGTTGGAAGATAGTCTCAACAAGAAGTTTGATATGCTTTTGAAGCAAGGAAAGCAAGGGGGCCGTGAGCAAGTTAATGAGGTTCAAGGGCCTCAAGTGTGTTTGATTTGTGAAGGAGTGAACCATGAAACTCTATCTTGCCCTCATGGAGATTGTTTCCCCGAGATCATTGAAGAATGCATGCAAATGGCATATTCAAGACCGAAGAATGACCCTTATTCTAACACCTACAATCCCGGATGGAGAAACCACCCTAACTTCTCATGGGGTGGCAACCAAGGAGTGAATTACAATCAAGGAGGTGTCAACTATGGTGGGGCTAGTGGGAGCCAAGGATTTCAAGGAAACAAGGGTGCCAATGGTGCTAATTATGGTGGCAATGCTTATCCAAAGCCACCTTATCAAGCAAGACCTCCCTTCCAATCTCCTAATACTCAAGTCCCCCCTCAACAAGTGGATGCTCCTAAATCTAGCATTGAGGAGATGCTTGCCAAGGTATTGGCAAATCAAAATGAGCTTATTCAAAGTGTTCGGAATGAGGTGGCCTCCACTACTCAAGGCTTGCATAAGCTTGAAGCCCAAATGGGGCAATTGGCTAGTGAGATGAGAGAAAGAAAACAAGGGGAGTTGCCTTCTATGACCGAAAAGAACCCAAGAATCAACCAAGCCAAAGCCATCACAACTTTGAGAAGTGGAAAGATATATGACTGTTGATACCCGAAAAATCGTACCCTTTACTCTATGTGTTCACGCAAAACTTTATAATTATCTCAACACTCGACTCAACTCGCCAAGCAATATACGCCGTTCATGCGGACCCAAGCCGCATGCATTTTGGGGCTTGCATAGTGGGTATGGTGTGGAAGGTTACGGAAAAACGCACGACGCTCGTTGTCACTTTAGCGTTATTGACGATTTCGGTCTTGGGCCCGAAATCCATGCCCAATAACGTGAATTGATGACGAAGATAGTGAAGGTAAAGAATCTTGGGCTATTTCTCCCTTGACCCAAGCAAAAGCCCAAAGTGACCTCTTAGGGAAAGGCCCAAATACATCCTGCACCAAGCCCATCTATTTTCTCTTCAGTCAAAGGCATCAACAGAATGTCCAGTCCCTCACCCCGCAGCAACCCAGAAACCGCAGCTCCTCCCATTTATCCTCTCATCTCCGTTGACTTCATATGTTAAAACCAGTCAGTAAACACCCCCTTCCTCCTAGGAATCATGGGTTTGCCGCCCCAATCTCTCTCCAGCTTTTTCTCCCAGAGCCCTTGACACCAGGCAATCTGCCATGGGAATCAGCAGAAGACCCTGCAGCAGTCCCAGCAGTTGTCTTTGCCCATCTAGGGAACCATTCTCTTTTCTCTTTTCCAGTTTTCCTACATGAATTAAGAACGAGGTTGAAGGGGAAATGGGTTGTCCAACAGTTTGAAGTGTTTCAATTCCCCCCAAAAACCCTATCCCGAGCCTATAAAAAAGAGAGTCTCTGAATCCAACCGACAATCCAACAACATTTCCTTCATCCCCTTCAAGCATTCATGCCATTCAAGCAAAACCCCCAAATTCCTTTCTCAAACCCTTGAAACCCAAATCTGCCATCCCCGAAATAGCCCGATTCTCCTTCACTGCGGTGTTTTTCCAGCTCCCACGCCAGGCTCACTATGCACAGCTCCTTCTCTGTCTGAATCACATTCAAGGTTAGTCTAATCACCCAAGCTATATGCTAATCTTGGCCTAGTCAATCCCAAATTCAAAGAACCCCCCGCAACATTTGGCGACTTCACTGGGGACTAGGTTGTGATTCAGAGATCAACCTACAGTTCTTCAATATATACACGCTTATGTTGTTCACAGTTGTTGCTGGATGCAATTTTCAGTGGCTCCCTTGCTAATACTGTCTAGTCAAATATATTTCTGTTCAGTTGGAAAATTGGAGACAAGAATTCACTGCGGTGCATGATAAAGTGTTGCAGCAAGATGTCTATCATGTTCAAAGTTCAGTCGATACAGCTACGCTTGGAAATCATGTCCTATGCAGTCAATTATCAATGCCTCTTGCTAGTTTGTTACTCAATACAGACAAGAGAGCATCCTTGTCATGTTCGGATACATAATTGTAAAGAAACCCCGCAGCTGTAGTTCAAACAAGCAACTCGGGTTATATAAGCCTGTTCATGCAAGTGCTGCAATTACTTGATGAATTTTGAAGATACTGTTGTGGTAGCATTGCACTACAGTATATGGTCTTTGAAAACTAAATAAGGTGCAGACAAGCCCATCGCTCATGCTATTTGTGATTAAGGAGATGCTCTTCTCAACTCTAATTTTACAGTATCAAGTCAAGCCATGCAAGCAAGCTTGATGAGGGCTTGCATTTCTTGTGATGTACATTTAAGAATTCGGTGCACTCTTGAATTACATTCAAGTATGCCTAAATCCACATATGTTATTCATGCCAATAAACTTGGGGGCTGAGGGATGTGAACGTAGCTCCCAGTCACAAAGCAGTATTTCATGTCATGCTGAACACTTCATACATCTTTGGTTACTGCATTTAAGTCTTCTTCAAAGGAAGCATACACTATTATATTCAAAATCTCTTAATGCCATCGCCAAAATCAAACTATAGTAATGCCTTTTGCTATAATTTTCAAAATCGTTATTACAGACCTCTTATGCCACAGCCAAAACCCTCATTACAGTAATCAAAACTTCTTTTTGCACCTAAAAAAGCATGATGCCATATGCCACAGAGTTCAAACATAACTCAAGCAAACTATGCCAAAGATTCAAATAGCAACAACCACGACCTCATTTGTGTGTAGCCTGATGTCAAAAGCCAAACTAAAATAGTGCCTAAGTTTTCACTGCAGTAACCAAAATGTCATCTGCAGTTTTTTCAAATAGCTCAAGCTCAAAGTAAAACAACCTGATATCAATTCAAGTCCACTTCCAAGCCTTTCTCAAAAGTAAAAAATTGTTATTAATCTCTAGCCAAATGAGTTTATTCGAAGTCAAGATTCTATGCTACAAGCTTTATGCAACCGAAAAGATTCTATTATACAAAACATGCTATCCAAGCTACTAGCATCACCATGTCTCGTACATATGTCTTCATGCAGTAGTCATTCAAGGCTAAAGCTCACTTCACAACATTGATGAACATATATTTCTAGTTGGTGGACCTCCCTACAGCATGTAACAAAAAAGGGTTCCTGGTAGCTTTCTTTAGCTGATCCAACTGACATCGAGTCCCCAACCCATGACGTCTTACCGCGCATGCCTTCATATCAGAGGGATCTCCTTACCATGCATACTACCACCAATTGCTACTTTGAGAACATGATACATGCTCGGCTCAGGTGCGGTATACCTAATCTGCAGTGAAATTGATCCAGCCTGCACAAAACAAAAGACATATTATCCAGAGTATCTCTGTCCCAAGTCATGGTCTTCCTTATTCCATCAAGAAATCCTTATTCCATCAAGCTACATGCACCATTACTCCATCAAGCCATCACTACTCGATCAAGCAGCAAACAACATTCAATCAAGCAAAGGGTAAAAAAATCATTAGAACAAGCAAGTAAATATTCAAGCAAGTTGCAAGCAACACTCAATCAAGCCAATTCCAAGAAAGATCAGCCTCTCAAATAATATGCTATGACACTTGGGGGCTGATTGCTTATGGTCTAGCTCAGGGTACTCTGAAACTCTATTGTTATAAAGCTTCATTTATAGCCAAAGGCTTCCACTGCACTGCCTACTCTACTATCCAAATCTCATCCAAATTGAATACAATACCAAACATTGAACTCAGCCCTATACATGCATAATACCAAACCCCATGTCCAACCAATCCTGATTACAAACCCAAACACTATCCCAAGTCTTTATCAAACTAAATTGATTGTTGTTATGCCCAAAGTTTCACTCCTGCAACAAGCACAATTCTCTGCGGTAAGAAAAACCTCATGTGTAGTAGCCTTAGTTTCTATATTAACTAGAGTCTTATGCTTGCAGTCACGCTAGAACATATACCAATTGCCCTGGTCATGCAAGAGATTTCCTATATTCAACCATCTTATGTCCTCTACCATAGAGAAGTTACAACTCCAAGCAACATAAATTTGACATCCCCAAATTCAAGCCTTTGCCCACTGAATTCCCAGCACCAAATCTATCAACTCAAACCCTGAATTGACATCTATGCCTATCCTTAAACCAAGGCATTATACCATGCTTACTGTGGTGGTAAACATGCATATTCATCACAGTATCCATCTACATAATCCTATTCATATCCGAATTCCATATATATATGATATCTCATACCCTTTTATGCATTTTTTTCACGAATACTACCCCATACCCATGTTTTGTGGTTGACTACCCACCAAAATTACATATACTGTCATGCTTATTGCATTTGAACTAAAGTGCCTATGCAGTAAATTAGTCTAGCAAAATTCTAAGCTCAGCTCATATGCTAAATATCAAGCAAACTCTGTATTCATACTCAAGACATTTATTTATGCACTTGGAGAACCCATATGCCCACAAGCCATTGTTGGAGCTACATATTAATGCAGAATGTCATGATTCTTGCAATAAAGCCATGAATACAAACAAGTCAAACAACATATCAGAAACGAGCTCATAGAGAGTTATTGAGACAACCTCATGCTTGAGCCATGCCTATGCAATTAACAAAAGGAATTCCTGTATTTATTCAAGTAATTGAGGGGCACAATCAAGCATACTCACAGAGGCATGTAGGAGTTGTCCCTGCACCTGGGGACTTTGTGATAACTCATGCCCTCATTGCTGCGGTGATCTTACCGCTGGAGATGCACACCTACGATTAAAAATGCTTGCTTGCTAATTGAAAAATCCATGCCTCAGTTATATCTATAATTGGATCAAGCATTCACGTATGATCCTGCAACAAAATCCAATTGGAAGTTACATATGTGTGCAATTCGTTCAGATGCCATGATGCAACAAGCAATTCCCCTCATTCAAAATTCAGACCTCACTAACCATGAGTTCATAAATCAATCCTAATCCTAGAAATCAATCTCCATTTACCATTTTACAGACATTTAAAGCTTACCCATTCTCTATCCAAGGAAGCTTACCCATCCGAAAAGCCAAAAGAGAAATCGCCATTGCAATAATCGTATCTTAGACATATCCTACCTCTTGGAACTCGACCCACGAAGGCAAACTTTCCTCGATTTATCAACCTTTATGCTGAATTAAGAAAAACATGCAGGATAGAAGAGAGACTTGCAGGAGAAAGGGTTGCTGCAGGGCCACTCCTATGAGGTTCTGGAACTGAAAAAAAAAATAAAGGCAGGGCTGCTGCAGGGCCGCTCTTATGAGGTTCTGGAACTGAAAAAAAAATAAAGGCAGGGCTGCTGCAGGGCCACTCTTATGAGGTTCTGGAACTAAAAAAAAAAAAAAAGGGTCCTATATGGTGCGAGGCCTGCTTCTTTTACTGCAAAATCACCTTTTACTTGGTTGATGACCAAGTTTGAGTCTCCAGTAATCTTGATCTTTTTAACTCCTATTTCCACTGCGGTAGACATGCCTGCAATGAAAGCCTCATACTCTGCTGCATAGTTGGTGCAGGGGAAGTTCAGCTTAAATGCATAGTTGATATTTAAAACAGCTCATGCCAAGAAAAAAATAATACCAAACATAAACATGCCTAGCTCCTCTTTAAGGTTGTGCATCCATCATATGACCACATGAAGGCTATGCTAAGAATTCAAGCCATGCCAAGGGTTCAAGCCTATTCGTTTCAGCATCTATACGCCCTTATCGGCCGTTCAAAATACTTAAGGCAACCACAACAAACACAAGCCATCATGCATACCCCGCGCTAAGCTAAACACACTATCAAGCGGATTCATGACCAAAGAGGCACGCCAAGCCCTATCCGAGCTCATGCCAAGCACTTACTATCCAACAATGCCAAGCTCCTCTTTGGCACGGTCGTGCATCTATCCGAGACTAAATGGGGTCATGCCACGCTCAAGCTACAAGTTTACTCAAATTCCATGCACTTCCCCATTGGCTTTGTCAAAAAATTAATGGCAACCTCAAGACAATCTAGAAATGCACATGCTTAATACATGCCTAAGCATAGTTGCCATAAGCGAATTTAAGTCTAGCATTTGTAGTATATGCATACTCTCATTTTACACATGCCAATACATAATCAAGCAACATGCATATGTAAAGCCAAGCAAAGGAAGTATATCCTTTCTTCAAGTCGTGCAAAGCAAACCATCAAGCGTATCTACAAGCAATATACAAATTCCTATTCAATCTATTTGTTACTTTACATGCTCTCCTTTGAATCAAGCGAAACCCATTTTACTCCATTGGTGTATCTTCATGCCATTTTAGTTTTCTTTCCATTTGTTTCAAATACCGCTATCATGACCAAGCACTGCCGTATGCTTGTTCTTAGTTTGTCATTTTTCTCACTTGCCGAATCACTTGCTTATCTACTGATACTCTGATTCCTCATTCAAACTCATCTCCTAACTCTCATGCCTACGCTACATACCAATTCATTCTTCAAATTTAGTTTGAAGGAAAGCTTAGAGCAAACCTTACCAAACATGTCCAGCTAAACCAAATCTACGCCCATGTTCTATCATTAATTGAACACATATAAACCTTTCCATGTGGTTGGAAATCCCCCCCACCAGCCATCTCTTTATGATTATCTTACCTCCCACAATTACATCCCTTCAATTTTTATCCTAAAACATTGCTAACGGATATAGTCCAACCCATTCAGTCTTAGTTTCCTAACCTTTTGCACTTTCATTATTGGGTATCCCTCATAGCAAGCTAAGTACATCAATCGTCCTTCTTACGAAACCTCCTTCCTAAAGATCCTAGCTTAAACACGACAGATTGACGCAAGCCACACACATTAAAAGCATGCATGTGGCAAATAAAAAAAAAATAGAATGCGTGAATACGGAAAAGCACTACCAATTGAAGGAATAAGCTGGGATGACAACCTTGTGGGTAATCAGCTCCCCCTGCAGAAAGAGGAGAAGCAACGAAAGCAACGAGAGCACGAGCCTGAGTCGCACACGCCAGAACGCTCTGGCAGATCGATCCCGTCGGCAATCAAATTCCTACAGCTTGATTTTCCCTATTTTCCCCTGCAGCAAAAAGAGGAGGCGGCGCCGATTATAAACCGAAAGAAAGAGGGGAGACGAAAGGTTAAGATGCAAGGAAATATACCTGGAACCCAAATAAATTGAGGGTCTGGTAGCGGGTCTCAAGTCCCCGTGATCGGCGTTTGAAAGCAAAGGAAACTGGAAGCTGAGAGAATGAAAGAGAGACTTGCAGGGAGAAGGGCTGCTGCAGGGCCACTCTCACGTGGTTCTGGAAAAGAAATAATAAGAGCAGGGCCAAAAGCAAAAGCAAGCAAGCAAAAAAAAAAAAAAAAAAAAGGGCTGGGTTGACTCTTTCCTATGGACTCTGATTATGTGGCCCACTCTATGCCTCAAGCAGCCCACATAATCATGGGGGCTAATGTTGATACCCGAAAAATCGTACCCTTTACTCCATGTGTTCACGCAAAACTTTATAATTATCTCAACACTCGACTCAACTCGCCAAGCAATATACGCCGTTCATGCGGACCCAAGCCGCATGCATTTTGGGGCTTGCATAGTGGGTATGGTGTGGAAGGTTACAGAAAAACGCACGACGCTCGTTGTCACTTTAGCGTTATTGACGATTTCGGTCTTGGGCCCAAAATCCATGCCCAATAACGTGAATTGATGACGAAGATAGTGAAGGTAAAGAATCTTGGGCTATTTCTCCCTTGACCCAAGCAAAAGCCCAAAGTGACCTCTTAGGGAAAGGCCCAAATACATCCTGCACCAAGCCCATCTATTTTCTCTTCAGTCAAAGGCATCAACAGAATGTCCAGTCCCTCACCCCGCAGCAACCCAGAAACCGCAGCTCCTCCCATTTATCCTCTCATCTCCGTTGACTTCATATGTTAAAACCAGTCAGTAAACACCCCCTTCCTCCTAGGAATCATGGGTTTGCCGCCCCAATCTCTCTCCAGCTTTTTCTCCCAGAGCCCTTGACACCAGGCAATCTGCCATGGGAATCAGCAGAAGACCCTGCAGCAGTCCCAGCAGTTGTCTTTGCCCATCTAGGGAACCATTCTCTTTTCTCTTTTCCAGTTTTCCTGCATGAATTAAGAACGAGGTTGAAGGGGAAATGGGTTGTCTAACAGTTTGAAGTGTTTCAATTCCCCCCAAAAACCCTATCCCGAGCCTATAAAAAAGAGAGTCTCTGAATCCAACCGACAATCCAACAACACTTCCTTCATCCCCTTCAAGCATTCATGCCATTCAAGCAAAACCCCCAAATTCCTTTCTCAAACCCTTGAAACCCAAATCTGCCATCCCCGAAATAGCCCGATTCTCCTTCACTGCGGTGTTTTTCCAGCTCCCACGCCAGGCTCACTATGCACAGCTCCTTCTCTGTCTGAATCACATTCAAGGTTAGTCTAATCACCCAAGCTATATGCTAATCTTGGCCTAGTCAATCCCAAATTCAAAGAACCCCCCGCAACAATGACAGCAAGGTTGCTCCTAATAATGATGATGAGAAGATGGATGCACCAAGGGAAGCTTTGTTGACTCCTAATGTTCCAAAAGTACCTCCCGGATTTCAAAACAAGGCTACGGGCGATGTGGGAGATGATGGAGTAAATTTGGGGTATAGTGATGAGTATTTGAAGAGCAAAGCCAAGTCTAAGACCATGAGTGACAATGTGGGAACAAGTGGGTGTAAGCCAAGTGTAGAAGACATGCAAGAAGAAGTGGCACTTCCTTTTCCACAAGCGGTGTACCAAGAGAAGGCGTTGAGTAAGAAAGAGAAGAAGTCCATGGAGTGTTTTGATGTATTCAAGAAGGTGGAGGTCAATATTCCTCTTCTTGATGCTATCAAGACCATTCCCACTTATGCTAAATTTCTCAAGGACTTATGCATCCACAAGCGGTATAAGAGTAAATTGAAGAAGGATGACAAAGTGTGCTTGAATGAGCGAATAAGTGCCGTGCTTCAAAGGAAATTACCTCCCAAGCTTAAGGATCCGGGGTCCTTTACTATTCCTTGCAAGATTGGTGAAAGGCCATTTGAGAAAGCTCTTATGGACTTGGGGGCAAGCATCAATTTAATGCCATATGGTGTCTACAAGGATCTTGGGTTGAGCGACCTCAAGCCTATACAAATTTCTCTCCAACTAGCCGATAGAAGTGTGAGGTATCCAAGAGGAGTTGTGGAGGATGTGTTGGTGCAAGTCGACGAGTTAGTCATACCGGCCGATTTTGTCATTCTTGACATGGAGGAAGTCTATCAAGATGATCTCCCTATTATCTTTGGTAGAGCTTTTATGGCCACGGCGGGGACAAAGATTGATGTCAAATTGGGCTTACTTACCATGACGGTGTATGACACTACTATTGGATTCAAGATCTTTGATGAATTGAAGAAGCCTATGAGATTGCAAAAAGTCTATTCTATTGAAGTGGAGGATAAGATCGATGACTTAGTGGAGCACACTTTTCATGAGACTTCATCAAATGATGCCTTAGAATCGGCCATAGCACACTTTGGGATGGATTTTTGTGAAGAGGGCACATCGAAAGCCGTTGAGCACCTTGAGTCTTATTTTGATATGCCTATATCGACTCAAGACGATGGTTATTGTACAAGGCATGAAGATAGTGGGGTGCGTGCTACTAGCAACTATCTCTCCATCAATCCTACCCCGGTTTTGAGTTCAACTCCAATTGAATTGAAGCCTCTTCCCTCAAATTTGAAGTATGTTTACATTGATGATGCTCATACTAAACCTCTCATTATCTCTTCGAGTTTGTCGCAAGAGCAAGAGTCATTACTTCTTGATGTTCTTCGGAGGCATAAGGGTGCTTTTGGATGGAAGATTAGTGACATCAAGGGGTTGAGTCCCACTCTTTGCATGCATCATATTTACATGGAGGATGAAGCACAACCAAGAAGGGAAGCTCAAAGAAGAATGAATCCCAACATGCTTGAGGTAGTGAAGAATGAGATCATTAAGCTCCTTGATAATGGTACTATCTATTCTATCTCCGATTCTAAATGGGTCTCTCCGATACAAGTGGTGCCTAAGAAAGGAGGAATAACGGTGGTGAAAAATGAGAAGGGAGAGATGGTTCCACAAAGAGTCGCAAACACTTGGAGGGTTTGCGTGGATTATCGCAAGTTGAATGCCGCCACAAGAAAGGACCACTTCCCACTCCCGTTCATCGACCAAATGTTGGAAAGACTTGCGGGGCATGCATTCTATTGTTTCCTTGATGGCTATAGCGGATATAATCAAGTTCCTATTGCCCCCGAAGATCAAGAAAAGACCACATTCACATGTCCATTTGGAACATTTGCTTACCGAAGAATGCCTTTTGGATTGTGTAATGCACCCGCCACCTTCCAACGGTGTGTAATTGCCATCCTTGCCGAATTGCTTGAGTTTGTAGAAGTTTTCATGGATGACTTTTCCGTCTATGGGAATTCATTCGAAGAATGTCTTGATCGTCTCTCCCATGTTCTTAAGAGGTGTGAAGAGACTAGCTTAGTGCTAAATTGGGAGAAATGTCACCTCATGGTGGAAGAAGGGATTGTTCTTGGCCATAAGATCTCATCCAAGGGTATTGAAGTAGACAAGGCCAAGGTGGAAGTCATTGAGAAATTACCTCCCCCGAAAAATGTGAAAGATGTAAGAAGCTTTCTTGGGCATGCCGGCTTTTATCGAAGGTTCATGAAAGATTTCTCCAAGGAGACAAAGGCCCTTTGTGATTTATTAGCCAAGGAAACTCCATTTGTATTTGATGAAGCATGCTTGAAGGCATTTGAGAGGATAAAGGAGCTACTTACCAATGCTCCTATTATTTGCTCACCGGATTGGACCCTCCCATTTGAAATTATGTGTGATGCAAGTGACTATGCCCTGGGAGCCGTGTTGGGACAACGCAAGGAGAAACTCTTGCATGCGATATATTATGCAAGCAAGACCATGAATGATGCCCAAGTGAACTATACTACCACCGAGAAAGAGTTGTTGGCGGTGGTCTTTGCCTTAGAAAAGTTTCGAAGCTATCTCTTGGGGTCTAAAGTCATCGTCCACACGGATCATTCCGCACTCAAGTATTTGCTGTCTAAGAGTGATGCCAAGCCAAGACTTTTGAGGTGGATCTTACTCCTTCAAGAGTTTGATATTGAAATCGTGGACAAGCCCGGTAAGATTAACTTGGTAGCGGATCAACTTTCTCGGCTTACGCATCAAGGTGATGATAATGGGGTGCCCTTGCATGATTCATTCCCGGATGAGCGGTTATTCTCTACGGTTGAGAAGAAGCTACCTTGGTTTGCACATTTGGTTAACTTCTTGGCAAGTGGGGGAAAATGTGTTCCAAAGACCTTTGACTTCCATGCAAGGAGGAGGCTCATAAAGGAGGCAAGACACTACTTTTGGGAGGATCCTTACTTATTCAAGCAATGCAAAGATCAATTGGTGAGGAGGTGCATTCCGGAGGAAGAGGTGCAAAGTGTCTTATCTTTTTGCCATGATCAAGCATGTGGCGGTCACCATGGAGGAAAAAGGACAGCCCAAAAAGTGCTTAATTGTGAGTTTTGGTGGCCTTCATTGTTTAAAGATGCTCATTCCTATGTGAGTTCTTGTGACCGTTGCCAAAGGGTCGGCAACATTTCCTCAAGAGATCAAATGCCTTTGAACTATATGCTTGAAGTGGAGATATTTGACGTATGGGGCATCGACTTCATGGGACCTTTCCCAAGTTCATATGGCTATCTCTACATTCTTGTGGGAGTTGATTATGTAAGTAAGTGGGTCGAGGCCGTTGCCACCAAGACTAATGACCATAAAGTAGTGCTCAAATTTCTTAAAGAAAACATTTTCACAAGGTTTGGCACCCCAAGGAGCATTATTAGTGATGGCGGCTCGCACTTTGTCAACAAACCATTTGCGGCCTTATTGAAGAAATGTGGGGTTAACCACAAAGTGTCCACACCATACCATCCCCAAACAAGCGGCCAAGTTGAGATATCCAACCAGGAGATAAAAAGCATCCTTGAAAAAGTGGTGTCCACAACTAGGAAAGATTGGGCAATAAAGCTTGATGATGCTTTATGGGCCTACCGAACCGCATTCAAGACACCTAGTGGAATGTCTCCCTACCGCCTTGTTTATGGAAAGGCTTGCCACTTGCCGGTTGAGTTGGAGCACAAGGCCTATTGGGCAATGAAGACCCTTAATTTTGACATGACAAAGTGTGGTGAAAAGCGGAAGTTAGAGCTGTGTGAACTAGAGGAGCTTCGGATGGATGCTTACGAGAATGCAAAGATTTACAAGGAAAAAACAAAGGCATTCCATGACCAAAGAATCAAGACAAGGCACTTGGAGGTTGGGAAGCTTGTGCTACTCTTCAATTCAAAATTAAAGTAGTTTCCCGAAAAATTAAGATCAAGGTGGATTGGGCCTTTTGAGCTTGTCGAAGTGTTTACTCATGGTGCGGTCACATTGAAGAATTTGCGGGATGGATCAACCTTTAAGGTGAATGGCCACCGAGTAAAACCCTACATAGAAGGTGCACCGAAAGAGGCTTATGAGGTGAAGTACTTTGAGGACCCCCCCCCCCCCCCCCCCCCCCCCCATCCATTTGAGGGAGCATTATGGACCTTTTTAATGTCCTTAAACTTGAACCCGTCTTGGCGGACTCCAAATGAAGAAAATAAGGAAGAGGAGTTTGAGAGTTTCGGAGGAATAAAGAGGGAAGGCCTATTTGGGTCTACATTCATGGAGCAAAGGGATGGCAAGGCCCAACGGAGCTAATTGGGGATCTTCAAAGAGTTTGCGCTTTCTATTCTCTAACTCTTATTATATTTTTTCTAGCATGGTGTTTTTATTTTGTTTGTGTTATGGCGTTGAGAGTTTGGTAATCATTTTTCCCCCTTGATCAATGGATAAAACACAAAAGGATTAGCTTTTATTGAAATGATTATCCAATGTTCAAGGGTGAGGTGCCTACCTTCTCTCTCTTGCCTTGTGTTAGTTGTTTTGAAGGCTAGTTGTTACCTTATGATGCATGCTCTACAAAATATTGATAGGATCTTAATAGCTTCATATCACATTAGGGACTATATGATGTTTTAAGTATGAGGTGCATGTTAGGTAATTGTGTTAATTTAGTGTGTGTGGCTAGCATGTGGTAGTTAATAAGCCTTTAATTTGCATTACTATTGTTCATTGCACATTGAGGACAATGTGTGATTCAAGTGTGAGGTGTAAGGCTAAGTAATTTCATTCCTTACCCTTTTCTTTATTTTTTTTTATTTTTCTTTTGTTAGTTAAAAAAAATATTTAAAAAATTGAAAAAATTAGGAAAAAAAAAAATTAATTTGTTAGTGGTTTGCTTGCTTGGTCCATAAAATTGAAACAACCCCCGATGATGAAACCGGACTTATGTCTAATTGGATTGATCAATTTTAAACTTGTTTAGTGATTGAAAATCAATGCTTTGTTAATAGGAGGATTTGGCGTTTTGTGCTCACATGCATTAATGTCATATTGCCTATGTCATTTTAGATGGATTCATGTGGGAAAGATGTGGTTTAAATTTGTTGAAACTTTCTATGCCTAATTATGTGAGCTTTTGGGCCTATTATAGTGCATACAAGTTTCACTTGCACTAGTTCTTTCATTGTGTGATCAATTCATTGTGCATGTAATCTAGAACTTGCTTCAAATATTTCAAGACTTTATATCAAAAACATGAGTTGTTATTGGGGAAGACCAAGGCATTAGGGATCCACCATGGCCAAATAGCTTTTGTCCTTATAATGAAATCCATTAGTAAGCCAATTTGAGCCTTTATAATTATGTGTTAGCCTTTTCATTTTTCACCACCACAAATGTCCACCCTTTTATGCCTAAACATTTTTTTCTACCCTTTCTAAGCCAAGTGGTAAGCAATGTGAGTCATATTATTAGTTTGGTGCTTGTAAATGGGTTTGTGGAGTAAAAGAATAAGTTTGAGGTGGGTAAAATATTTTTGTGTGTGGCCAAGAAAAGGAAAGAAAAGAAAAGAAAAAAAAAGTGTTATTTGAAAAAATAAAAAAATAAAAATAAAAAATTACAAAAAGAGTGAAGAGAATAAATTTTTTTTTTTTTTTTTTTTTTAGTAGTCTAGATGGGTTTGTGGAAAAGAAAAGAGAGAATTATAAAACACCTATAGCAAAAGAGTTTTATAGGATGTCAACAAGAGAATTACTTACTAGGAGGCTTAGAATTTGTGATTTCCTTTCCCTTCATTTCTTAAACCCCCCGCCTTCAGTCCCGTTATAACCTTAATAAAAGACCTTGTGATCCAAGAGAACTTGTGCAATGATCATGTGGAGAAAAGATTGAAGAGCAAGCCTATGGAAAACATGTCAATTGAATTGCATGAGTGTAAACACTAGCCATTAAACACTTGAGTGAAAATAATGAGTGATATCCATGCGAGTTTGATGGTTAGACAAAAGTGGTTCATGTTAATCCTATATGAATTCTTTTAAGGTGCATACATGGCATATGCATATACATTGTTGAGCAGGACTCTCCAACACCACCTATTAGCTTTGCATTTTGAAAATTTGGTTTCTAAACTTGCTTAATTGAAGTTGATCCACTAGTCATGGTTCTCTGAGGGAAAATGGTTAAACTCCGCAAGGTTGCAAGCGAGCCTTTAAGTTTTACTAGTTGTTAGTTAGATTTGTGTTTTGCTTGAGGACAAGCAAAGATTAAGTGTGAGGTAGTTTGTTAGGTCAATAATTACCTAATAATTGTTGTCTTATTCTTATTCTTTTGCTATATCTTTTCGTATTTTATCTATTTCTTATTACGTTTCCTATTCATGCTAGGAAATAGAGCTACGGATGGGAAACAAGTCAAAAAGGTGGATCTAGCACATATTGAAGAAAACGGGTGAAGAATTGAAGTCAAAGGAGCAAAACCGGAAATTTCACTAAAAGACGAATTTGACCGGTCAACGCCGGTCAACGGGCAGAACTCCGGTCAAACTCCAGCGGCCGGAATATGGTGATGGCTGATATTCAACAAATGAAAGAGCATTGGAGGGAAGAAGACTTGTTAATTCAAATTCAAATGAGAAGAAGACAAGTGAAAGGGACATCTTTGGCTTTGTCCCTTTAATGTTGACCTTGTCCCCTTGTCCTTATGGCCAAATATCAAGAGTGCCCTTACCTTTTCCTTCTCCACCAAAATATCTTTGAGGTTTTTGGTCATTTAATAAAGACTAGATCCACAATTTGTGTTTCCCTCTTTGTCCACCACATCTAGCCCTTCATTTCCTTGCATCTCCACCCTTCATTCATCAATTTAGGCCTATTTATACCTCCCTCTCTCATTTTGGACGAATGGACTATTCCTCTCTCTCATTTTGCAAGCTTGTAGTTTTAGTTTTGGTGTAAGAAAGAGTTGTGATAGCTTGGGGGTTTCACCAAAACCACACCCACTTCATTTCTCTTCATCCTCTACTCATATTTTATACTACAAGCTTGTTTCTTCAAGATTTTGTGGATTAGCATGGTGTTAATGGTGTTCTTCCCATCTTAGATCCCATTAATACCATTCTTGGAAGCATTTTCTTACCCTTTTCTTTCTTCTCTCACTCTTATTCATCCTCAAGCCTTGTTCTTTATTCATATTAGATTGTGTGGATTGTGTATGGTAGTGATGGAGTTCTTTCTTTGTTAGGACCCATTAGTACCATACATAGAAGCACTCTCTTGTCTTACATCTTGGTAAGGTTTGGTATCTTGGTACCAAACCCTTGGTAATCTCCCTCTTTCTTCTTGCTCTTCTTCTCTTTTTACTTTGATGTATTTCAAGTTCATGGCTTTGTTGTATGTAATGAGTAGTGAGTAGTTGGATTTGAGGCTAGGGCTGCCCCTAGCCAAACTTGTGCAAACAATGTAATTTTCCTTTAAGTTTGATGTTGATGCATGTTTGAATCTATGGCTTCTACACTTTATGCTTACTAAATGTGTTAACTAGCTTTGTCACCTAGGAAACATGTTTAGATAACTAATGAATTGGAAACTTGAATTTGACAACTTCTTGAATCCATGAGCATGAGTAGCCTTTAGGTGGTGGCTTAGTATTTCTTAAGGGAAGTACTAAGTTGCTTGAATTTCTTACTTTGGTCTTAATGCTTGTGCCTTGAGTCTAATTGCTCTAAGGGGGCGTTAGGCTTGTGGTACATAGCCCACTTGTATTATAAGGTAATATAATTGGGATTAAGGTTGTGTGATTTAACTTGGCTCCAAAAGACTTTGTTAAATTGCATGATTAGTTAGTTTCTTGGTAGCTTCACCAAAGCACTAGGGGGATGTTTGTCAAGCATGTTTCACATCAACTTTTAAATTACATTTGTGCATGAGTTAGGGTAGGTGTGATGCCTAAGTCTCTACTCTTCTTGTTAATTTAGTCTCTACAATTTAATTATCATAGACTACTTTTACGTAAGACTTTATTTTAAATCTCAAATCAATCAAGCCGATTCTCCACCTCTTGTTAATACCATCATCATTACCTTAGCTTCCAAAGGGCTAAAGTTGTGAGTTGTAAAAAGTAGATTGCATGTGTTTTCTAGGTTTTATTTTTCGGTAATCTAGTTAGGATAGAGTTTCCCCCAATCCCTTGGGTACGATACTCTTACTTATTCCCCTTATACTAAAACTTGACCTCCTATTCTTGGGAGTAGGAAGCATCAAAAATTTGCACATAATATTAGTTAGGTGATGCAACCAACACAACCTCCACCGAAATCACAAAAAACCCTAGAATTTTGAATTCAAAATTCTCCTTACCTGGTGCAAATTGGTTCAATTCCTTCCTAGGAATGATTGCACAGATCAAGACCATCGATTCCCATCCAGAATCGAGTCGAACGGCTGCCGGAGGAGAGAGCTCCATTCAAACTGGGGCTTCCGGTCTCGAGTGTCGCACGGCCGAACGGTGGAGTTTCACGCGGCGCCGCTGCCACAGACGCGAAGAGAAGAAGAAGGCGGTCCGAACGGGACTTGTATGCCGACCCAGTTCGGCCGGACGGCAGAGGTTCGGCCGGAGGTCGGGCCGAATCGGGGGAGAGGAGAGAGAAAGGAGAGAGAAGAAAAAGAAAAGAAAATGGGGAATTTTTCCTTTCGGAAAATTTTCCTCCCGCTATTTATACTCGTCCAAAATCGGACAATTTCCGATTTTACATCATAACTTTTTCGTACGAACTCCAAATTGAGCATGCTACGTGTCCACAAACTCGTTTCAATGTCTTTTACCTCATCATGAAATAAAATCATCGGTCGGGTCAACTCATCTAAAAGTCAACCTTTAGAACATTCAAATCATAAAACAATTTCCGGAACGTAAATATAGAAGTAAAACAGTTAAAAAGTAATTCGAGGTTCGGGTCGTATCAGATATAATCCAATAAACACATAATGATTTTGTTTATACATATTTAAAACAATATTCTTTAGAAAATCAATTCATAAAAATTTACAACCAATCTCATTGATCACATAAAAACCCCAGCCCCGCTGGTTCGGGAATTTATTAAAATCAGAAAGTCTTATAGAGAAAATATTCTTGAAAACCACATAATATAAAAATCATGACCAATCTCATTGGTCATATAATAGAATAGGGGAACGTCATTACCACCATTTAATAGTAGCCTCCCAGGCTAAGGGTCGAGCCTCCAAGACTCTCTATAGCGTCTCACGCTATGCCTGTACACGTCGACCACCGAGCGTGAATCTAACCTATGTGGTCAAGTCGTCACCTCGCATGAGATCAGGCGACTAAGGTAGCTAGCATCAATATATATGGACCCTGATATGGTGAAAATCTGAAAAACAAAGCCGAAAGTACGCTTCTCCTTATATATAATAATCAGTACGGTTTCCGACCGCACATCTGAGGCTTATAATAATCATAAATAGTATAATAGCCTCAAAATATATTCATATATATCCGACATATCCACTATGCAGTAAAATAATATCGAAAATACATATATAACATCGACATGTCTCACATGTCGTAAAATCAGAAATACAAAAATATAAAATCCCTGGAAATCTCATTTCCGGTCTTTACAATTAAATACGATTAAAACTTATTCAGCATGATCAATTATGAATAATTAAAACTTACTATTTTCGGAAATTGCATTTCCGGGTAAAATCACATACTACTAAAAATAGTAGTAAATATATCGCCCAAATTCATATTTTACTTAAATATCAATATAAAAAAATTATATGAATCATCATGTTTTAGAAATCATTTATCTAAAATAAACTGCATTTAATTAAATAACTTGCATTTCAATAAAACATAATTGCATGCATTTATTTTAAAATAAAATCCACTCACAGTACGACCGAGCGTGCCGATATTCCGCGCTCTCGTCCCGTCGAGTAATTTCTTGACCTGTAACAGAGATGGGTTTAAAAACATATTTTAAAAACTCGGAATTGGATCATAGAAATTAAATCCACAGACGTCCTCACTCGTCCGAATAATCAAATTTTTAAATTCTGGTTATCGGTATTGGAATTACGTCTCAAATACCGAAACAATTTACGTCCAAAATTACTCAGTACACCCATCCCGAGTACGATCCATTCTTTTACTGATTATTTCGTCGTAAAACCCTTTTTATCAGCTTTTAACCTTTTTACGGTATGTCAACAGTAAAAACTACTGGTCAAACAGTAATTTGGAAAGTCAACAGTAAATAGTCAAAGTCAGATTCACTATTTACCATTTACTTTTACTGTTTACCATTTACCTTTCACTTTTTACCATTTACTTTTTACTGTTTTACTTTTTTACCGTTTTACTTTTACCTTTTACTGTTTCACTATTCACCATCTTCAACCTCTCGCCGCCGGCAGCTCCGCCACGGAGGCCAAAAAACGCCTCCAACCGACTCCAATTTCACCCAATATCATCGCCACCACCTCAGAACCTCATCCCCGCCGTCTCCTCCACCAAAAACGACCTCAGCCGCCGCAACTAGCGGCCGACACAGCGGCCAGAATCCCCAAAACTCCAATTCCTCCAAAAACCAACCGAATCAACCTCAAATTACACTCAAACGACTCCAACCAACATCCTAAACACGAATTCAACCTCCAAATTCACCAAAAACATCAAAATCACAACCTCCACCAAAAATCACAAAACCCTAAAAATTCCAAATTTCTAATTCCTCCTTACCTGAGCCGAACCGGTTCAATTCCTCCCATGGGTTTGACGTGCGGGTCGAGGCCTTCGATTCCCAACTTGAATCGGGTCAAACGGCGGCCAGAAGAGGGCAATTCGGGCTCGACACAATCGAGCCTTCTTAAGCTGCCAACAGTCGAATCGCGGCGAAACCCACCAGGCCACCACCACAGAACGGAAGAGGAGGGCGAGACGAAGCTATCGACACCGGTGGCGAGCCGTTTGGTGGCCGGATGGCGGAGAAAGGGGAGGGCGGTGCCGATCGGGGTCGCACGCACGGGGAGGAAGAAAGGGAAAGAAGAAAAAGAAAAAGAAAGAAAAGAAAAGAAAAAGAAAGGGTTTCCTTTTTAGGAAAAAATTTCATCCTCGGCTATTTATACTCGTCCAAAATCGGCAAATTTCTGATTTTACGTCGTAACTTTTTCGCACGAACTCCAAATTAAACGTGCCACATGTCCACGAACTCGTTTCAACGTCTTCAATCTCATCGAGAAATAAAATTCTCGCTCGGGTCAACTTAATAAAAAGTCAACATTTAAAACTTTCGAATCGTAAAAACAATTTCTCAGAACGTAAAAATAAAAGGTAAAACGGTCAAAGTTAGTTCAAAGTTCGGGTCGTATCACCTTAAGGTATTAGAGAGCGGATTTTATTCCCCCACAATTTTCAAGGATGCTTACATATTTTGTAAGACGTGTGATAGGTGTCAAAGGACAGGTAACATAGGAGAAAGAGATCAAATGCCCTTAACTTCCATCATAATTGTTGAAATCTTTGATGTTTGGGGTATAGACTTTATGAGACATTTTCCTTCATCTAATGGCTTTCTTTATATTTTATTGGTTGTTGATTATGTGTCTAAATGGGTGGAGGCGAAAGCCACAAGGACTAATGATTCTAAGGTTGTTGCAGATTTCTTGAGAACTAACATATTTTCCAGGTTTGGAGTACCACGTGTTCTTATAAGTGATGGAGGTTCTCATTTCTGCAACAGAACTATAGAGGCTTTGCTCAAGAAGTATGGAGTCACCCATAAGATTTACACCCCATATCACCCTCAGACAAGTGGAATGGCACAGGTGTCAAATAGGGAGATCAAGAGCATTTTAGAGAAAACTGTGGGCCCAACAAGGAAGGATTGGAGTGACAGACTTGATGATACACTTTGGGCTTACAGAACAGCATACAAGACACCTATTGGGATGTCTCCATTTCGTCTCACCTATGGCAAGGCGGTGTCATCTACCAGTGGAGTTGGAGCACAAGGCGTGGTGGGCAGTAAAGCAATTCAACATGGAGGTAGACAAGGCTGGTCTTCACAAGAAGTTACAATTGATCGAGCTTGAGGAAATCAGAAATGAAGCATACGACGCAGCTTGAATCTACAAGGTGAAGACGAGAGTATATCATGACAAGATGATAAGAGGGAAAACATTTGAAATTGGTCAAAAAGTCTTGTTATTTCATTCTCGTCTTAAATTATTTCCTGAAAAATTGCGTTCTCGTTGGGTTGGACCTTATATTGTTACTAACGTGTTTGCTCATGGTGCCATTGAAATTCAGAGTATTGAAACAGGTAACACGTTTAAGGTGAATGGTCATAGACTAAAGCCTTACTAGAGCCTTTTGAGGAGCACACCATTGAGGAAACAGAACTAGGAGACGCACCAAGATCCTGATGTGCATGGAGAAAAGTCTAGGCTAAAGGACTATAAACAATTAAGTGCTGCATGGGAGGCAACCCATTTCAACAGTAGCTGTAGAGGAGCCATCAACGAGAGTTTGTGTTTTCTAAATCCCTTTATGGTTGAATTGTATATTGTGGAACTTGTGAATTTTATCATATGCTTAGAAATTACAACATTATTTTTGATTTACATTGAGGACAATGTAATTTTCTAAGTGTGGGGTAGGGAATACATGTTTCACATGTTTGTATTTTTTTTTTTTTGAGTGTTTTGTTTGAATCATAAAAAGAAAAAGAAAATACAAAATCGGAAAAATTGACAAAAATTTAAAAAATTTCGTTTGTTTTGTTTTGTTTGAGTCTTAGGATGCTCCTAAAGTCTATGATGATTATATCTTTGAATGCATAGATGATGGTTTTGCATGATCATAAGAATTAAATTGTGAGTTTCATGGATAATATGTTTGGTATGAATATGTGAGATTTTGATTGATATATGAAAAACATGCTTGTTAGAGTTGATCTTGTTCCATAATATCATATGTGAGCTTTAGAGCCTACATGCTTTCTTCATGAGTTATTAAAATTGGGCAGAAAATTTTCAAATCTCGTTATTCTTTGATTATTCAATGACTATGTGTCATAGCTCTTTAATGGATTCTAGAATGCTATAACTTGTTCTTGATGAATTTTGAGACTATTATTCATGACTATACCTTGATTTCGAAAGTGATTGAGAAGATCTTATTAGGATTACCACCAAACACTAAGCCAAAAACCTCAATAGACAATGGTTTTTTAACATTGTCCGATGAGGTACCGTTACCATTGTCAACCCAGCAATTGTCTGATACGCTTCATATAATGGCAAAATATAATTGTCTGATAACCACTATGGACAATGGTAGGACAAAAAGACCCATTGTTTGAGATCCAGTTTAGACAATGCTACTTTGTTATAAATCATTGTCTCATGTTATTTTTTACAATAGTATTTTTTTGGGAAATATTGTCTTTGTCATTATAAGAACACTTATTTATAAGAAGTATTGTCTTTATTAGTTTTGTAAAACTTAATTTTCTCTTTATGTATTGTCTGTATTTGATTTAAACTATAGTCGTTTCTGGATTTTCAAATTTATGTTCGATATTTGTTATCTGCATCTGCTATAGACAATGGTTTTAGTTTCGTTTCTATTGTGATTATGAGTTACAGACAATGATATCGTTTTCCCTTCCATTGTGATTTTTAGATACAGACAATTGTTTCGTTATGGCTTCCATTGCGATTCTGAGTTTCAGACAATGGTTTTGTTTCGGTTTGTACTGTGATACTCTGATACACACAATGGTTTCATTTTGGTTTGTAAAGTGATTCTGAGAATCAGATAATACTTTTCTGCTTCCGATTTACAAAACATTGTTTGGTTGGTTGCAATGTCACAGTGATATACAATACATTTCTTAAAACCAACAATTAAAACATATCCATCCAATATTGGCATTAACCAATTCAAAATCCATTCATTCATAATATAGGGACAACCAAATATTCATCATCCCTACTAGCTGAGCCAATATAAATAAAATAGTCTACTCAGCTACATAAGGTTGTCGAAATTAGCCTAAAACCTGCATATGTCTAATCTGAAGTCAATTTGCCATAAAATGTACATTATACTAGCCAACATATGCAACAAAAATAGTCAAGGCTAACCAAACTACCAAAAATGAAAAACCTAGCTATGCTACGACAATACCACTAGACACCTACTTGGCATGAAGCAGTTCCAAACTCATCACCAAGCATCTTAATTAGTAACATGGGATATCTGATCACAAGGAGGCATGATGAGTGAAATCATGATGGTGCCATTACCCCGACATTTTGAAGAATTACAGCAACAACTGAAACTACAATAGATGCCTGCAATCCAACATACATATAAGTCCAAATTTTATCATCAGGAGAACAATCGTAAATATAACAAATTAAACTGCAAGCAAACCTATTAACAAGTTATAACAACCTTGTGCATATTTACATAAGAGTGAACTAAATCTAGACAGAATTCAGCAACAACACAAGTAGATAGGAAAATAAACAACTCTTTCAGAACAAACTATTATCATAACCAATATCTATACTTGATGCATTGTATATCTCAATTCAAACTCAAAAATGGAAAATCTGTGAAGATGCATTGTATATCTCAATTCAAACTCAAAAATGGAAAATCTGTGAACCACTTTCTTGTCCTTGTAGGGCTCAAAAACTGCAGAACCAAATTAAAAATACTACATGTAATCCTACGCCATATGCACATAGATCACGCAGAAATCAGAGAATAGTATAGGTGATCATACTAGGCAAAGGAAAAGTCATTCTTCACTGCATGAGTTCTCAACCTGCAACATTCAAGATGAATTTAGGAAAAAGAAGTTAATGATCTATTCTTCTAGGCTTTCTTTGACAGAGTTATACTACATTTTCAGTAGTACTAAAGCACAAAAATACACATGGTCATACGGACTGATGAGTATTAGAAAAGCACAAACTGTTGAACAAAAAAAGATAAGAGCAGTAATCTTACCCTTAACACTCATACCAGCATAGCATCCAGGCCGGTAATCAAAACTGTCATCCAAGACTTAGGTTTGATGCTGGATTCAATGAATGAGAACATCATGCGGGAAATGACTAAAATATTGTACGTAAACCCGGGCACAAGAGCTTTATATAAAACGATGTATATCTAATGCAGAGCAAGATTATACATGGCACTTATATAATGCCCAAAATCCAGTACATGGACTTGATCACAACTCTTCAAGCACTTTACCTGCAATACAAGAAAATCGTGTGGTTTTGGGATAATTAAAACTGAGAAGGGAAATCCTGGCTTTCTTGGCAAATTCTACTTGAGGAGATTGGCTAGTTCATTGAAATAAAATAAAAATACTGAAGGGATAAGTAAGCAGCAAAACGCTTCTTCCATACTTGGATCCACTATTAAATACTTCTTCCAGACTTGGATCCACCATAAAATCAATCATGTATGATCACAAAGAATATTGTTGAGTCTTAATCGGAAAAAGAAAAAAAAATTGACCAGTTCCCCAGGAACAAAGAATCATCTTTACATATATGATGATAGAAGATCGATTTTAAAGGTAATGGAATGTGTCCTCCCTTAGATTACAATCCTTTTCACAGCAAAAGCGACTTTTGTTTTGTGCCTAGTACCATCTAACCTGAGCGGCTACAAAAACACATTCTAATATCTAAATCGTCCCACTTTGAATAATATTCCTTCAAAAAAAAAATAAGCTTACTGTCTTCTAAAATTTCAACTCCTTATTCAAACAATTTTCAACTCAAACACATCTCCAATCTCACCCTCGTCAACCCAAACCCATTTCATCAAAACCCAAAATCAGAGCCAATAATTCACACCAAACAAAAAAATAAACATCATTATATTAATGCTCTAAAGTACAAACCCGGTTTCAAAACATGGATCAGAAACTAAAACAGACATGAGTTCAACGATCGTGGGAACAAAGCTTTACCTGGTTAGAAAAATCGATCTGAAAACCGTAGCTGTCGTGGGAGGCGGAGATGCGACGGATCTTGGCGGCGCTTGAGGAATCGAGGGTCGGAACCATGGGGTTTGCCATGAGCACCTCGGTGGTGGTGGTGAGTCAAAATGATTGTAGGAGGTGGTGGCGGGGAGACGGTCGCCGAATCGGTTTAGGGTGGAGGTAGATGAGGAGGAATGGAATTAGGGATCGATTGCTGTCCTGGAGGCGAAGGAGAGTGGAGAGGAGGTTGGGGAGGAGAGGGTTATGGGCCCAGTGAGGGGAGTCGGAGAAGGAGGGGATTGGAGCGGAGGGGCAGCCAGCGGGAGGAGAAGGAGCGGACGGTAAGGGAGGTGCGGAGAAAGACGACTCTGAGGGGAAGCAGCGCCGGAGAGAAAAGGAAAGAAAGAAAAAGGGTCGTTAATGAAACCCCAGAAGAAAAATTTTATTTATACTTCAATTTTTCGAGGCAAAAAACTTTAATATGTCACAATTTCTTCGTACGACATCTAAATTACAAGTGTCGTATGTTCACAAATTTGACTCCCTGAGCATTACAACTTTGATTAAGAAAGTTTCTCGAGAAACCAAAAGAATAAAATTTCAACTCTTCGACCCTCTTAAAAATGCTTCTAAGTAATAAAAGTGTACAACTTTTCAAAACAACTATATAAAAGAAGTCAAATTTTGAAAAATTCTGTGAAATAGCATTTAATATTTATGACGAAATACGGTGATGGTCAAAAAATCACATAAATCCGATAATATTAGAGCCCCGATCGATGCGGTCAATCTTATTTAAACTTATCTCTCTCTATGGGGAGCCATAGTATTGGGAGGTAAAAGTTTCTAAATTTTTACATGGATAAATACGTCTCATCTGCATGTTTGGAAGAGTCGACGAAACAATATCATCTAAATGTACGTAATAGCGTTTTTCGTGTGATAAGTTTTATGAAAATATGGTTGACCGTTTCGATCGAGCATCGAACGTTCACGAAACGAGTTGATTTTTCTACTCTACTCATATTTAACTATAACGATCAAATCAGAATGTCAAAATTTTCATTTTGTGAATTTAGCCATTATAATGATGACATGCTTACTAATGCGGTATAACTTGAT
Source organism: Potentilla sterilis (assembly GCA_963682095.1). NCBI lineage: Eukaryota > Viridiplantae > Streptophyta > Magnoliopsida > Rosales > Rosaceae > Potentilla > Potentilla sterilis. The sequence continues at coordinate 22,063,416 of OY821766.1, read as the reverse complement.
TAATAGATTACATTTAAGTGTACAACTTTTCAAAAAAACTATATAAAAGAAGTCAAATTTTGAAAAACGCTATGAAATAGTATTTGATCGTTATGATAAAATATGGTGATGGTAAAAAAATCACATAAATGCGACAAATTTAGAGTCTCGATCGATGCGGTTAACCTTATTTAAACGCATCTCTCTCTGTAGGGAGTTATAGTATCGGAAGGTAGACGTTTCGAAATTTTTACATGGCTAATTAGGTCTCATCTATTTAAGAGTTTAATGTTTGGAAGAGTCGACGAAACAAGGTCATCTAAAGGTACGTAATAGCGTTTTCGTGTGATAAGTTTTATGAAAATATGGTTTACCGTTTCGATCGAGCATCGAACGTTCACGAAACGAGTTGATTTTTATACTCTACTCATATTTGACTATAATGATCATATCAGACGGTCAAAATTTTTCATTTTGTGAATTTAGACATTATAATGACAACTTGCTTACTAATACGGTATAACTTGATTAGTAGATTATACTCAAGTGTACAACTTTTCAAAACAACTATATAAAAGAAGTCAAATTTTGAAAAATTCTATGAGATAGAATTTGTTCTTTATGATGAAATACGGTTGTTGACAGTAGCCAGAGAGGCTACACCAGGGCCCACAGACCCGCAGCAAGTACACCAGGGCCCGGCCTAGGACCCAGGACCCAGGATCGGATCACCAGCACCAGGCCTCGGGGCCCAGCGGTCTATCCTGCCTCCAAGGGTCCTGGGACCGGGGGCGCCTGCCTGCCAAAGAGGGCACCAGAATATCCAAACAGAAGGGAACCAGTCCCACATCGAAGGGTAAGGCCAGCCCTCACCCTCAACCACCTATATATGGGCCTCAACTACCACCATAAATAGGTAACTTGTCTCTCTCCCTGCTTACATACGTGCCCAGGTTATATATATTCCAACTATACTAACTTAGGCATCGGAGAGGTGAAGGCCGGCCCGCCCGGTATTCCCCTTAGTAAGCAGGATTGCAGGAGATCGAGTTGGATTCATCAAGTATCTACCAAGACCCCCGGGTTTAGGCAGAAACAATTGGCGCCGTCTGTGGGAAGTCTGAACAAGAAGCCGTGCAAGCAACACCGCTGGCTGAGATTGTGGGAATGAGTCAAGAGAAAGGAACCACTGAAGAGGGGCGTGTTGCAACTGTGCAAACGCTCGCCTCCACCCCTGTCGTCACGCGGGAGCTGCGTGGCGAGCAGGGCAGCGATTTGGGAAGGAGCCATGGAGGACCCTCCGGTGATCCGGAGCCCCGCCACGAGAGCTCGCACGGGAAAAACCCGATAGAGGACGAAGGCAGCCCGGTGCTTCGTGGCCTATCCCTGACGTTCTCAGATGACCCGAGTGATCAGTCTGAGAGCCAGGATCAAGACCCCACGTACAGCCCCGACCATGACGGCATGGCGGGAAAGGTACGGGCAATGGCCGCAGAAGTTAGTCGTCTCAGAGAGGAGAACGACCGGGACCGAGCCAAGTCCCAGGCCCGATACGAAGAGATGGAGGCAGTAAACGCCGCCCTGGTAGCCGCCCTAGAGAGGGGGCAGCAGCACAGTGCCGCCATGGCCGAGGCACAAGCCGCACCCCTGCTAGTTCAACCCCCGCAGCTAGAGGCAGGGCAATCTTCGGGCGCCCGGCCCAGCGAGCCTGGGCGAGAGAAGTTACGAGCCGGCGAGGACCTGCCGAAGAGCACGCCCGCCTCCCACCAGCCGCACGCTTCGTCCATGGGTGAAGTGGATACTCCAACCGCCCGGGCGCTGCAACTGCTAGCCAACACCGTGTCGGATCTGAAGGCCCAGATGGAGGCAAACGAGAGGAGAGCAGCCCGGCCATTGGAAGGCGCCCGGTTCAACGAGCGCATAGGCCCCTTTTCGCACCGAGTCATAGAGTCGGGGAGATCTGGCAACCAGAAGTCCCTCAAGCTCACCTATTCCGGGTCTGGTTGCCCGTATCAGCATCTAGACAGCTTCCGATCCCAGACCTGCGCCAAGGGTTACTCCGATGCAATCTGTTGCAACATCTTCCAGGAGACCCTGTCCGGAGAAGCGCTCAGTTGGTTCTACGAGCTTCCTGCGAATTCAATCGAGGCATTCGAACAGCTGGCTGACCGGTTCGTAGGCCGCTTCATCCTCCGAGTCGAGGGAGCACGGACGTCCACCGTCCTCTTCAACTGCATCCAAGCCCCCGGGGAAGAGTTGAGAACCTTTGTCAACCGGTGGCAGACGGCCACGGCCGGGGTTCGGAACTTGGACAAGGGCATCGCCGAGATGGCATTCAAGCAGGGGCTTCGGGCAGGAAAGTTTTCCTACGCCGTCAGGGTAGAACTCCCTCAGGGCTACGACGAGTTGATGGCTATGGCCATCCGGCATGCCCAGGCTGATCATGACACCTACGGGAACCACCTGCTGAAGAGGAAGCGGGATGAGCAGTCTTTGGACCATCCCCGGGGGGAGGATCCCCCGCGCAGTCAAGAGAGCAAACCCGGCCAGCGAGCCGAGCACGGGAGTCGCCGACCCAGCCGGAACAACAACAACAACGGCAAGGCCTGGCCGCAGCGGCAGCAGAGGCCCTTCTCTGACAGGCCCCAGTCTCGGGCCGAGAACAAACCTGCACCGTACCACCAAGAGCGCCCCCTGGCAATTATGCCAGCACCCCCGGCTAATCAAGAAGTCTTCTCCACTCTCACCGCATCCTATGAGGACATCCTGCTGGAGAATGCGGACGTCATTGCCCCGCCGCCCCAGAGAAGGTACCCCAAGGGGAAGCTTACGACGGCGCAGACAGGCAAGTACTGCTCGTACCACGATGAGGCAACTCATCGGACGAACCAGTGCTTTGCCCTCAAGACTGCAGTGCAGGGCTTGATTGATAGCGGCCAGCTCCAGAGATATGTAGGGGAGAGAAGAGCAGACCCCGACCGGGAGAGTAACCCGGCTTGGTAAACCCGCTGGGTCCAGGTGGTTAGTTTGGCATATCGCCGGTTCAACCGTTTGTAAAGATCAAATATATGCAAACTACTTTTGAAAACTCTGGCCCCGCAAGCTCAGATATATATTCATAATTAATTAAAGTATTTAAGCAGTAACCGCTCCGGAGAGTTTCTTTTACAAGCACGAGCAAGAAAAACATCCTAAGGAGCCGCATCTCCAGCGATAGCTTCGTCGTCGACCTCAGCTCCGGCAGGTTCGGCACTGTTGGTAAAAGAATCCAAGTGCGAGCGACGCTCTGCTCCTGGTTGTTCCTCCACCGCCAGCTGCTGGAAGACCGGCTCCACAGGAGCATTTCCTTCGGCAGAGGCACCTGGCATCAGGGAAGTATTTAACCACCCCTTCGCCGCCCATTCAGTGTAGGCATCCGAGATGCCTTCTTCCCGGGCCTTCTCTAGGCAGTCCAGGAACCGATCGCTCTCCTCGTATTGAAGAACGAACCGGTCGAACTGCCCCGGGTCATCTCCACCAGCAGCAGCAGCGGCGGCACGTGCCTGGAGCTCGTCTATCTTGGCTTCCAGCTCGGCCCTCTCAGCGTCAGCCCGCTCCCGCTCCCTCTCCATGCTCCGGTTCTGCTCCTCTAGCTCCCGGGCCTTCTCCTCCATCTTCCTGGCCTTTTCCTCCATCTTCTTGGCCCTCTCCTCCGCCCTGGCCTTCTCCCGATCCGAGCGGGACTTCTCCACCCCCAGAAGCTTCTGAGACTTGGATAACGCAGTTATCTGCCTCTTCAGCACCGGGAGCTCCTCGCTCGCATCCGGCTGGTACAGGTGGTAGAGCAGCTGCAGGGCAACAAAGGCAGTCAAGTGGCAAAGAAAGAAGGCAGGATGTAAAGCAGTACGGCGGTGCCATGCGGTACTTACCCGGAAGATGGATTCCTTGCATTTTGGCCGGTTGCCACCCGCCAGCACGCCATCAACCCCGGGCTTGTCCAAGCCAAAGCTGGCCAGGTCCGCCATCATCTGCCGAACGAGAGCATTGTCCGGGCTTCCCCTCGCCGCCTCCGCAGGCGCAGGACTGCTCTGCCGGTCAGCTCCGGCTCCCTCCCCAGCATTGGATGTTACGCTGCTGGTTGTCCTGACCCGCTTCGCCAGGACCTCCCGGGATGACCCGCCAGTCAGCGTCACCAGCAAAGGGGACGGACCGTCCGGCCCTTTCCGCTTCTCTCCCCGCCCTTCGGGAGCAGCGGCACGTGCGTTTGCACGAGGAACAAAGGCAGCGATACTCAGGCTCGCCGCACGGTTGGGGACCCTGTTTTCTCCCCCAGGAACCCGCACCGGTCCTCCGGTGCTCTTGCCCTTCCCAAGCACCGCTGCTGCCACAGAGTGATGGGTCTTCACTCGCTCCGGCAGGTAGGACGATTCGTCCATATCCCGGGCCTGGGGCTCCGCATGCACCGTAACCCGCCCGTCCGCTTCCACCGAGGACCGGGCGACGCTCGCACCCTTCTCCGTAAGCTGCCTCAGGAGGTCTTCCCCGTCCATCGAAAGAGTGTTTTCGGGCTTGATCACCGCCCGGGTTGACGCACCTGCAGGACAAGGAAAACGTTAAATTGTTGAGCAAAACCTAGCACAAGTCCCACCGCTAGGGTTTGTTACCCACTGGGATCCCGCCCAAGCCCACAGTGTTCCAGCACTTCTCGCCGGATGAAATTGTACGAACTTCGCTCCAGGTGGTCCCAGCAGCCGAGAATAGTCAAGACCCTCTCCTGCTCCAACTCGGACAGCTGAAACGACTGGTCGCTTATGGGCTGGAAGGAGCCAGGCACCCGGTACATCCTCCTCTTCACCTGCCAAGCCCCGCCAGCCATCACCGCCTTCTTTCTCCAGCTGTTGTCTACCCATGAAGGCATAGTGGTGATAACCGCTTGATTGTTGCGGGAGTTGAAGGATAAGCAGCCTTTGGACCCTGCCTTCCTCGAGTAGGACAACCTATACAGCGCCCGGAATTCATTGATCGTAGGCATACTCATTCCGGACAAGTCGTATAGGCAGCCTAGGCTCAGTAGCCGCCTCCATTGGAGACCGGGCAGCTGCGCGGGCGACGCTGGCAGGGCACTCAGTATATACTGCACAAAGTCAGGCAGCGGTAGCGACATCCCGTGCCGGAACTGGTCCGGATGCACGGCAACCCAACCCTCCTCCGGGTTACAGGCCGACTCTCCAGGGTTCAATGGACGCAAAATGATATCGTCCGGGATACCCCACGTTTCCCGGAACGCGGCAATCTCCGCGGGAGTCATGCTCTCCTCCGGTTCGTCACACACCACGGCAGTTCTTCCCCTACCAAGCGTGTAGCTTTCAGCGCGCGCACCGGCCATGCGCACCCCGTGCGGTATCTCAGCTTCCGAGGAATCTGACCCGGAATCTGAGGACGTGGACGAGGCACCGCTCCCGGAGCGGTCCGCGGCTTCTTGCTCCGGGGCTTCAGAATCGAGCCAGTCCTGCATCCTCTCCACATCATCCACCACAGGACCTCTTGCGGCAGATTCAGAAGCCTCCTCCGAGCTCGAAGTGTACATCTTAATCTAGGGGCAGAAAAGCAAAACCCTAGCGCTCGTCAGCAACAGACTACAACACCACCTTCAACGGCCTCTCCCCAAAAGTTTGCCGCTGAGCAACCCAGTCAGCGACACAGATCCCTCCCCCCCGCCGCAAAACAACAAATCAAAAAGCAAGAAACACCGGGGCAAAGAACACAACTTACCGATTAGTATGCTCAGCCGAGGACAATCCGCCCTGCGAAAGCAACGAGCAATGGTAAAAGGAGGCTTGGGAGCGCTTCAAACAACGGATCTCTTGGGGCAAGGAACTTAGGGTTTTTTCGCCGGACCACCTCCTTTTTCTCTCAGTCTCTCTTAAAAAGTGCAAGAAGCAAAAGTGGAAAGAAGAACAGAAGAGACCTATTTATAGAGGGGACTGGTGCCCTAGGCATTTAGAAATCCCTCCAAAAAACGCAATCAGAGCAACTCAAACGCCTGTGAATCCAGGCCCTCCATCACAAAACCGTTCCCTGATGGCACGTGTCCCAGCATTGGTAAAATTGCCCACGCCATCATAACTGACGGGACTGATGGACTCCCTCCTTAAATGCATGTCAGCCACCTGTCCCACACGCTGGCGACAGGAAGGTAGGAGCAGGAACCAGGGAGTCACGCTCCCCTACGCTTCCCCAGATTCCACGGTTGCACGCCATCATCATTACAATTCAACCGCTTGAAAGACCTCTCACCGGTTATGCTGATCCAACCGCTTCAAGAGCATCTATCCGGGTTTGAGCAGGACCTCGCACCGATATGGCATGTTGCCGGCGCGAGTCCCGCCCGGTACCATGGCAGTCCGCGGTTATGATCATTCAACCGGCTCCATGGCATCTTCCCCACATTTGCACCAAACGACCTCGTTTCGATATGGCAGGACGCCCGATCGAGGTCCGGTTTGCAAGTTCATCCGGGACTCGTTTCGATTTGGCAGAACGCCCGTCGAGCCCCCACGAACTCCACCTCGCACCGATATGGCAGAACGCCCGGGCGAGGTCCACCCCATCGGTTCCGTCATGTCCAACCAGCTCGAGAGTAATTTCCGGAAACATAATCACCCGGACCCATGGCTTTTTCACAGGGGGACTCGTTTCGATAGGCATGTCGCCCGTCGAGTCCGCCCGCCTCCATGGCAAACGCATGGGCTTTACAAACCGGGCGAGTTTACATCTAACACATGTACTCTTGTCCAGCAGGATAAAAACCCTGCGTCGCATTGAACCGCGATACTGTCCAGCAGGATAAAAACCCTGCATCGCACTGAACTGCGATACCTTTGGGAACACATGGGGGAGACTCGTTATCTCCACACCATCCCACCGGGCAGATTGTATCTCTAACACAGAACAAATCTCCCCGCAGGCTAACAAACCTGCACATTTACCTCATCGCTTATTCAAACACAAGCTGAGAAGAACTAGCAAATGTTTGCACCGCTCCGTTCTGATTTGGCAGAACAACCGGTTCTGGCCCAGTTTGCACCGCTCCGTTCTGATTTGGCAGAACAACCGGTTCTGGCCCAGTTTGCACCGCTCCGTTCTGATTTGGCAGAACGCCCGGTTCTGGCCCAGTTTGCACCATTCCGTTCTGATTTGGCAGGATGCCCAGTTCGGGATCAGTGAGCTCCGAAGGGCAGCAGGCCCAATCAGAATTTCGTGCATTAATCTCTTGCATGGCGGATTTCAACGCCTCATCATCATCATTCCATGCACCATCTCTTGCATGGCGGATTTCAACGCCTCATCATCATTCCATGCACCATCTATCGCATGGCATCATCTCATGCACTCTTCGGGTTTTCACCCCGTTCCATGCTCTAACACTCGAGCACAATCCTGTTTTACATTACCCAACATGCTTATAAATTATTTCTTGCCATCGGTAACAGGTACTCACCTCGGTCACGCCCAATCTTTAACGCGGACTTGGGGGACTGGGGACCGGTAGGTTGGTAACCCTGCGGGTCTGCAGGCCAAGAGCAAGACAGATCTTAAGTCCCCATTCAAGATTGCACTTGACCGGGAACTTGGGGGACTTGTTGACAGTAGCCAGAGAGGCTACACCAGGGCCCACAGACCCGCAGCAAGTACACCAGGGCCCGGCCTAGGACCCAGGACCCAGGATCGGATCACCAGCACCAGGCCTCGGGGCCCAGCGGTCTATCCTGCCTCCAAGGGTCCTGGGACCGGGGGCGCCTGCCTGCCAAAGAGGGCACCAGAATATCCAAACAGAAGGGAACCAGTCCCACATCGAAGGGTAAGGCCAGCCCTCACCCTCAACCACCTATATATGGGCCTCAACTACCACCATAAATAGGTAACTTGTCTCTCTCCCTGCTTACATACGTGCCCAGGTTATATATATTCCAACTATACTAACTTAGGCATCGGAGAGGTGAAGGCCGGTCCGCCCGGTATTCCCCTTAGTAAGCAGGATTGCAGGAGATCGAGTTGGATTCATCAAGTATCTACCAAGACCCCCGGGTTTAGGCAGAAACAACGGTGATGGTAAAAAAATCACTTAAATCCGACAAAATTAGAGCCCCGATCGATGCGGTCAACCTTATTTAAACTTATCTCTCTCTATAGGGAGTCATAGTATTAGGAGGTAAACATTTCCAAATTTTTACATGGATGATTATGTCTCATCTATTTGAGATTTTAATGTTTGGAAGAGTCGACGAAACAAGGTAATCTAAATGTACGTAATAGCGTTTTCGTGTGATAAGTTTTATGAAAATATGGTTGACCGTTTCGATCGAGCATCGAACGTTCACGAAACGAATTGATTTTTATACTCTACTCATATTTAACTATAACGATCATATCAGACGGTCAAAATTTTTATTTTGTGAATTTAGACATTATAATGACAACTTGCTTACTAATGCGATATAACTTGATTAGTAGATTATATTTAAGTGTACCACTTTTCAAAACAACTATATAAAAGAAGTCAAATTTTGAAAAACTTTATGAAATAGCATTTGATCTTTATGATGAAATATGGTGATGGTAAAAAAATCACTTAAATCCAACAAAATTAGAGCCCCGATCGATGCGGTTAACCTATTTAAACTTATCTCTCTCTATGGGGAGCTATAGTATCGGGAGGTAAACGTTCCCAAATTATTACATGGATGATTACGTCTCATCTATTTGAGAGTTTAATGTTTGGAAGAGTCGACGAAACAAGGTCATTTAAAAGTACGTAATAGCGTTTTCGTGTGATAATTTATGATGAAAATATTACATAATAATGAACATTGTCTAAAGCAATTGTCTGAAAAAAAATATAGACAGTGCAAAATAATTAACTAAAAGCATTGTGTGACGGGTACCAATCAGACAACATATAAATTTAAAGGTATTATATGCCGCTGGTTTTCACACAATAGTTAAATAAAAACCATTGTCTAAAGTCCCAGGCAGCGCAATCTTAAAACACCACAGTAAACTGAAATTGTCTGTAATAGACTCACACAATAGTAACATAAAATCTATTGTCTGAATAGCAGCTTCAGACAATATTTATTTTCTTACAATTGTCTGATTTTTTCAAACAATGGTTTTTATCAGTAGCATTGTCTGATAAATATTGTCTATTGAGGTTTTTGGCTTAGTGAAAGCCAAATAAAGCATGTGCCTGATGTGTGCCCGTGGGACTCCTTAGTTTTAACCCCATTGAGCCTACATTTAACCATTTTATTTCATCACCATGATACACATTCATTGAGCTTAGACTAGTTTTATCATTTCCCTTGTTATCAAGACTTGGTAAAGCTTAATTCGATTGTGGAATTGTGATTTTGGAGTAATGTTGAGAAACAAGTGTGGGGTAAACTTATGCAATTGCATGAAAAATATGTGTTTGCCGAAACAAAAACAAAAAGAAATATTCGGACAGAGAATAAAAAGAAAATCGATCCGAAATAAAAGAAAAGAAAGAAAGTTTCGGCAAATAAAGAAAAAGAAAAAGCTTGGATTGAGTTCTTGATTGTGAATTTGGAGTTTGTTTGATAATTGAAGGTCTATTATTGTTATACTTGACCTTTGTTCATGTTCACTATATTTTGGGAAAGAAAAGAATGAGGTTTGGGTCCAACATGATGAAATTTGGCTCTTGAATTGAAGTCATAAGGAGTATTGAGTTTTGCTAAGTCTTTGTGACATTGTTATCACCACTATTCTAAATTCGAATTCCTTATGCCTAACCCCATTATCACCTCTATTTTGATCTTTTCATGATTCTTAAGATTGGTAAACTTTGATTTGTGGAGATTTTCTCAAGAGTAAGCATATGGTTTTGGTCCATTCGTGCACATAATTGTTACATGAGATTTTTCTGAAAACATTATTCACAAAGTGCTTTTATTTGATGAAATATGTAAGCTATTTGTTGCTTTACAATCTGTTCTCTTGCATATACTTTGAGTGAATATTGCCATAATCATGAGTGAAAAGAAGAGAGTATGCCTAGTGAGGAGGATTAGCTCAACTTAAAATGTCTACATGTTTATTTTCTCACTTCTTACTTATTCATGCCATGAAACATGTCTATGACGTTTGGGATTATCGTGCTTACATTTGAATGCTTAACTTGAAAGCTATATGTTTAAAAGATCTTGAGACAATCATTTAGGGGCAGTAGTGTTGAGTCTTTTGTTTTGTTTTGCCTAGGGGCTAGCAAAAGCTAAGTGTGGGGTAGTTGATAAGAGCATAAAATGCGACGCTCTTAATGTGTTTTTAGCCCCATTTATACAATGCTTAACCCTTATTGTTGTAATATTGAGTCATTGAGTCTAGTTATGAGTCTTTGGTCAAGTTTGTTTGTGAAATGAGCTAAAATGTGGAGAAAGGCAGAATTTGTAAAGAGTCCTTAGTGAACTAGGAAACTAGGTTGGATTAGGATTGTTAAATGTGTTTTATTTATGCCGAAACTAATATTCTTTTTCTCCTATTTTTCAGAAATAATCCTAGCATGTGCAAGGCATGCTTAGGTATGTGCATACATAAGGAAAGCACAGATTGAAAAGGTTGTTGAAACCAACAAGGAAGGAAATAAATGAAATTGAAGGAGAAAATAATTCAGCAAATTTGAAAGAGAAAGAGGAGAAAAAGGAGGAAAAGATAAGGAAAGAAATAAATGGAATTGAAACATAAATATTGCAGCCAAATTACAAAGAGTCAAACAAGGCCGAATGTGGACTGAATTTCACTCTATGTTCAAGATAATTTTGCTGAATAATATCAAGGATATATGGAAAGAATATTTCAATAATTATTCAGCAATTATCTTTGAGGATTTTCGGCAACAACTTGGGAGGAAAGAAGGGTTGTCGAACTCTCTCCTCTTGTTCCCTCTATAAATACCACGGCATAGCTCCTTCATTGGCATCTCTTCTCCCACATACAAGCTCACCGAAACTCTGTCAAAAATTCCACCAAATCCTATACAGAAAATTACCAAGCCATAACCATCACCACCACTTCCAAAATACCGTCCTTTACCCCAAGCTTCTATCTGATCCACCACCTTTGCCGAAAGCTTCCAAGGTTCTTCTTCAAAGTGTGATTCATCCTCTCTATGGTTTGTAATATTTTATGTATTTTGTACGAATTCATGTTGTATAATACTTTGAATTTTAGGTTTTTGGTTTTGTATTTCAAACATGGAAATCGGATTGTATTGGTTTTCTTTATTTGATTTATGAACATGGATATGTAGCCGATGTGTATATGAATAGGCAGTGTATATGAATAGGGCAAAAAAAGTTTAAAACAAATTAAAAACTTAAAATATAAGAAAATCTTATTTTGGAAAAATAATTGAATACTGCAAAAGAATTTGTAAATAACACCAATTTTCTGAGAAATATAAATGATGAATTCTTTCATTTTCTTTTCTAAAGAAATTTAGAATTTCTTATTTGTTAACGCCAAGCGAGAGAATCAATTTTTAGAAATTATGAAATCCTAACTTTCAATTAAATTCCTCCATCTTTTCTATCATCCAAACACACTCTTAAGGAATTTGGAAGATTAAAAATGTTTTCCTACTTTTTTTAAAAGATAAATGGAAATAGAAAAATTGTCAAAATACACCCTGAACTTGGCTAAAATTGTCAGTTTACACCCCCAACTTATAATTGTGAAAAATTTGCCTCATTAGCTTGTAAAAAAATTGCCGATTTGCACCCTTTCCATTAAATCCAACAGTTTCGATCTAAAAATGAGTCACATGTCTTGCACATGAGGGGTATTTTTATTATTTTTTATTTATAAAAATTACACGAGGAATTTAGTGTTTGGTAGAATTATGTCTACTTACATAATATTTCTCTCTTTTTTTTCTTTTTTTTTTTAAAGAAAAATGATGCATACATTATGTGATATAATGTATCAATAAGAAAAATTATGTGAAGGACTAAATTGAATTGACGAACTAATATTTTAATTAATAAGAAACATGATATAATTTGTATAAGACTAAATAAGTCAAATATCTCAACAAAAGTATTCTTTAGGTCACAAATACAATGGCATTATTGTAGACATAATTCTATAAACAATAAATTTCATGCGTATTTTTATTAATAAAACGAAATAAAATATAAAAATGACAAAAATACTTCTCATGTGCAAAGTATGTGTCTCATAATTAAATGGAAAATTGCTGGATTTGGCGGAGATGGTGTATATCGGCAGCTTTTATAAGTTAAGGAGGCAAATTTTTGTAATTACAAGTTAGGAATGTAAATTGACAATTTGAGCCAAGTTCAAAGTGGATTTTGGCAATTTTCCCTAAAGGAAATAGAAGTAAAAACTATAGGATATTGTCCACTTTGGGCCCCACCCTCACAGTTGTGTTCTTGGGATCCCCATCCCAAAACGTGTCCTAATGTATTGAGCTAACCATGCATATATAAGCACTAGGAATGGCAAAAATGAGCCAAATAAAACCATACCAACCATTACCAACCGAACCAAGTAAGTTGGTTACCAAGTATGTTGGTAACCGAAACTTCGATATGGTAATACCGAACCAACTTCCCTAAATTGGTACGGTAATGATAATGATTTTGGCGAAAGTTGGTATTACCGTACCAACCGAGTATTTAATATTTAATTATTTATTTTTAATTTATTATTTGATCTTGGCCGTTGATATATCCAAACACAATCTCAGCCCTCGAAACATCTCAACCCTAACTCCTTAGTCCTAAATTTTTACATGGTTGATTACGCTTCATCTATCTGAGAATTTAATGTTTGGAAGAATTGACGAAACAAGGTCATCAAGGGTACGTAATAACGTTTTCGTGTGATACGTTTTATGAAAATATAGTTGACCAGTTTCGATCGAGCATCGAACGTTCACGAAACGAGTTGACTTTTATACTCAACTCTTATTTAACTATAACGATCACATCATACAGTCAAAATTTTCATTTTGTGAATTTAGCTATTATAATGACAATATGTTTACTAATGCGGTATAACTTGATTAGTAGATTATACTCAAGTGTATAACTTTTCAAAACAACTATATAAAAGAAGTCAAATTTTAAAAAACGCTATGAAATAGCATTTGATCGTTATGATGAAATACGGTGATGGTAAAAAAATTACTTAAATTCGACAAAGTTAGAGCCCCGATCGATGCGGTCAACCTTGTTTAAACTTATCTCTCTCTATGGGGAGCCATAATATCGGGAGGTAAAAGTTTCCAAATTTTTACATGGATAATTACGTCTCATCTGTATGAGAGTTTAATGTTGGGAAGAGTCAACCAAACAAGGTCATCTAAAGGTACGTAATAGCGTTTTCGTGTGATAAGTTTTATGAAAATATGGTTGACCGATTCGATCGAGCATCGAACGTTCACGAAACGAGTTGATTTTTATACTCTACTCATATTTAACTATAATGATCACATCAGATGGTCAAAATTTTCATTTTGTGAATTTAGCCATTATAATGACAATATGTATACTAATGCAGTATAACTTGATTAGTAGATCATATTCAAGTGTACAACTTTTCAAAACAACTATATAGAAGAAGTTAAATTTTTTAAAAACACTGTGAAATAGTATTTAATGGTTATGATGAAATACGGTGATGGTAAAAAAAATCACTTAAATCCGACAAAATTAGAGCCCCGATCGATGCGGTCAACCTTGTTTAAACTTATCTCTCTCTATGGGGAGCCATAATATCGGGAGGTAAAAGTTTCTAAATTTTTACATGGATAATTACGTCTCATCTGTATGAGAGTTTAATGTTTGGAAGAGTCAACCAAACAAGGTCATCTAAAGGTACGTAATAGCGTTTTCGTGTGATAAGTTTTATGAAAATATGGTTGACCGATTCGATCGAGCATCGAACGTTCACGAAACGAGTTGATTTTTATACTCTACTCATATTTAACTATAATGATCACATCAGATGGTCAAAATTTTCATTTTGTGAATTTAGCCATTATAATAACAATATGTATACTAATGCAGTATAACTTGATTAGTAGATCATATTCAAGTGTACAACTTTTCAAAACAACTATATAGAAAAAGTTAAATTTTTAAAAACACTGTGAAATAGTATTTAATGGTTATGATGAAATACGGTGATGGTAAAAAAAATCACTTAAATCCGACAAAATTAGAGCCCCGATCGATGCGGTCAACCTTGTTTAAACTTATCTCTCTCTATGGGGAGCCATAATATCGGGAGGTAAAAGTTTCCAAATTTTTACATGGATAATTACGTCTCATCTGTATGAGAGTTTAATGTTTGGAAGAGTCAACCAAACAAGGTCATCTAAAGGTACGTAATAGCGTTTTCGTGTGATAAGTTTTATGAAAATATGGTTGACCGATTCGATCGAGCATCGAACGTTCACGAAACGAGTTGATTTTTATACTCTACTCATATTTAACTATAATGATCACATCAGATGGTCAAAATTTTCATTTTGTGAATTTAGCCATTATAATGACAATATGTATACTAATGCAGTATAACTTGATTAGTAGATCATATTCAAGTGCACAACTTTTCAAAACAACTATATAGAAGAAGTTAAATTTTTAAAAACACTGTGAAATAGTATTTAATGGTTATGATGAAATACGGTGATGGTAAAAAAAATCACTTAAATCCGACAAAATTAGAGCCCCGATCGATGCGGTCAACCTTGTTTAAACTTATCTCTCTCTATGGGGAGCCATAATATCGGGAGGTAAAAGTTTCCAAATTTTTACATGGATAATTACGTCTCATCTGTATGAGAGTTTAATGTTTGGAAGAGTCAACCAAACAAGGTCATCTAAAGGTACGTAATAGCGTTTTCGTGTGATAAGTTTTATGAAAATATGGTTGACCGATTCGATCGAGCATCGAACGTTCACGAAACGAGTTGATTTTTATACTCTACTCATATTTAACTATAATGATCACATCAGATGGTCAAAATTTTCATTTTGTGAATTTAGCCATTATAATGACAATATGTATACTAATGCAGTATAACTTGATTAGTAGATCATATTCAAGTGCACAACTTTTCAAAACAACTATATAGAAGAAGTTAAATTTTTAAAAACACTGTGAAATAGTATTTAATGGTTATGATGAAATACGGTGATGGTAAAAAAAATCACTTAAATCCGACAAAATTAGAGCCCCGATCGATGTGGTCAACCTTGTTTAAACTTATCTCTCTCTATGGGGAGCCATAATATCAGGAGGTAAAAGTTTCCAAATTTTTACATGTATAATTACGTCTCATCTGTATGAGAGTTTAATGTTTGGAAGAGTCGACCAAACAAGGTCATCTAAATGTACGTAATAGCGTTTTCATGTGTTAAGTTTTATGAAAATATGGTTGACAGTTTCGATCGAGCATCGAACGTTCACGAAACGAGTTGGTTTTTATACTCTACTCATATTTAATTATAACGATCACATCAGACGGTCAAAATTTTCATTTTGTGAATTTAGCCATTATAATGACAACATATTTACTAATGCAGTATAACTTGATTAGTAGATTATACCCAAGTGTATAACTTTTCGAAACAACTATATAAAAAAAGTCAAATTTTGAAAAATGCTATCAAATAGCATTTGATCGTTATGATGAAATACGGTGATGGTAAAAAAATTACTTCAATCCGACAAAATTAGAGCCCCGATCGATACGGTCAACCCTATTTAAACTTATCTCTCTCTATGGGAAGTCATAGTCTCAGGAGGTAAACGTTCAGTCACTCATACAACAGTAAACTTCCAAAGAGTTATGTGATTTGTGTTGTGTATTGACATTTTTGTACTAGTACTCATTGTTGTATCTTGTATGATGAACTTGCAGCTTTTAGAAAGAGATAAATATAATTATATCTTGGGCTGGGCCTTAGACTTAATTGGGCCGATATCATTTATTGGTAGAGGCCCATTACCAACCGAACCAACCGAAAGTATTGGTATACTGAAGAGTTGGTACATGGGCTTCGGTGGTCGGTAATGGTACAAATTTTCTCATTACCAATTACAATTGGTTGGTAGATGGTAGAGACAAAAATAAATTGGTAATGTACCGAACCCAGCCGTAATAAGCACAACATCCACTCTCCTCCGGGCAATGTGGGATGCGTGACCTGCCTACCTGCTAACTTCCCTAGCCAGGTCAGGTCATGGTCATCACAATTTAACATCTCTCATCATCCATTCATCCATAACAACCCATACCACACACTACTTCTTTTCTCTCTCTCTCTATTCTCTACAAATCTCACTACATTACCACCACCTTTAATCCATAACCTACATTACCACCACCATCAAATCCATCATCTTTTCTATTTACCCATCTCATTCCATATACACAAAGCTTCACCACTTCACCATTCTTTCATTCTACAGTCCATCATCAAGCAAGAGGGGTATAACATCATTTGAGGATTCATCACCACCACCTTCATCATGGTGATGACAAGGCCTCTATGAGCTCATCCACATCATCTCGAACTTGAGCTTCACTAGTCACTTTTTTACCCTCACTGTATAGTTTGATGTGCATGAATATGTTGAAGTTTGTGAATTTGATCATGAGTGAGTAGTTAGTTTGTTGGGATTAAGGTTAAAAGCCCTAGCCAATCTTGTATGACATTGATATAAATATTGTGTTTGATACACCTTTCATTAGAACTTTAATATGTTAGTTGAATAGTTAAACATTAATGCTTAAACTTAATCAATTTGGATGTGTTTGATTGCCATGACATGAGATATGATTAGGGCTTGATTAACCTTAGTTGTTTGAAGTATGATAACATATCATATGTGCATATTAGGGTTGTAAACTACAATCACTTAGAGATAAGCCTAGTTGGTTTCCATGATTTCTTCATCTCCAAGCCTTATGCACTTAGGGTAATGTATTAGATACCTAACCGGATTGAAATGCATGACTTGAGTAGTTGAATACTACACCCGAGAGGGGTTGCTTGATACAATCAAAGGAGCGTGTACCTTATCATACCCGAGAGGGATGTAAGGAGAGAAATTGGCTAATTAAAATAGTAACATTCACTTTAAAAGCACCAATGTTTATAACATAGGCTAGACGTGAAAACTTTACGTCCTAACTCTCATCCATTTTATCACATCTATTTTAGCATGGCTTAATTTACATTTCAAGTAATCATTTAGTTTTTAGAAGCAACACTATTATTCAAACCAAAATCGAATTACTACACCATCTTGCATATATTCACCATCTTGCATTTATAAACTTTATAGTGAAGTATGCTCTTAATCTAGAATGATAGCTTTGTGTTAAAAAATAAGTGTGATTATTAATAGAAAATGTGAATTGTATTTTAATTTATTTCTTTTGCAGGACAGATATCTATGCAATACACTACAACATTGAATATCTTAGGCGACGAAAATTTTTCGTCACCTAAGAAGGATTTTCGTCGTCTAAGCTGTTAGGTGACGAAAATTTTGTCGCTTAAGTTTCGTCGTCTAAAGTTTGTAGTCTAAGTAAGTAGGCGACGAAAATAAAAGAATTTCGTCGCCTAAGATAATTCTTAGACAACGAAAAAATTTCGTCGTCTAAGAAAATGGTGACGAAAAAAAAACTCTTAGAGGACGAATTTTTTCGTCCTCTAAATTCTAGCTTAGACGACGAAAAAAATGTTTCGTGGCCTAAGATAATTACTTAGACCACGAAACTCAACATTTTCGTGGTCTAAGTATTTATCTTAGGTGACGACAAATTCGATTTCGTGGCCTAAGATGGTTACTTAGTCGTCGAAATGAAATGTTTTCGTCGCCTAAGATGGAGACTAAGTCGACGAAATTATTTGTTTCGTGGTCTAAGCTAGTTTCTTAAGCCACGAAACAATATATTTTCGTGGCCTAAGAGGTGCTCTTAGGCGACGAAATTATTATTTTTAATGAGTTTTATCCCCATTTATGCAATTGCTTAACCCTTATTGTTGTAATATAGAGTCATTTAGTTAAGTATAGAGTCTTTGGCAGAGTTGTTGATGAAAAGAGCTTAAAACGTGAAAAGTGTGCAATTCTTGAAGAATCCTAATGAAAGCAGGAATCCTTATCGAATCAGGACTTGTTCTTAAGATATTGTGCTACATGTTATCTTCTTTTATTAATATAATTTTCTCTATTATTTTTCAGGAATTAAGAGGAGATAAATGAAGAATTTTGGAAGCAAATTAAATGAAGAAATCGGAAAGGAAAATAATTCAAATGCAACAAGGACAAGGAAAGATTTAAATGCTTCGACCAAGAAAGGAATGCATGAATTGATGCCGAAATTTGTATGGCAAGTTTTCAAACAAAATAAGGGAAGCATTCAGCCATTTAAAGGAGTTCTAGAGCTACAAGGAAACAAGGCTGAATTAAGAAAGAAAAGGTGGAGCTTTGTATGGATTAATTCGGCAACAAAGCTTGGAAAGGAAACAAAATTAAGGATGAATGTGGACTGATTTTCTCTCTACATTCAAGGTAATTTTGCTGAATTAAATCAAGGATAATTTAAGGAATATTTTGAAAACAATTCAGCATTTATCCTTTAGTTATTTCGGCAACAACCTAGAAGGAAGGTTTGACTTGCTGAACAAGAAGATAGGAGAAGGACTTTCGGCTCTCAAGGATTCCTTTGCCGAAACCCTAGCATCCCTTGCTCTCTATAAATACCACACCATATTTTCAGAAAAAGTATCTTTCTTCTCACACTCAAGCAAAGCCGAAACTCTACCAAAATAATCCCACAAAAATCCTATACAGTAAATTACCTAGCCGATTCCATCTCACCTTCACCAAGCTTGCTGATCACAAGTGTTCTTCATCATCAAGTCATCCTTTACCGATTCCTCTCAAGGTTTTGTCAAAGTGTGATTTACTCATCTCTCATGGCTTGTAATTTTCTGTATAAATTCAATACTTTGTCTATGAAGATTGAATGGATGGTTGTATTTTGTTTTGGTTTTATGTATTTAATATTGGATTTCCGAAACTTTGTTATATGTTTTGGTTTTCTACATATTTTATTTCGTGAACAGTAACTTTGATTTTACGTAATTATGATTTAGGGCAGTAATTTTGTATGAATACTTGTATGGATTTGATTAATTTTCATGAGTTCGTGCATCACAAATTGTGTGCTTGAGGGCTGACTTTGTGGCTTCTCCTTAGGTACCGATTTTACATACCAAAATAATTTAGATTGCTTCATACGCTGAGTTGTTGTGATTTGGGTTGTTTAAATAGGGCGGATATAACCTTGAAAATTTGCATGTTCAAATATGATGAGTGACGCCATTACATGTTGGCATGTCTCCGATTCGGCTTACCGTGCTTATGTGTAAATCGTGTTTAATTTCTACGCTGAGTGTCTTTAAACTGATTAATACTATGTTTGGGGTTATACGCTGAGTTAACTCTAGATAATTAAGAAGTCTTAACGATTAGATGAACCGCTGAGGCTCTAATTAGAACCGGAATTGAATCTGTTTAAGTATTTGTATGAAACATTGCTGCTGTATATCATGATTATATGTTTTCAAAATTGTTGAGTTGTTTCTTGTGGAGTTTTGTGTGTGGAGATGATGATCAAATGTATATAGTAATTTAGGTTTTATTTTCATAATTTTCAGTAGATATTAGATACCATTTCCAATCCCCCCATATTATTATGTGATGCTTTATGAAATTAAATGCCCTTGATTTCCCCGGATAGAACGATTCCTACTTGTCAATACTACAATCGACACAAGAAGGGTATTATTTGTATGAGATTATTTTGCAGGTACAAATTGTGCACGCATTTTGGTCGCATCAATTTTTGGCGCCGTTGCCGGGGAAATTAAAATTATTTAATTTCATGATGTGTTACTTTGTATCATTGTATAAATTGTGATGTGCATGATTGTTTATAGTTTCTGTTTTGTATAAGTTTTAGGTTTCGGTATGTAATAACTTAATTAGGTTTCGGTTTTTGTTTATAATTGTGGCCGAATGTATGATATAATATGTGATTTATGTGTGTAACGTTTAGATAAATTGTTAGGAAGTTAAAGATTTATTTATGTTTAGTTTATTGTAGGTTCTAAAGTGAACGGAATAGGTGAAGTCCCTTTTGTTAATATTAGCTATAACCCTCCATTTGTACCTTGTTAAGGTCACTTGGGGTTGAGGGCGGTTTTTATTAACACTTGGAGAACTGTCTAACACATGGTTATTCTTAACTGAGTAAGGGGCATAAAGGTTCGCCTATTTTTTTTTTTCGTTTGTCTTTAATTTGGTTTCAAGGTTTGTTTAACTAGATCTCAAGGCCCACAGACTGACGTTCCTTCTCAGTGAGGGAGTCGATAGGGAGTTCGCTCTCCGTGGTTACCAACAACGAGTTTTGCCTTGATCCATCTTAGAAACTTTCGTTCTAGCCTTCTGAAAACACGGAATAGTCATGTCTAGACGACAATACTTGGGCCGCACGTCCACCTTGCTTTAGAACTTAGAAAATAACTTTGCATAAATAGATTTATATAGCTTCACAAATGAAAGATGTCTTTAAATTTTAAGGTATATCGGATAAAAGCATGATACTACCTTGGGCTGCTTCAGCCCATTGCATTGTTATCTCCTCTGCTCCACGTACCTTGAATTTTAAAAGTGTTGTGAATAAAAGCAATTAGACTCTAAGAGTTCGACATATTTGATGTGTTATAATTTTCGGATACTTTGTGAAACATGAACCGAATTCTTGTGTAAATAACATGTAAATTTTCGTGAAACATTGTGTAAATTTCGTGTGAAAATTTTGTGTGATATACTTGAAATAATTTTGTGTTAACCTATACATATTACTTCTAACTTATTTCTAACCTATACTCTAACTTATTCTAACTCATTCTTTTTAACCTATACATGTTGATTCTCAAGATTCTTGTAGAGTTTAATTGTTCGTTGCAGATCATAAGGAAGAGGTGAAGAATTACATTGTTAACAATTGATTGGAGCTCTCATTGACTTGGGAAGAACGACAAGTGTTGCAAGAAACGAGTTCCACCCCTCTAAACTTTTGTTCATGATTTGCAATTAAATTCTACTTGGCTAATTATTGTATATTTATACACTAACTTCTAACTTTAGCTAATTCACTAACTCACTACTAACTTATTCTTTGAATTCTCATCTCCACTCTTCTAAATTTCTTTATCTTGATGTGATGCAGTTGAAGAGTGGAGTAATCATGCATCGAGTTATGATAACCATTGTAAGGAGGCACGAATTTGGAGTGCGCACTCCAAAAGGCGTCGCCCACAACTTGATTAAGAAGTGAAGAGTCTAGGCTGAGTAGACTATAAACATTAAGCGCTGCATGGGAGGCAACCCATTTCAACCAAAATTGTGAAGGAGCCATCAACGAGAGTTTGAAATTTCTAATCCCTAAACTCTTTTTGGTTGAATTGTATAAATGGAGATATGTGATTTATCATGTGCTTAGAAATTACAACATTATTTTGATCTACATTGAGGACAATGTAATTTTCTAAGTGTGGGGTAGTGATACATGTTTCCATGTGTTTTGTTTTGTTTTGTTTCATTTATTTTAGTTTGTTTCGAGTCAGTAAAAGAAAAATACAGAAAAAATTAAAAAATTTCGTTTGTTTTTAGCTAAGATCGAGTCATAGATGCCCCTAAATGAGTCGATGATGATTATATCTTTGAATGCATAGATGATTGTTTTGCATAATCATAAAAATTAATTGTGAGTTTCATGGATATTGTGATTGGTATGAACATGTGAGATTATGATTGACATACATTAAGCATGCATGTTTGAGTTAATTTGTTTCCATAATATCCTATGTGAGCTTTCGTGCCAAATACTTTCTTCTTGTGCGATAAATATGACAAGTGGCAGAAATTATCTAAACTTCATCATTCTATGATTATTCAATGATTATGTGCCATAGTTTTTAATGAACTCTAGAATGCTAGAACTCACTCTTGTTGATTTTTGAGACTATTATTCATGACTATGCCTTGATTTCGAAAGTGATTGAGAAGATCTTGTTAGGATTACCACCAATGCCAAATACAGCATGTGCCTAATTTGTGCCCGTCGTGGGACTCCTTAGTTTTAACCCCTTTGAGCCGAAATTCAGCCATTTTATTTCATCACCATGAAACACATTCCTTGTGCTTAGAATAGTTTTTTCCTAACCCTTGTTATCAAGACTTGGTAAAGCTTGATTTTATTGTGGAATTGTGATTTGGAGTGATGTTGTGAAACAAGTGTGGGGTGAACTTAGCAATGGTGAATACTCATCTCTCATGGCTTGTAATTTTCTGTATAAATTCAATACTTTGTCTATAAAGATTGAATGGATGGTTGTATTTTGTTTTGGTTTTATGTATTTAATATTGGATTTCCGAAACTTTGTTATATGTTTTTTGTTTTCTACATATTTTATTTCGTGAACAGTAACTTTGATTTTACGTAATTGTGATTTAGGGCAGTAATTTTGTATGAATACTTGTATGTATTTGATTAATTTTCATGAGTTCGTGCATCACAAATTATGTGCTTGAGGGCTGACTCTGTGGCTTCTCCTTAGGTACCGATTTTACATACCAAAATAATTTAGATTGCTTCATACGCTAAGTTGTTGTGATTTGGGTTGTTTAAATAGGGCGTATATAACCTTGAAAATTTGCATGTTCAAATATGATGAGTGACGCCATTACATATTGGCATGTCTCCGATTCGGCTTACTGTGCTTATGTGTTAATCGTGTTTAATTTCTACGCTGAGTGTCTTTAAACTGATTAATACTATGTTTGGGGTTATACGTTGAGTTAACTCTAGATAATTAAGAAGTCTTAATGATTAGATGAACCGCTAAGGCTCTAATTAGAATCGGAATTGAATCTGTTTAAGTATTTGTATGAAACATTGCTGCCGTATATCATGATTATATGTTTTCAAAATTGCTGAGTTGTTTCTTGTGGAGTTTTGTGTGTGGAGATGATGATCAAATGTATATAGTAATTTAGGTTTTATTTTCGTAATTTTCAGTAGATATTAGATACCATTTCCAATCCCCCCATATTATTATGTGATGCTTTATGAAATTAAATGCCCTTGATTTCCCCGGATAGAACGATCCCTACTTGTCAATACTACAATCGACACAAGAAGGGTATTATTTGTATGAGATTATTTTGCAGGTACAAATTGTGCACGCATTTTGGTCGCATCAACCACGAAACCATTTGTTTCGTCGACTTAGTAACTATCTTAGGCCACGAAAACATTCTGTTTCGTCGACTAAGTAAGTATTAAATTAAAAAAAAAAAAAAAATCGAATACTGAATATTCATATAAATTAAAAAAATTATCCATAAAAATTAAATACCGAATATTAATAAGTTTATTCATACATTTGTTCAATAAAAATATTAAACCGAACAATATCGTAGGGAGAGAGAGGAGCCTGCAAGCTACTGTGGTCGGTTCCTAAACAACTGGAACTGTTCCTCCAACCAGCTAAGACGGTTTTCACTATTCTGGTACTTCTCATTTGCCAATCGTGTCTGCTCCTCAAGTATGCCGATACGCTGTCGGGCCTCCTTATTGGCCAGTCGTACCTGCTCCTCTGCAAGTGCGATACGCTCTTGGGCCTCCTCTGCAAGTGCGATACGCTCTCGGGCCTCCTCCTCCAGTCGTCTCATACGCTTCGCATTTGACGACCGACTGCGTCCAGTGGAATTTTTCCCTTGCCATGATTGGGAGCTGACACCGAAAGTGACTCCTCTTAACCCCCGGATCTCACCGCTGTTTCGCGGTCCCAGTGCGTTGAAAAGCACTTGGGCTTGAGTCAGCTCGTCAAAATAGTGAACGATTTGATCTTCCGGAACGTCGGGGTGGTCATTCCTCACAGTGGTCATCACCCTCTCGAGCTCGACATTGATACGGCGCTGCATTTGAAAATGAAGTACGTTAGTGCATTAATAACTTATGTCGCTGTTATCAGATTTGGCCAAAATTTGTGTACATTATCAATACAAAGACCAAGTAAGTAACATGCATATGAATAATGCATTCTAAATAATCCAAACATAATCGGCAGATACTCTTCATCAAACCACAACGGTTAAACATAATGCATTCACTAGGAGTTTTGAGATCGCATGATTAGAATGGTTTTAACTTGAGTAAATACACAAAGTTAGATAACTTAAGGGAAATATTAAAGAGCTTATGCATATGCTTATGAATTTCTCTTGATAACATGTGTATTGATCATATTGGTGATGGATTTCCAAATTCCTAACATTCTATCATTCTTGGTCTATTTTCTTATAACCGGCCATGTCTAGTTATGGGATAAGGGAAACTTACTATATTTTCTGCCGCTTCCGGGTACTCAAGAGGGTACACCATCTCATAATTCTTCACCAACGGGAATGGTTCATCCTTTTGCTTCAATTCGAGTGCCCCGTAGATGAAAGGCTTTGAACCGGACCGATGGTGCAACATCTTCTTCCCCCGGTTGAGGGCGTTGGCGGTCGATCGTCTCTGTAGAAGTATGATTAAATATGAGACAAATAGTTAGCATTGAAATAAAACTAAAATGAAAAATGTTAACATTTGAAAGCACAGACTAATATTAAAAAATTATATACCTGGAACTCATCGCTCTCGAAGTGGTGAACCAGTCAAGACCACTCCTCCTTCCTATCTTTGAACTCTTTCGGAATTTTCCCAGGGTTGTCAATCCTAAGCCTGTTGAGCTTGCTCTTGAAGGCTGTGAAGGTCTTAGCGGCATGCTTGTAAACCCACTTTACCATCTTCTTATCATCCCAAGGGATGTCATAAACAAGCTATTACAAAAAAAAATGGAATTAATATGGAAGCTGATAGATAATTAAAATATTAAAAATTGTAGTTAACTTACGTCGAGTTCATATTTGAGCTTCATCTGATCATCCTCCTCCAGATCCCACCAACTTGCAGCAGTCATGGGAATGCTGTCCCGAATGATATGGCCGATATCATGAGTCAGCCAACTGTTCAGTGCACTGGTCTGCGGTCCGTGCAAGAACTCATCATCCATGACGATCTTCACCTTCTCTCCGTGCTGCACCCAAGACGTGTAGGCCTTCAAGCCTTTTACCAACCCTCGTTTGTATTTGGGAGCAGGTGTTGCCAAAACAATAACAATTTAATTAGAGAGTAATAACACTCATTTATAACTAAATGACTTAATTAAAAGTGTTGGATTATGTTTACCTCCATCAGGCCGAGGACGAAATGTGCGCCGACAGCTGATCTCTTCACCATCGCTGTCTTCAACGTCAGGTGTGGTTTCTGCTACTGGAGGGGCTGCAGTATCTTCCACCGACAACGGGGAGGGGGGGGGGGGGGGGGGGGGGAGGTGCTGATACGTTCGCAGATGATTTTGTACGTGGCTGCGACGAACTCCCTTCAGAGACATTTGACATGTAGAAGGGTCAAATAACTCCTGCCTCTTCTTCTTGAGAAATCCATGAGTCGGCGGCATATTTTTCCTGTAAAGAAACACAAATTTGTATCACAAACACAACAGTCATATGTAGTAAAATTAATCAATTTAGTTTTTTTTCCCTTCTGATCGATTGATCTATTGTCCAGTATTTGGGGAGGTGAAAAGAAGAGCAAGACAAAAACCCTCATTTTGAATTCACAAATGCCCTAACGCCCTATCAATTTGTACTCTGAATTCACTAATGAACTAACTAGCCAACAATATAAAAATAACCAGGATGAATGACAAATGACTAATTCACTGCTATCAATTAAGTTGGTATTCAAATTATGAGATGGATATAATTGGTTGTCAACTGCTCATAAGAATATTTGAAATAGTTGTGCAAGGTGCATTAGACTTGAAATTAGTAAATCTAGAGTGAAAATTGTGCAATCTCTAATTCATTGATTATACATTACATGAATCAAGTCTATGGCAGTATGATACTAAAATCTCTGTACACCTGAATGGATGAATAAGTGTATGAGAACACAGCACAAATTGAAGCAACCAAGACAACATGTCATGTGTATGTTTATGTTTGGCTATTTACGGTTACAGCCTAATTAAGTTATCCTTAATATTTTTATTAATAGCTTTGACCATATGTTAATTATTCCCCACACTATCAAGCATGTTCAACATATCAGTTCGTTCATAGAACTCAGAATACAATAAAAGATATATCTGTTCAAGCAGTTCATACTATCTGACATTACAAGGAAAATTCGGGTCACCCAGACAAAACACAAGGATAAGAACCCAAATCTTATCAACCCAAAAAAAGAAGGCAAACAAGTATTCCACCCCTACAAAAATCAAGTCAATAAAAAATGGGGAAGAGGAGAAAAGAAAGAAATACCCCAAAACCTAGTTAAAGATCATACATCTAAGAGTCAGTGCCTTACTCACTAGCTCTTTCTTTCCTCCACCATGTTCACGTACAAAATTTATAAAAATTCCTACTCCTTCATGGTATTCTTCGATCTGTCTTGGGTACTGCATCAAACTCCTATCTCTATCCATCGATCACCTGTTATATATATTAATTAATATAAGACAAACAATAAATAATCACAAATTAACAAATAAACAATTTATATGCATGTTTTTTCTCGACCTTATGCCTCCGGTTAGGGTCCTAATAATCCCATTCAAGAACACAAGACTTTGTTTCACAGTTTGTAGATCTTGTGTATTCGTTTTCAGTCGTGGGAAAATTTCGGCAGCATCTCCCCACAGTTCCTCAAGTGCACGAATATCTATACACCTAGTATGCACTCGAGGAACAATGATGGGAGACCTGGTCGAAATATATACCCACGACCGCAAACGAATACTCAAGACCTATACAAACTGTGAAACAATGTCCTCTGCCCCCAAACTGTCCAAAAATGGGACAATTCAAGAATCTCTCCATGATTCTCGAACGAGATTTCTAATGATATATATAAATGCATGTATATCAGTGAATAAAAGAATGACATTCTTTTATTCACCGCTAATTATAAATCATATAACAATGATTTTCGTCAAATAATTATAATTATTAATTAAATTAATTAAAGTATTATTAAAATATATAATTAATATATATAATTCACTAATTTCACAAAAACCAGCAATTTAATTGAGTATATATAGGTATGGATCAACAAAAGCAACATACTAGCTATCACCTCACAATATACACACACAACAATATATATTTCTATAATTCTCTACCTCAAAAATGAAATATTTCAATGGAAAAAATTGAAATTATTGTTGAAAAAGATGATTAAAGAGATCATACCAAGTTCAAAATCAATGGGTAGTAGTGGAGAAGGCTTAGGAAGACCAGATTTGAAGCTTTTCACATTCAAAAATGAAAATCGGCGGAAAAATTTGAGGGGAGGAAAAATTTGATGTTTTTTGCCTCTTTTCCCGATCTGGAAAACGAGTGTAGGTTTTATAGTTTGGGTTTACTTAGGCGACGAAACTTATTTTTTCGTCGCCTAAGAGCCACACTTAGGCGACGAAAATTAACTTTCGTCGTCTAAGAAGAAAACCTACCGAGGAAAAAAAATTCGTCGTGCTCGTCATTTCTTAGACCACGAAAAAAAAGTTCGTCGTCTAAGATTTTTTCTTAGGCGACGAATTTTCAATTTTCGTCTCCTAAGATTTATTATTTTTGTCGCCTAAGTGTGGCTCTTAGGTGACGAAAATTAAGTTTCGTCGTCTAGAAGAAAACCTACCGACGAAAAAAAAATTCGTCATGCTCGTCAATTCTTAGACCACGAAAAAAAAGTTCGTCGTCTAAGAGTTTTTCTTAGGCGACGAATTTTCAATTTTCGTCTCCTAAGTACAAATCTTAGGCGACGACTTCTTTTTTTCGTGGTCTAAGATAATGCACGGACGACGAATATTTTTTTCGTCGGTAGGCTTTTGTCTTAGACCACGAAAATAAAAATTCGTCGCCTAAGACTGTTCTTAGGCGACGAAAATTTTTTCTTAGGTGAGGAAAGTTTTTTCGTCGCCTAAGCTATCTTAGGCGAGAAATTTTTTTAAGTTTCGTCGCCTAAGGTTTTTTTCCTTGTAGTGATAGCTTGGATTCAGGTAGGGGGATCTGGGAACCTTTGCTCATTTGAATTGTGTGCATATATGTTTGTCAATATGTTTATGTGAAACGGTTGAATATTTGTTGATCTTAAAGTACTAGTGAAACATGTATTATGGATTGATTTATCATTAATTAAGCAATGGCATTTGAGGTATAAGGGTGGTGAAGGTAATATTAAATTGATGTTTTACGTTCTTAAGTCCATAACCTTCGCAGGTACCAAGCACCCATGTATGTCCATTGTTATTGCGCAATTAGTATTGGATGTGAAAGGGGAATGGATAAGATGACTAGCAAAAGAGGGTTAGGAAATTGATTGTTGCCAGAAGTTGGTTCATATGGTTGAGTACTCTGAGTCATCTTCTTGGTAAAGTAAATGGTATGGGATTAACTAGAGTAGAACATCCATTCATACATATTCTAAGTTGATTTGTTTAGTTATCTTTTATTTGAAAGGAATACTCCCTACTGAACTGCAAGTTGAGCTCACCTTTTACAGTCTTGCAGGTTTAAATAGAGAACTACGATGATTAGTGATTGAAAGGAATTAGAGTTAGTTGGAGTAACATATTTGTAAGATCGTTATTCAAGAATAGAGTATTGTTAGTAATTTTGAGTTGTACGTATTTGTATATTGAAATGAGAATTCGATTCCTTTAAGAAAGTGTCAGATTTTGTTTTTTCCCCATTTGTTTAGTTTATTTTTCTTTTATCTCACACCTCGGATTTTGAAAAAGAAAAAAAACAAAAAAAAAACTGAAATTCGGGGCGTGACAGTATATTACAACATCGATCTTTATGTACAACATGCCCAAACAATTGTTAGAAAGGACCAGTTTGTTCTAGCTTTTTACAGAGAATCGCATTGCCAATAAACCTTATAAACAATTCCCCCACCACTCTTCAAATAAGAAACTTGATGTTCTCCAAAACCCCCGGACCAAACCCAAAAAGAGGCTTTCACAAATAACCCATTTCTCGAAATCAGAGAACATCATTCAAATGAAAGAAACAAAATTCAGCAGCCAATAAAATCAAACTCGATTAAAAAAAATCATAAACACATATAAACAATGATCAAGTTTACTACTACCTAACCATGGATCGATCAAAATTAAAGATGAAAAATAAAAACCCAACGATTAAACCATAGAATACGAAGAGAATGGAAAGCCTAAGGCGGTGATAGAACATGGAGATGAGTGATGCTAAGAGTAGAGAGAGAGTGAGAAACCGAGTTGTTGGTGAAATTTCAAAAACATGCCTATAGAGGTGGAAATCAGCGGAGGGATTTGTGTTAAGAGTAATTCCATTTAATATTAATTCTCCAAAGTCAATTTCTCCTGTTTTGTTGCCAAGCAAGAGACTTTTCCTCATAAGATTTGAAATCACTTCTTAAAGTTGTCACCTTTTCTTTATGTCCCTTACCCAAATACTACCTAATTGAATTTTGAAAGACTCCTAATGAAAAAAAAAACAAAACAATGAATGTTATGAATTTTTTTTTATTTTTTTAGAGAAATTATGACGGGTGTGCAAGAAATTAGAGAAGAGTGTTGCTATTGGGACCTCTGAATTTGCTCATCTTGCCTCTCATGCTCTTTACACCTCCTTTTGGCTTTTAAATTCACACATTTGCTTACTATACCTTTTTTTAAATACCCAAAATAACCTTGAATATATTAGGTCACTTAAATTACTATAAATTGCTTATTTTACTTTTTATTCACTCATTAAACCTCTATTGCTTGAATTGTTTTTTTCACTTTTTTTCTTTTTGGAAGAAAACTTTTCATCTATATGTTTTTTTGGTTCCTGAATGTATACTATGAATTTTTTAATAGTTATTTAATTTATTTTAAAAATTAAAGAAAATTATTACATCATGTTTAATTTAAATATGAGTTCAACCTATAAATTATATATTTATATAAAATAAAATGAGTTCAACCTATATAGTATATATTTATATAAAATTTATTTTATCTCACAAACTAGTTCTTTAAATATATAGAATTAAACTGCAGGAAAATATATACAAATAGATAAGAAAATAAATGTGAATGTAATAAATTATAATTAAATGAGTATGTAGTTAAATCATTAAATAAAAATAAATAAGTAAAATAATAATACTGTAATTTATTATTTTATAAAATTGAAAAATTTAAAAAAATTAATATAAATATAATATATTTTTAATAATTATTATTCTTAATAGTTATTGTATGTAATATAATAATTGAAAACAGAAGAACTATAATAACAACACTCATTAAAGAATTACAGTACATTTAAGGTAATTTTGTTACTCTGTCGCGTATTACCCAGCTAATCCAATTGAGTATTTACACGTATGTTTACGGGTCCCGAGACGAGAAATCATATGAAAACGTTATCAGCGTCAGAGCAAGAGGTAGAAAGAAACCAAGCCCTAACTGCGACTGAGGAGGGGAAGCAGAAGAAGAAGAAGAAGAAGATGTCGTCGACACTACTGGAGGTGACGCGTGGCGCACACGAGGAGGTGGAGAGGTTGGAGCGTCTTATAGTGATGGACTTTCAGAACGAGCCGACGAGCAGCAAGGAGCGTTTGGCTCAGAGCCACCGTGTCCGCCACATGATCGACACCATCACCTCCACCACAGAAAGACTCGTAAGTCTCAACTCTCTCTCTCTTTCTCTCTCTCTCTCTCTCTCTCTCTCTCTCTCTCTCTGTGTTCAGATTGAGATAGGGTTTACGAATTGAATTGGTTTGTTGATGATTTCAGATTGAGATCTATGAGGATAACGATAATGCCAGGAAGGACGAGATTGCGGCTCTCGGAGGCCAAACTGCCACCGGCACCAATGTCTTCAGTACATTCTATGATCGATTGAAAGAGGTATGAGACGCAGCCTAATCTTGTTTCTATATTCAATTTGAGCAACACAGTTCCCATTATATTATATTGTATGATTTTGGATAGAACTTGGTTTAGTTACTCTGCCCATTGGTTTCTGTGTGCAGATCCGCGAGTATCACAGGAGACATCCAGCTGCACTAGTTGTTGATGCTAATGAGGAACATGAAGCACTACTCAAGGAGGAGCCTCAAGTCGAATTCAGCGGAGAGGAAGCTTATGGACGGTACCTCGATTTACATGAACTCTACAATCAGTACATCAATTCTAAATTTGGAGAGCCCATTGAGTACTCTGCTTACCTTGATGTTTTTTCACAACCACATAAGATTCCTCGCAAGCTCAAGTCTACAAGGTCAAGTTTGCTCTTACTCATTGACTTCAAATATTGATCATTATCTTGTTTCTTCCTCTGTGGCTTTAGTATATTGACATGAACTTGCACATGCGTTTGTTTTGCTTTTTCTTTTTTCAGGCAGTACAGGGAATACATTGAAAATCTAGTTCAGTATCTGGTATATTTCTTCCACCGGACAGAGCCATTGCAAGATCTTGATAGAATATTTGCAAAGGTTTGTTTACATTGTTTTACATATGAACTTCAATATGCAAGTAAATTAGGATCCATCTATTTATCATCTGTTCATATAATCCGGTGTATGACTTATTGTCTAGTGCACGTCCTTGTTCATTATCGATAAGATGTGGAGTAATTTATGTCATTTGGGGCATCATAAGTGCATATTTATACTTCATTATGGAAATTATTGAATTTTTTAACCTTTATATTTCTGAACTTGACGTCTGGGAGTCACAAATGGGCTACTGCAAACTCACTGCAGAATATAATATTACTTATCAGGTTATAGCGGTTTAGATTATTTAAATTATGGTGTTTCTGTGGTAGGTTGAAACTGAATTTGAAGAACAATGGGCTGATGGTAAGGTAGAAGAATGGGAAAATGCGATTCAAGGTAGTGAACATGTTCATGATCAGCAGACTGTTATTGATCTTGACTACTTTAGCACAGTGGAAGAACTGGTGGAATTGGGTCCTGAAAAGCTAAAGGAGGTAATGGTGATATTAGAAGCTTACAGAAATTAATATCTGTTGTTAAAAGCTCAGAACTAGTTTTCAATTTCTTTATTTTACCTGCTGGGCATTGGATCATCTCTTTATTCTTAAAAGCTTGTTTCTGTTTCTGTTGCTAATCTCTTTATTTTACTTTCTAGGCATTGGCTTCAATGGGACTGAAGATAGGGGGTACCATACAACAACGTGCAGAGAGGCTTTTACTTACAAAGGTGATTAATTAGAGAACACTGTTTTCCAGAAAAGCAGTCTATAAATATATATTATTTATCTATCTAGGTTCTGTGCATTGGTTTTGAAATAACAGCATTCTCCGCTCTATTTGCAGTTGGAACTATGTGAATTTGCCTAGGTATGCTTGGCTTAGTTTGGTGGTAATGATACTAAATTGACAAGAAGTTAAGTTCACTTAGTTTTACAAAGTAGGTCTTTAAAAACTCGTGATTCGTATGGTATAATAGCGCTAGATCATCGTTCTTAATCATTGTGTGTAGACCCATGTAGGTGATATACAAGTTTGAGACGTGGATACTCTTATATGAGGTTATTGTTCAAAGTAATATTCAGGTCGCTTTTTATTTCTTAGTCCTGTGATGTTGGAATTTTCTTATGTTCAACGTCTTGTCACTTTTTTTGCAGGACATACCTCTGGAAAAGTTGGACAAGAAACATTTTGCCAAAGGGTCACGTGGTTCAGCACAGAATGGGGCTGCTGTAGCTCCACAGCAAGTTGGCATGTTAAAAGAAATTTCTTTCTTGGAAGCCAAATTGAAAAAATTAAGTGACTTACTGAGTGAGGTTGGTATATGTTGCCTAACTTTATTCTCACCTATTTTCTTGCCTGTAGTCTGTATTTCCTTTTGGATGTTCATGCTTGTTTACAAATTATATGCTGCATTGTGCAGGCTATTGAACGAACAAAAGACAACATCGTTAAGAAACAGGCTTTGACGTATGAAGAAATTGCAGCAGAGCGTGAGGATGTAAGTAGATAGCATGTCATTTTTTTCCCCTCAAAACTATTAAATGACAACCCACCCAAACATTATTATTCTTGTTGAGATCCGTTAATACCTGAACCTTTTTTTCCTCTTTTCTATAGTATCTTTCCTAATGTCTTCCAAGTTTGTTGTTGACTCTACAATTGCTTGCTTGGGTTGTTTCCTTGCAGGAAGAGACACAGGCCGATACTGAAAGTGATGACGATGAGCAGCAGATTTATAATCCACTCAAATTGCCAATGGGTTGGGATGGGAAGCCCATACCTTACTGGCTGTATAAGCTTCATGGTCTTGGTCAGGTAATCACACCCTAAATTCTGTCTTTGTACTATATTCATATTGTCATTTCTATTCAAAAACATATATTCTGGTGCTTAGGGAGTTTCTAAATTCGAAAGGAGCTAAAAATTTATTGTTTGCATGCTCTTCTGTATACTCTTCTGTATATTAATTTTTTTCAATGCTAATATTTTTCTGTTTTTGTGTTTCAGGAATTTAAGTGCGAGATATGTGGGAATCAGAGTTACTGGGGACGTAGAGCTTTTGAGCGGCATTTTAAGGAATGGCGTCATCAGCATGGAATGCGTTGCCTTGGCATACCAAACACCAAGAACTTCAATGAGATCACATCAATTGAGGTTTTTTTTTTTCCTTCACAGATAGAATATGGTTAGGATCTATCTTATTCCAGTAGTCTGAACAATTTCTACTTTGCAGGAAGCACAAGAATTGTGGAAGAGGATACAAGCACGGCAAGGGGTGAACAAGTGGCGCCCAGACCTTGAAGAAGAGTATGAAGACAGAGAGGGTAACATCTATAATAAGAAGACATATAGTGATCTGCAGCGACAGGGACTAATATAAGTATGCAGCCGTTAGTAAAAGCTGCTCAATCGTTGGGAGTTTTCTTGCTTGATATTAGTTTTCGGTGGTGAATTGGGAGGGTCAGGAATGTAGGATAACGTTGCTTTGTATCCAAGTGTATGGTCAAATTTTACGCCCTAATTTTTGTATAATAATTACTCACAAATTGTACCTTGATTGGTCTTTCTTGCTGGAGTGTTCATGTTCTCATGTGAGACTTTTCAATTTTTCCCCCCAAAAAGAAAAACAGAGTAGATGTGCATAATGTGTATTCTCATTGTTTTGCGCTATGCCGTTATGTAACGAAGGACTGTGAGATCCTCTAGTAAAGAGTTTGGAAGTGACCATCTGAATGCGAGCTTCTTTACTCCTCGGAAATGGATGGTTGTAATTACCCAGGATCAAAATCTAAAATGATGAAATGCGGCTTTTCTTCTCCTAGTTAACCAAGACCCTTTAGACCAGCACGGCAGAATATCAAAGAAACCATGGACCATGATGAGCGATTAGCACGGCAGGCTAACAAGCACCTCGCCTCGAGAACGACAGTAGCTCCAAGGGTGAGAAATAGGGCAGCCACTTGGTCGCAGAAGTTAGAAGTTTGATAAACCCATTTTATGGTAATTGAAACCGATCAACAAAAACACCGTCATCCAAACAATAAACACCCACATCAACAAAATCAAATTTATACCGTTTCAAAACTTTAAACATCATCCTCATATCAACCTCATTTTCAACATGGTAAACAGTAGGGTCCGGAAAAACAATATACTTCAGTTTGAAAACCACTATTTCCAACTCCGGAAAATGATCTCGTGTCCGATGACAAAAATCAATAAAAGTACAATTATGACCAAAGGAGAGTGCTGCTCCTTCACCAGAGTACACAAACTTAACAGTATAACAACTATCCATTGCACCTACAAAGAAAACCATCCTAACATCAATAAGCATATCCATGTGACTACATTAGTAACTGTACAACATCTATCAAGTAACTACGAGTGTAAATATCAAATTTAACAACAAAAATACCGACAAGTAAGTAGCTCAAGTAACTAGCAAAGTAGTTAGCAAAGAAACTATCAAAGTAACTCTGAAAAATCCAAAAATGCAAGATAGAAACAAGTTTTTACTCATTTAGATATAACAATATGAAGCCCTATAACATAAAAAACAACACGAATTAATTCAAACCTAAAATGAGCTATGAACAAACCTACACAAACCTTAAAATACCTTATTTCAAAGAATAAAATCTGATATAGAAGATCTTAGAGAAGAATTGAATTGAAAAATTGCAGATGCAAAGTTGCCAACGCCAATCAGAATCGCTGACTGAAGAACTGAATTGAGGAGATGGAGAACTGACGAATTGCATATGGAGCTTTAGAACTTCAGGTATCGTTGTGATTGGCGGCATTGAGAGAGAGAGAGAGAGAGAGAGAGAGACTATGAAGGAAATGAGGAGAAGAGAAACAAAATCATGTTAGAGAAAGGGTATTAATCATGTTGGTTGTAATATCCCACGTCGGCCAACGGAGAGAGAGAGTAATGTGCCTTATATGTACATGCCTATCACCATCTAACACGACGCGTTTTGGGAGCTCAATGGCTTCGGAGGGGATGAGAACTCTGAAGTTAAGCTTGTTGAGTCCAGAGCAATCTCAGGATGAGTGACATACTGGGAAGTTGCTCGTGAGCTCCCAAAAACAAAACCTCTGAAGGCCAGAGAGGAAAGTGCCCAAAGCGGACAGTATCGTGTTACAGCTCCGGAAAGTACCTAAAGCGGACAATATCGTGTTACGGCAGAGCTGGTCCTGGGATGTGACATTGGTTATAGTTGAAAATCAAAACAATCATTTTTTATTATTTTAAAAACAATTTAATTATTTCATCATTTACACATTAATAAGAGGTATTTTTTTAACAAGTTAAAAATAGGAGAAGTTTTTATCAAAGTAATATTATCAAAATGATAAAAAAAAAAGTTTTAGTAATAATGGCCTCGTTTATTTGTTTTTCGATAAATACGTTTTCCCTCTGTCATTATGGTTCAAATGTCCTTTAAGATTATTAATTTTTTTTTAATAAGAAATTTTTTATAGGTTAACTAACTCTCATGCGCCAATCAAATGAGAATAAAGAAACATGTCGCCTGAAGCCCTCATTTTCTCGTAACTTCTTCACTTGAGGGCATCTATCTTGCAACATCTCTACAATTATGAACTTAATATACGAAATTAGAGTTTATTTACACAAATTAATTATATATATAAAAAAATACCATAATTAATTTCATTAAACCATTGCAATACCTATGAACACGACATATCATTTGTGTTAGAATGAAGTAAAACTTCCACAAACACAACATTCATGGTAAATACTTAATCTCTACCCATTATGGAGCCTTTTTAAACCAAAACATTTGCAGTTGACTTCGACAAGCCTCTCGACAATGCCACATACAATTGTCCGTGACTAAAAACATTATCTGGAAGCTAAACACCTACATGCGGGATAGTTTTGTCTTGAGATTTATTTATGGTCAAAGAGAAGCTCAGCTTGACTGGAAATTGCTTTCTTGTCAGTTTAAATGGTAACCCCGCATTTTCTGTACTGTTTAAATGAATTCTTGGCAGAAAAGCTCTTGTCCCAGTAAATTGTCCTGTTAGAATCTTTGCATCTATAAGATTTTGGTACAAAGCACGACATAACAATCTAGTACTATTGCACAATTCTAATTTTGGGCCAATATTTCTTAGAAGCATGATTGGAGCACCTATTTTTAATGTTAACTTGTGAGGCGGTAACCCACCCGCTGTTAGTGAGTTTAGGAACTTCGGATGGTACAAATTTCAGAAGTCATCTTCAATGGAGTCAAATGAATAAAATTAAATTTCTTCACCGGGAAACATATTGATTATCTTTTCATTCAACATATCTGCATCATCGTTTAAAGGAGTAACCAATACCCTATCCACCATGTATTTTGCATTGTTTATATAATCATGGAGATTCGAGAAAACTTTGTAATAAGTTGATTGATAGACTCTTCGCTTCGCCAGGGAACTACCATGCTTTTTGGTAGTCTTATCATTTCGTTATTGATGACTTGTTCACTCCCATCGCCAATACGTAACATGCTTTCAGAATACCATACGCTTGTAGCACTTGGTAGTCAATATATAGAATAGAATGAGGACAACGTAAACCCGATCATGCTCTGGATGCTCTGGTGACGATTTCAAAACATACACACCGCCAATCTCTACCGCAACTTGTGTTAGGAAGTTTAGTAGCTCATCTCCAGGAACATCAAGGCCATTCATTGAAGCTGTTAAGATTTTAGTCTTAGGATCAACTTTTGCCTTCTGGCCTAAACATAATTTCAAATTGGCTATTGCATCACTGCATCACGTATTAGTTTTCCCTCTTGTGCCTACAATTTGTTTTCATCACAGATAGTAGTAATAGAAAGAAGAAAACCTGAAAGACTGAAAAAATCAATTACCTTTTTGGAATACTCATCTTTATATGTGCAATATTAAAATCTTCAAATTGGATGAGATGTGTAAAGCCGATTTCGTTTTAAGCTTTTCCTTTTTTTGATCCGCTCACACGACCTCCTCATTCTTCTGCTCGTTTGCCATGATGGTTGCTTTTTCATCCTAGAGTTTTTCTTTTTATTTTTCTATTTTGTAGGTATATTAATTTAATTTACGGTTCTATCCTCTATATATTATATTGCTGATTTTCATGCTTGTATAAGAAGGGGTAATTGTTGGGAGAAAGTATTTGGCAGTTTCATAAGCCAAGTTGGCTTAATTAATAGAGATTATGTAAAATTTAATGGTAATTGTATGAAAAAATGAAGAAAAATAAGAATGATGAAGTTTAAATTTACGGGATTTGGTAATTACAGTCGAAAATCAAAGTTTTTAGGCTGTCACTGGGCCCACACGGGCTCCTCTGTTTGGCAACAAACAAAAGGAAACCCCTGTGAATTTGTAAAGAAAAAGAAGAAGAAGATGGGAGTTGTGGCAGCAATGGGCGGCGATTCTCTGAGCGTGAGAGCAGCGATGATGAGGGAGTCACTGCAAAAGAGCCAGAGCATCACAGACGACGTCGTCTCGATTCTGGGGTCCTTTGACCACCGCCTCTCTGCCCTGGAGAGCGCCATGCGTCCTACTCAGGTCAGCGCTCGATAACCTTCAGTTTGACTATTCTTACTTCTACTCGTTACTTACTGCGGATCTGTTTCAGATTCGAACTCACTCCATCAGGAAAGCTCACGAGAATATTGATAGGGCTCTCAAGGCTGCGGAGGTCGTTCTAGCGCAGTTCGATCTCTCTCGGCAGGTCAGCCCTCTCTTCCCATTTTATTATTATTATTATTTTTGAGAAAGAGAGGTTGAATCAAAATGCTGCCATGTACAGGCAGAGGCCAAAATCCTTAGGGGGCCGCATGAGGACTTGGAGAGTTATCTGGAAGCAATCGATCAGCTACGAAGAAATATTCGCTTCTTCAGTAGCAACAAAGGTTTCAAGAGCAGTGACGGGGTTCTCACTCATGCCAATTCTTTGCTTTCTAAAGCCATTTCTAAGCTCGAAGACGAGTTCAAGCAGCTCCTCAAGTCCTATAGGTTTTGATTTTCATCTCTATTTGACTAGTTGATATATGTTCTGTTTCTGATTTTCATATCTATTAATTCTCAGCAAACCTGTGGAGCCGGAACGCCTCTTCGATTGTCTCCCCAACTCATTGAGGCCATCCTCAGGAGGATCTCCTGGTGATTCTAATGCCAAGAATCCTTCTTCAAATAACCACCACGAACACCACAACAGTAATTTAGAGAATGCTGTTTACACACCACCTGCGCTGATACCGCCCAGGGTTCTTCCCTTGTTACATGATTTAGCTCAGCAAATGTTTCAAGCTGGTCATCAACAGCAGTTGCTATTAACTTACAGGTAAAACAAAGGTCCTTTAGTTATCACTCTTCGTTGTTCATTTTCATACATGTGCGTTAACCAGTTACTTTGAAAAGTTTGATGGGAAATGCACAAGGGGGCATTTCGATGAAAGGCTATCTTTGTCTGTTTCTTTGTTGGTAAATGGTTTTGATAATGAAGCCTTTTTTATGTCAAGTGAGAGGGTGTCTAGTGACCATGGTTGGACCTTTTGTTTTACGACGTAGACATCCTTACTGGAGGAGGAACATCGTGATGTCTGGACTTGACATGCTGGGTGATTTTGGTTAAATTCATTTGTTGTTTCTGCTATAATCTTTGGGCCTCCTAATCACATCATTAAAATTGGAGCTAGCTGGTCACTTCATGTCTATTATTTTTATTTAAATTTGATTTTCCTCATACTGCAGTAGCAACATGCTTATGCTGCTTTTTTTATTTTTTATTTTTTTTCTTCGATTTTTACTCTATGCTTGTAATTCGTGCATGTCGCTTCGTTTTATTCCTAATCACATCATCGTATATGTTCTTCAGGGATACCCGCTCTTCAGTCTTGGAAGAAAGCCTCCACAAATTGGGGGTTGAAAAACTGAGCAAGGACGATGTTCAGAAAATGCAGTGGGAAATTTTGGAAGCCAAGATTGGAAACTGGATTCATTACATGCGTATAGCTGTAAGAGATTTGTGGCAGTTGCTCAAATTCTTTTTTTTTTTATTGAAATCAATATCTAACCATGCTTGAACAGGTGAAATTACTGTTTGCTGGAGAACGGAAAGTTTGTGATGAAATGTTTGAAGGCTTTGATTCTCTTGGTGACCAATGTTTTGCGGAAGTCACTAGAAGTAGTGTCTTAGTTCTACTTAGTTTTGGAGAGGCAATCGCAAATAGCAAGAGATCTCCAGAAAAGTTGTTTGTGCTTTTAGACATGTACGAGATAATGCGAGAGCTTCACTCAGAGGTTTGAACGATTTACAAGTTATTAAGCATGCATGCACTTGCTGATTATATGAAAATTTGAAACTAGGAAGTTTGCACAATCAAGCCTGTCCCCCATGTTGTTTCATTTTAGTAGTCTGAAATTTTGTAAGGATACTTTTGGGTTAGAAATGTAGGATAAAGGCACATCTACTTCCCCTTTTTATTTTTTTATTTAGTTTGTATTTTTTGAAGGAAAGTATCTTTCACAACTATCAATTATATTTAGATAAAAAGAAAAGTATATGTCCTTTTCTATAGCATATCTTATAATGTGGTGCATCTAAATTGAAGTAACCTCAAAAGTTAGAAGGATTTATGTTCTATGATTATCAGAAAATTAAAAATATACTCTTAGTGCTTCATATTTTAAGCATGTCAACACTTTGTATTATGGTTATTTATTTTTTGTAAATGCAAGAAAGTAGTGTAATAAATAATGTCCAAAAATGTAGACTGGGTGACTGATTACGATGCAAACAAATTATATAGTTACGGTTTACATCTGGTTGTATCTAGTTAGTGTAAGAGCTATCTTAAAAGTGATCACCTAGCTTAGATATCCTGGAAAATTCATATTTTAAGTTGACGCATAAATTCATCTGCAGATTGAAACAATATTCATAGGAAAAGCTTGTGCTGAAATTAGAGAATCAGCATCAAGTCTGACCAAACGGCTTGCCCAGACTGCGAAAAAGACTTTTGGTGATTTTGAAGAAGCAGTTGAACGGGATGCAACAAAAACTGCTGTATCAGATGGCACTGTTCATCCTTTGACTAGTTATGTGATCAACTATGTGAAGTTTCTTTTCGAGTAAGTTGATCTACTTGGGCCTTTAAGTTGTCTGTTTATCTGATGTGACAATGGTGCTCTGCGATTTGCTAATGCCTCTACTAAAGAAGGCGTCTTATTTTCTGTCCCGAAAATCTCTCTCTCTCTCTCTCTCTCTCTCTCTCTATATATATATATATATATATATATATGTATTTTCTTTGACAAACTTCCCCTTTCAGGTGATCCTATATATATATATATTGAATGTTTTTGAGTAAATATATTTGATGTTAAGGCACACCCACTTTTAGTGTTTTCTGTCCATAGGAGCATAACCTAAAGAGTTAAAATGGTCACTTGCCTTGGGTCACACATTCAGACATATTTTCTTATACTGTCACAAAAGGATACTCTCTCACTCAATATATATGGAATATTCTTATATGCAAAATATATAGTGATGTTTAGAAAGTCCTATTAGCTATGATGTCTATAATTTAGGAAACAGACTACATAACGGGAGCACCTTCCCGATGGCTAGGACGTGGTGGGGTTATTTTGGTGCTCCCAATGGCTAGAACGTGGTGGGGTTATTTTGGTGCTTCCAAATGGCAACCTTTTTTTTTTTTTTTTTTTTTGGAATAAATGGAAAGCGGTTTCAGCTGGCTGATTTTTGAAGGGATGATTGTAACAGTGGAAATCATTCCTTCCATAATAAGTGAAATGGACGTTCCGGATCATAACAGCAAGTTATAGGATGGCTCTAAAATTTTGTACTTCTCTTAAATATCGATACTAGAAAAATTCTAGAGCCACCATACTAAATATAATACATGTGGAAAGTTTGTGACATCTTGACTTGGATACGTTCTTTGAAGAAACCTGTCGTGTAACATGTCAAGTCTTGATATTAAATCGAATGCTGTTATGGTTGATAGGGTGTAATGGAGTTTCTTCCGATATGGCGGAAGTAGGCATTATGAAATGGTTGTGACATGTAGCTATCCAAAAACTTGTATACTCTTAATCATCTTATGATTTATCTGATCAACATATTGCTTTAGTCCTTATTCCTTTACTCTTTCAATGGTTTAGCTATATTAATATACATTCATAAGATATGTACTTTATGGACACATATGTACTTTGTACCACAGTTAACCAACACTATAATTTTACAGTTATCAATCAACGTTGAAGCAACTTTTTAAGGAATTTGAAAATGGAAATGAAGGTGGTTCACAATTAGCATCTGTCACGATGCAAATAATGCAGGCTCTTCAAACTAATTTGGATGGGAAATCTAAGCAGTATAGAGATCTAGCCTTAACTCACCTGTTTCTCATGAACAATATACACTATATGGTCAGATCTGTGCGCAGGTTTGTCTCATAATTCCCGTAATACATAAAGGCATACAAGGGTTCTTATGCTTTTATATTTATTCTTTTGTTGTTTGCAACTACTTATTTTTTATGGTTTTGTTCTCAGGTCTGAAGCCAAGGATTTGTTGGGGGATGACTGGGTGCAAAGGCACCGTAGGATTGTGCAGCAGCATGCAAATCAATACAAAAGAAATGGTTGGGGAAAGGTGCTTTCCTATAACCCTATTAAACATTCACTTTGTATTTGTAGTTTATCTTGGCTATTGCTTTTTTGGGTCATAAAGTTCAGTTATGATGATGGAATTCCCTACTATTTACGTCAAACTTTTAGATGGAAAGTAATGATGTTAAAAGTCTTGCCATGCTGAAGACCTTTAATATGTACGGTGAAAATATCAGCCAGTTTGATGTCAGTAACCCAATCCAAATTGATTGACGTATAAATTGACATAAACTGATGTTGCGCCTTTTCTACTGTGATGTGGCGTCTTTTCTGCTGTGTTGTATTTTGATATTTTCATGTGTTGCGAAGGCAGTGTTGAAATTTAGGTATCTCTATCACATTTGCACAAATCGTGCTTTGTAATGAAACTCTATAGTTTACAAATAAAATTTATAAGGCATATTGAAGACTATTTGTTGACAGTGAAAGTGATGTAGATGTTTGACAAAAAAAAAGTGATATAAATGAACTTACCTGCCATATCAATTTTAAGTCAAAAGTCTATTTATTGGCATATTTTACTAGATATTTATTTTACTTTAGCAAGGTTTTTTCTTCTCTAGGAGTATTGGTGTAATGTTTTGTTTGGGAATTATGTCAGCCAAAACTCAGATTATTTTTTAAAAAATAACCTATAAATTTTAAAAACTTTAGATATCATTTAATCTACCTATCAAGCACTGACCATTAAAAAATAATTTTTTAATGAAAATAGATATGAATCCCACGACCACCCAGATATTATCTCCACCATAACTGAATCTCCACATTCATAGCATGTAGTGTTATCATAATATCTTGATTTTATTATATTGTAAGATCAGTTATCTTGGCATAATTGCTTGATATATGGAATTATAAAAAATTCTACTATTCCTCCTAGATGTTAAATAATAAAAAGAACAGAAGATGGTAAACGTTACTTAGGGTGCCACCAATGAAGACTAAGGAAGTCTGTTTATAGTGCAAAAAGAAGTACTGTTGCGGAGGTTTGGGTGATTACCAAGGCTGGGAGACAAGATATCTTTTGCCATTAAGTGTAGCTTTTGTCTTATTTATAGGCATCCCTGCCCACCTGTTTTAGAGATACACCTTTTTATGTTCGTATTGATTCAGATTGGAGGCAACGGAAATAATACTATGAGGCTCTGTTTGGATCATGGTACGGAATGGGAATTAGATTCATTTCCATTAAATTGTCATGTTTGGTTATGCCATAAACCTGGAAAGGAAATTAAAATAAATGAGTTGACCGAAGTCCAATTCCATAAAAGAGGTGGAATAGAAAGGAATAGTTGCTATGACTGGAATAAAATGAGGAATAGAAATGAATAGTTGCTAGAAAGTAAAATAGGGAATAGTTGCGAGCCAAAATTGAACTTGGGTCAAAGTGGAACAGCAAATCCCTCTGGCAAATGCACAACTCTTTATGTTAAGAGACTGAGACATATTTATACTCTTTCACTCACATTATTTGTTTCAAAACCACTGTTGAAAACTTCATATCATTGTTTCTACAGTAACTGATAAAGTTAATTTCTTGGACAAATGTGGGTTGCCTTGCTGTATATACTATATAATGCCGTGGTGAAGAAGTGTGTATTGGTTTCAATTGGTGAAGGAAGCATGTATTTTACACTGTCAGCATGTATATCTTGCTTGAACTATTCATCTTTAAAATGTTTTCTTTTACCACCTTGTCATAGCTGGTGCTTTCTCATTCACAGATTCTGCAGTGTCTAACCATTCAAGGCTTGAGCTCATCTGGAGGCAGCTCAGTAGCTGGTGATGGA
Organism: Potentilla sterilis; assembly: GCA_963682095.1. Classification (NCBI taxonomy): domain Eukaryota; kingdom Viridiplantae; phylum Streptophyta; class Magnoliopsida; order Rosales; family Rosaceae; genus Potentilla; species Potentilla sterilis. The sequence goes on along the minus strand of OY821766.1, from coordinate 22,019,151 downwards.
GGAAACAGTAGTGGAGTTTCGAGAGCTATTGTGAAAGATAGGTTGATCTCAACTTTTATCTTATCAAAAATTGAATTAAATGCTTAATTTCGTTACTTTTTTATCAACTTTATTTTACTAAGCTGAAGTGCATTTCATATCAGGTTCAAGACATTTAATATGCAATTTGAGGAACTCCATCAAAAACAATCTCAATGGACAGTTCCTGATACCGAGTTGCGAGAATCACTGAGACTTGCAGTTGCTGAAGTCTTATTGCCCGCCTACAGATCATTCATCAAACGTTATGGGTGCGTTTTATTATTAATTTCTGGACTCTATTTCTATACACACACATGTGAAGTCGATATGACTTTGAGGAAGAATAACAATGGAATCTTTTGGTGCTCTTATAAATTTATTAACATAGATTTTTTAAAGTGGGGATTTCATTTACAAAGGTGTGGGTTGATTTAAAGGTATTGAGATTTGATAGTTGCTAATTTTATATTTATTGTTGTTTTATTGATTAGGGACCATATAGTCCAATGTTGCATATATTTAATTGTTATGCATTCTGTCTATGGATTTTATCCATCTTTACTTAGCTTTGTACAACTTTTTTCTAAAAAAATATCAGCATTATTATTGGAAATGATCACCTTCATCTGTATCTATTTAATTTCTGTATTACAGGCCTTTAGTTGAGAATGGAAAAAACCCCCAAAAGTACATTCGCTACACAGCCGAGGATCTTGAACGAATGCTGGGGGAGTTCTTTGAGGGGAAGAACGTAAATGAACCCAAGCGGTAGATTCAACTAGTGTATCTTCATTGTCTTTTTCTGGGAGGTTAGCTGCTGAATGTTGGCTGCAAGATTTCATTGGCTCTGGATTTCTGATATATGTGGGTGATGAGCTTGACTGTATCTCGATCGGTTAGGTACTGGAATTGTTTGAAAACATCAACTTCAATCTTTGTATGTGTGCGGGATTAATAACAGGGGTTTGTCTGTCTTTTTGCCTTCATGGATATCTGTAAATATTTGTAATTTCATAAATTGGATAGTCAGTAGTCTGTAGTCCAAGTAAAGTGTAGGTTTGTGTGGCTATCTAAATTTGTAAACCATATACAAATGTGGAGGATTTGAAGATATTCCATTCCTGTAAGAGTTGTACTATTTGAAGAGGAGGAGGATATAAACATTGCACTGCTCTCTCTCTCTCTCTCTCTCTCTCTGTTGGTATTTTGGTAATTAAGTGGGATAATTTCCCTGATCAATGTATTCAAGTTACATGTTTATGAAATAATTTTTGGGAACTGAAATTCCCACCCCTAAAATTGAAATCCCCACCCCTCAATCTGTAGACTTCCCAAAATACCCCTAATTCTAATTCTGATGCAATTTTTTTTTTTTTTTTGCTAAAACTTAACTACCCACTACCTATTTGCTTACTAGATCCTAATTACCTATCAATTCTAAAAACTAACATTCATCATGTCAAATTCACCTAACGACCATTTGTCTCACCGGTTACTATTCTGGCGGAATCACTGTTGTCTTAGTCTTGAAAAGTTCCTTAAGTTCTAGTAAAACAAATAAATAAAGAATTCTTAAGTTCTAGTTAAGCAGAAAGCAGGAAAATAACAGACAATTCTGTCTCAAATACCACTTCTAGGAGGTAGTCCTCCACCTGGGGTTTGAGAAATTTAAACAAAGACGGATATGGGGGAACACCAACTGAAGTTTATTTACTCAAACATACTTTTATATACATAATCTAGAGCCTCACTCTTGGGTAAACAGCTAAAAACTGTTTAGCTATGCATAATTTTAACTTAAATTACAAACTTACTTGAAAAATAAGCACACCACACCAGATGACTAGCAAGAAACCACTCTCACATTTCAGTCTTATTTTACTATGCTAAAACACTCACAAACTTTCCACAAGCTCTCAAAACTTCAGACTTCTCTTTCCTTCCTTGATTTTCGAATGCCTTCCTTTGAGCTTTCAGCCTCTTTAAATAGCCTTCGGATCTCAAACCGGAATTGAATTCCATTAAGAAAAACAGACAGGAGGAATCCTTATCTTAGCAGCTGGCTTCCACTTTTCTAAAGGAGCTTGTCCGTAAGCGTCGGCAGCAACTTTATTTTACACACTTATCTTACATCTGGGCTGGCTTCCACTAAATAGATCCCACTCACCTAAAGTTACTTGTCCTGATGCTTTAGTGGCTAGTATTCCATCCTATTATTGATGTTGTGCAATTCCTCATCAGCAAAAGATGCTCCAGAGTCATTATTTTCTTCAGATTCCATATCTAAATCGTACGGATCTTTGAATTCTGGCTCTTTTTCTAATTTTTCTATCCATGTGGTAGTTGCTAACGTACCATCGATTCTCGCCTTTCTAGGGCCTGATACAGATCACAGTGCTCTGGAGGTGGATGGTTATAGCTGGCAACTATAATCTTTTCTCCTCTGGCCAGAAGGGTAGTGTCACCGTCTTTCTGGATTAGGTTCTGGATACGAATTATCGCTATTGCCTTCATCCAAGGGATACTCTGATTAGGTTTTCCATTACTTGATGACCATTTTTGTGCTTGAGAGGCACAACTCTGGATAATTCTGACATAATGATAAGGAGAAATATAGCTCTTTCTCCCTTCCTCTTTAGTCCATTCAGGAGGAGTTGAAATGAACTTTAATCTCAGAGTACAACCATCTGGTCTAATGTTCTTGACTGCCTGGTAAATTGCTTCAGGGAGACCTTCTAGGTCTTTGTTGGTTTTTGTCCAAAGGTTATGAACAAAACCATTCTCAATTAACCATAATTTGTTCTTTTACGGATGTTCTACTTGAACATCTACCAATTATCTTCCATAATAAGGACATGCTACTACTAGCAAGGTTGATGGAAGAGCCTTTCTGTTCTTGAAATCTCCTAAGAGATTATGGAAACTGTACCATTCAGATTCTGATAGGGCTAAAAGTGGGACTTTAGCACTTTCAGGATTCTCGAGGTATTGTATGTCCATCTTTTCCTTGAGATGCTGCTCCTTTTCTTCTAACTTGTAGCTGCAAAATTCCTCAGCTAGAGTTTCCAGGGCTTGAAGTACCAGAGCTTCATTATTTTCTCGGGATGCAGCTAAAATATTATCCATGATAATTCTCTGATTGAGCTGCAAATTTCTACTGGTTCTGAACACCGGCCTTTCATAAATCCCCATGGGATGATTAAAAATCTTTCTCAGACCTTTTACTGCTGGTAACCTGAAGGATGCTATCCTGTCAGTGGTTCTTGCCTTATAAGGCTGTCTTCTTTGGAACCAGTCATTTGTGACTGTGGCTCTAGGATGCTGTAAATATTCATTTACAATTGTCTCTTCTTCTGGGTTGGAAGATTGTTTATCTTCTGGATTATTTTCCCTTCTTGTTGGATCAGACTGAATTTTTTCAGTTGCACTGCTGGATTCAGCAGGAGAGTAGGATACCAGATATTGGTAACCTGGTCCGTCATGTAATGGTCCAACAGTTTTGTCTCCATCTCTGTATCTCTCTTGTAGGGTTTTGTCCTTTGATCCTTTGTCTTCAGGCCTAGTTCTTGTTCCGAAATCGGGCTTTCTTCTTTCTTCAACTTCTGGTTCAGGTTCGGGCCTTCTGCTTCTTGGGTTACGGCCTTCATCCCTTTTGAACATTGCCATTTCTCTGGTGAGAGCGTCAGGCAGATAATTCTTGTTTCCTGCAATCATTTCAACATCATATTCATATTGAGATAAAAACATTTGCCATCTAAGAACTCTTCCTCTATCAGCTGCATCTGTAAGCTTATAGTTCTTAAAGTTTTTTACTCTCTTATTATCTGTTCTGACCAGAAACTTGTTTCCTAAAAAGGCTTCTGCTCCCTTAATGGATTTAATTAGGGCTAAAACCTCTTTATCTCCTGTGGAATAATTTAATTCTGCTGGATTAAATTTTCCTGACAGGAATTTACAGATCTTTTCTTGATTTGTATTAGGCGCTATTGCTAAAACTACTCCTGCCCAATAATAATCATTTGCATCTGTCTGCAAAATAATCAGGTCACCTTCTTCAGGTAATTGCAAAGGGGGGAGGTTTTTTGTGAGTTCTTTAATTTTCTTAACGGTGTTGCTATCATCCTTTGTAAATGAGCATTTCTTTTTCGTGCTTGTCTTTGGAGAGAGAAGAGCAATGAGGCCACTCATTTAAGGAATAAAATCTCTCGCAAAGTTAACAACTCCCAAAAATCTCTGTAGAGACTTTGCATCTGGGATACTGTCAGGGAATTGGCTTATTTTCTTTACTATATGTTCTTGAAGACGAATTTCTCCATCCTTGACGTGTATGCCAATGAAGTCAATTTCTCCTTTTATAAGATGAATTTTCTTTTGTCCAAGGATGATTCCTTTCTGAACTATGAGCTTGCAAATTTGCTCAAGATGCTTCAGATGTTCATTCATAGTTTTAGAGAAGACAAGAATGCCATTAATGTAAACTATACAGAAATCTGAGTATGGCTTAAATATGTTATCCATTTTTCTTTGGAAGATAGATGGAGCTTGCTTAAGTCCAAACGGCATTACAAGCCATTCCTAATGTCCTTGAGGAGTTCCAAAGGCTGTCAAGGCTATGGAATCCTGGTGCATTCTTACTTGCCAAAAGCCTGATTTTGCATCGAACTTTGAGAATATCTTTGCTCCTTTTAGTCTATTTATCACAAGGTTCTAAAAGGCGCTAGGCGCTAGGCAGGCGGTGACCCATAGCCTAGCGCCTGGACGGACTAGGCGGGGACTAGGCGGGGACTAGGCGTTTTACATTTTTCACTTTTAATTAAAAAATATTATATTTAAAAATAGTTTAATACGAATAATTTAGAAGTTTAATATGAATAATTTGGAAAAAATCAACCCAACCTGTAAATTACTAAATTTACAAACATTGCAAATAGTCTCAACATAGCAATTCAACATAACAATAGTCTCAAGTCTCAACATAGCAATTCAACATAGCAAATAATCCCAAATAAAACCAAAATAACTTGCAAACCTAAGAATCCACATCTTCTTCTTCTCCATATCCCTCTAATATTCCTTCGGTGTCAGACTCAAACTCAAAATCCATCTCAACACCATCTTCTTCGCCTAAGATTGAGAGAGAGGGCCGAGAGGCAGACGTGAGAAGACTCAGAAGAGGGCGAAGTCGCAGTCAGTCAAAGGAGAGAACGAGTAGAGGCGAAGGCGGAAGGATTGAAGGAGAGAAACTGAAGAATTAGGTTTTAATTTTCGGACTTTTTTTTTAGGTTTCAGACCCAACCCGACCCGGTCCAGCGCCTCGGCCCAGCGCCTTGACCCGCCTCGCCCGCCTGGACCGCCTCGCCGCCTGGGACCGCCTGGAGCCTAAAATCGGGGCGGTCGAGCTCCACCTACAGCCTAGGCGGCGCCTAGGCGGCGCCTAGGCGGAGCTAGGCGGGGATTTTTAGAACCTTGATTTATCATGACTCTTACTTGAGCAATCTGATAACCATCTTTGACGGTTTTCTTGTTGACGTCCCTATAGTCTACGACCATTCTTGCTTTTCCTCTTAATTGCTCTGCATGGTTTCTAACAAAAAATGCTGGAGCATGATGAGGGCTATCTGAGTGAATTGATGAATTAATACCACCTGTGCCTTGGTTATGAAATAAAAAAAATAAAAAATAACAAAAGAAAAAGAAAAAAGAACGAAAGATAGATTTGCCACGTTGTGCGCCGTGAAGTCACTGGTTTCCCTCCTTATTTTCTCAACTCATGAAACACAATTCACAATTCCAATTTTTTGTTGCGATCATCGGCCATGGGACAAAACCCAGAAGCAAAAGGTGTGTGTGTAATTTCTTCCTTCAAGTTTTGGGTTCTGCTTTTTTGTAGTTGATACCACCCTTTAACAATATAGTTTGCTGTGTTATTTTTAAGAGACGAGTCCAAGAAAGCGTCTTGCTGATGCCATAATTCCTCATATACTCAATCTGTGAGTCTCTCTCTCTCTTTCGGTTGCTGCCATTATTATTGATACAATTTTTCTGTTTCTAAACTAGTTGAATCCTCCTTCAAGTGATGTTAGTTTGGCTTAGTCTTGAACAAGCCAAAGTTGATAAGTTTGTGTTTGCTGAGTTATGGTATAGTGTGATTTAACGCTCATCATCTAATATTAGTATTGTATGGTCCTCATCATCCAGTATTTTTGTTGCCCAAGCACATTTCGTCCTATGTCAGTGATATCACAGTTGATCTCACTTAGCATACTGAAATTGATGAGGGGTATCTGATTATAAATCATCTCACATCTAGATTCCCAGATAATTCAGCCAAAAATAAAGAAATCTGCTCAGATTCTCATACTTAACAGCCAGGGAACTAATTTACATTAGAATCAGGCTCAATTTTATATGTACAAGGAATACCAAATTAACCACCCTAGACCCAAGGCAATGAAAATAAAATGTGCTCCACAGTTTCAGGGAACTGGTGATGCATTGCAAATGTATATAAAAGTAGGAGCACATTTCTTCGTTGGAAATAAATTCATCATAGTTGGCACAATATTTTCCAGCTTTCCAAACAAAATGATGAATTTTATGAGTAGCTGGCAGCATCCAGATTAATTTGCACACCTTTGGATCAATAGACTGAGACCAGTGAGCATTGAATAAATGGAGACAGTCTATTACTGTCAACCAACTGATAGCCAGAATCTCATAGTGTAGCTTTTTGATTTTTCAACTGGCACAACTAGTTTATGTTCGTCCCAATCAGAAGATGAAAGATGGATAGAATTGCATCCTCTTTTTCTTCCATTTATTATCCAACATTGTACTTAAATTCCACTGAGTTCTATTCCATTCAATTAAATCAGTCACCTACTGGTAGAGTCTTACACCCAAGAAGCATTTATTTTCCGTTCTAGAATACCTAGCACCTATCTATCAGTCCAAACCAAAATTGACTTGACATTTAAAACATGCCATCTAGCCAACGAACTTGTGTTATCTCCAACAAGCTGCTGCATGCCCAAGATGCCCCTGGAACATACAGTTCTTGATGCTTAATCATCTACAAGTAGTGTAGAGTGTACAAGATGCAAGGAGATAATTGCATCTATGCTTACCATATTGGTTGGCTTGGAATATATATAATATATAATTATTTATTTTTATTAAATTTTTTTATAGACAAAGAAAAGAAAGTTATACACATGAACCCTTGGTATGTTCCAGCACAGGTTACCTAACATGTTTGTATTGAATCATTCCAGCTATGGGTCTCGTGCGACACCTTCCGACTTTGAAATCTATGCACCAAATGCTTCATTTGAGGACCCACTGATTCGTGCTCAAGGGTACCATAGTTCTGTTAGTCAATATTATTGAATTTGTTTAATTATGCCAGAATGATTACCAGTTAGATACGTGGAACTTTATGTACGATTCTTCTTTAGTTTCTAGACTTAAAATTTTATTTTTTTAGTATCATTTCTTCCTTTTATTGGTGGTACTTATAAAAAGAAACCGAGCATATCCAGTAGAGTAATATACAGCTTTAGTAATTGTAGTTGATTAGGTTGTTCACATAATATCTGCTACATAAACAAGAAAATCAGTGTATTATTTCCTGAAATTGGATATCTAGAACTAAGATGAAGAGAATAATGAATTTTTTAAAAGTTTGCTTAAAAACCTGTGTTGTAGTAACAGGAGAAACAAAATCAGTACTATATGCATGTTAGAAATGGCTTCGGATGAGCCAAACTGAGTTCTCCCACATTAACAGGAGGGATGTACATTAAGTTTATGCCCTATTCTAAAGTCCTGTATTTCATTGATGCATCTAGACTGAAAACTGTCCTTGGAGGTAAAATTTGTATCCAATTTGAAGAAATGAAGGGGACGTTCCTAGATTGTTTGATTGTCATTTTGCAGTCTAGTAAAGAATCTCCTGGGATTGACTTAAAACCATTTATATAAGGGTTTGGGGTTTAGGTTTTTGCATGATTTTGCTTGTTCGTTAATATTCTGAGGCTGAAATTCGTTAACCTATCATTTATACTAATTGGCAGGGTGAAGCAGATCAAGTCAGCATTTTATTCACTTTCGAAGGTATTATATCTATGCCAACTAGAATTGTCATATTTGCTACTGTGAACTTTGAGCATGTGAGGGATTTTGGGATCCCTTATGTGAGTGCACCAAGGCTCTCTAACTTAAGTTTTCGTTTTACCTACTTTAATTTGAAGCAACTTCTTGTTGAATAATATAGTAGTCCTGAAGTACAACCTAACAGATAGATTGATATGGGAGCTTTGAAATTTGGGAGAGTGAGTCAAATATCAAATTTGATTTTAGAGTGTTCAGACATTTTAACTTCTATTAGAATCATATATGATAGTATAGGCTTTCGATCTAACACTAATTGTTTATCTAGCTTCAATCAAGTATGAAATTGTTTAGGGTTCAGGGTGTTTCATATTGCTTAATCCCATTCCATCTGGAAATAATACACTTATTTTCATTTACTTTCTCTGTATCTCCAACTTGGAAGGTCAATGATCTATTGCTCTGACACTATTTGTGTGTTAGCATAATTTGATCAATGGAATTGCATCCCATGATAGAGGATAAAAATATGCTCAATGGAATTGCTCTTACACTATAATCAGTACTTACATGATTAGTCTAAGTTATGTCTTAAAATATTTCTCTACATAGTACATACTGCTCTTTGACATGTTAAGTGATTCAACATTATCAGTTTTCTTCCCCTCCCCTATTTTTCAGGTTTTCAGTGAATCAAGAATTGTGGAATACAACGTGACAGAAAATATGCTTTCATCTGGAAGTCATGAGGTCCAGAATTATTTTTGTACAATTTCTTCCAAAATATATGTTTTGGGGTTCTTGTCTTTTCAAATAATCTAATTACAGCTTCATATCGATTAATGAATGCAGATATTAATCGATAACAAACAATACTACAAATTCTTTGGAAGAGATATAGATGTGACGTCACTCATCAAATTGTATGTGTCGGAAGGAAAAATTGTTCGACACGAAGATTGGTATGTACTCATAGCTCTAATATTGTTTGATTTTCTATTTCTTTTTGGCCCACATTTTTATTTTATTTTTCAAAAGAGTATTCTAGCTGATTATAAATACCGCAGTCCTTATATCTTTCCTGAAATTAAACAGAATATATTGTCTTTTGAGCCCCATGCACAATGTATGTATTCCAGATATCAAGTGAGATGTAATCAAATGAAACACTAGTCTGCATCTTGTTTCATTTTATATAATAATAATTGTTTCCGAGCTAACGTTTAGGGTAACTGATTAAATCAGTGACCGGATGTTATGGGGGTCACTTACTAAGAACATAACTATAGAGATGAAAGCTCTTAAGATTACAACTCTTGAGGTATTTGTGTAGATCTTAGAACACATTGTATCTATCTATTAAAGCATAGGATTTGTTTAGCATCAGTCTTATGTAAATGACAAAAACAAGGCTGGAAACTGCAATTCAAGTTTAATGATTCCATGTTTTTCTTATCTTTAATAATACGTGCTAAGGTACATGGATAAACTTTTTCTCTCAAAATAATGGAGAAACGGAACATGAAATATTTGTAGGTGGGAGAAGAAGCCTCTTTTGAACAGAGAAACAATGAAATTACCACTGATTGGGCGGATTATGGAACTGAGTCGTAGAGGTTCGATGCTGGCAACTCATGTTATGATGGGGTTGGGCAAGGACCCCTGATATATTATATATGTTGAAACACATCGTCCTTCAGTGTGTGTGTGTGTGTGTTGAAACTGAATAACGATGTTTATGTACTTCCATGTTTATTCATGGAGAATTATATTTAAGAATATGTAAACAACATACTCTTATTTAATGTTTATTCATGGAGAACAGATGCACAAATAAGAGACGTGTAGTGAAATTAAATAATTTTTTACGGTATTTTTTTCGACTTATGTAATTATTGATCTATTAGAATTCTGCAAAGATGTGTGAGTTTATGTGTCCCCAAAGTTGGCTTTTTGTTGCTTGACTGTATCGCCGGAGTATCATCAGTCCCCTGGAAGATTTCAGTTCTTGTTCGAGATATCAAGCTGCTGGCAAATATGATCAATGTCACTTCCTTCAACACTGTTCCTTTTTTATGCTATTGCGAAATCTGGACACACTTGGAATTCAAGCTTAATTCAAGCTTGGCATGGCATCAGTTGATGCGGTCATATTATCATGTATTTCTATGTATTATCCTTGCTATTTATATTTAGTTCTCGTTATTTATGGATAATTTGCGTTATTTGAGTGCTTTTGTAGGTCTGTGTCCAAGAGAGAAGCAAAGAAGCTAAAATGAGCTAACTAGGACTAAATGACAATTTAGAAGTACAAGTGCCAAAATCTGCTAGTGCACAACGCCTGACTTTGCCGACTTACTGAGAATGACTCGAATCGAATCAGACGATGAGTCATATACCATTGGAAAGCTACAGATGCCTAGTTTTTGTAGGATTTTACGTATCTTAATTTCGATACATTGAGATAAAGTTTTGATCGTGTGAGTGAACAAAGGTCAGATGAGAAAATCTGCTCGGATTTGCTAGCATTCATGGAGAATTCAAGTCCCGTTACACAAGATCATCAATCCCTAATGCTTCAAGGTCAATGACTCATATGAGAATACAAAGAGGACATGAATTCCTAGTTTGACAAAATGTTTTTTCAAGTTTTTCCCATTTCATATATATCAAGAAAGGAGTCTGAAACCAAGTCTTATAAGAAAACTTGAAGTCAAAGATGAGCATAAAATGTCCCTATATAAGGGAGCATGAGTTTCATATGTAAAGGAGGTCTTGGAGCACATTGAAGACACTTAAGGAGCAGAGACGATCCATCCATATTCCCCTTTCCATTTTTTTTTGTTTTTGTGATGTTTTCTAGGGTTACGATGATGGCCAATCATGATTGTATATGTCTTTTGATGTTTTATTGACGGATTTATAGTTTCTTTATGTTGAATGTTTGATCACCATTTGAATTGATGATTTACGTTTAAGTTCTCTTATTGATCACCTTAGGGCTTTGCATATAGTAATTCGAAGATAAATTTGAGACAGAGATGCAAAATAATTTATGTAGTTTCTTGTGATTAAGTGTGTTGACTTAAACTGTCACATCCCGGGACCAGCTCCGCCGTAACACGATATTGTCCGCTTTGGGCACTCTCCTCTTTGGCCCTCACGGTTTTGTTTCTGGGAGCTCACGAGCAACTTCCCAATAGGTCACCAATCCTGAGATTGCTTTGGACTCAGCAAGCTTAACTTCAGAGTTCCAATCCCCTCCGAAGCCATTGAGCCCCCAAAACGCGTCGTGTTAGATGATGGTAGGTATGTACATATAAGACACATTACTCTCTCTCCATTGGCCGATGTGGGATATTACAATCCACCCCCCTTAGGGTCCGACGTCCTCGTCGGCACACTCGCACCACACGGCAGAGTGGCTCTGATACCAAATTGTCACATCCCGGGACCAGCTTCGCTGTAACACGATATTGTCCGCTTTGGGCACTCTCCTCTCTCCATATGGTTTTGAAATTGGTACCACCACTAAAACTACTACCACGACCGCTACTAGCTGAAGATCCAGAACTCGAGGAAGAAGCTGCTTTCTTGGAAGGACCCTGACCAGGACCACCAAACTCCCGGGGTCGAAAAGCTGATGCCATGCGATTCTCAATTGCAATTGCAGCACCAACGGCATCCCCAAATGTGGCGTACACTGCACCTGTCATCTTGTCCAAAAAAGGTTCACCAAGTCCTTGAGCAAACATCTCAATCTTACTCAATTCACTAGGGACTAGATGTGGCACATGATAGGCCATGGTAGTAAACCTCTGCTCAAACTCTAACACAGGAGTTGAATTATCTACGGATGAGGTAGGTGCGTTGGTAGCCAGTTTCCATGTGAGACCAATCCTAGTTGATAAAGTGCGGGAAGCACAGTTTGAGGATCCATCCCTAGAGAAACTAAGAGTCAAGACTCTGAGTAACTCACATGAAGACTTTTCCAGTAGGAGTGATGGGACATTGTTATTTAAAAACAGGCTTGTTGTTCCAAATGATCAAATACTTAAGCAAGAGATTCTGGAAGAAGCTCAAAGTTCTGCTTATGCTATGCATCCGGGTAGTACAAAAATGTATCGGACTTTGAGAGAATTTTATTGGTGGCCATTTATGAAGAGGGAAATTGCTCTGGAGCTCCGAAAGACAAAACCGTGAGGGCGGGGCCCAAAGCGGACAATATCCTAAGTGTATGGGCTGGGCTGTTACAATTGGTATCAGAGCCTGTCCCCGGCCGGAAGTGTGCCGATGCGGACGTCGGACCCTAAGGGGGGTGGATTGTGATGACCCTGACCTGACCTAGCTAGGGAAGCTAGCAGGTAGGCAGGTCACGAATCCCATATCGCCTGGGGAAGAGTGGATGTTGTGCTTATATTTGTAGAGTTAGCTCAATACATAAGGACACGTTTTGGGGGCTTAATGGCTTCAGAGGAGATGGGAACTCCGAAGTTAAGCTTGCTGAGCCCAGAGCAATACTAGGATAGGTGACCTACTGGGAAATTGCTCTGGAGCTCCCAAAGACAAAACTGTGAGGGCGGGGCCCAAAGCGGACAATATCCTAAGTGTATGAGCTGGGCTGTTACAATTGGTATCAGAGCCTGTCCTCGGCCAGAAGTGTGCCGACGCGGACGTCAGACCCTAAGGGGGGTGGATTGTGATGACCCTGACCTGGCCAAGCTAGGGAAGCTAGTAGGTAGGCAGGTCACAAATCCCACATCGCCCGAGGGAGAGTAGATGCTGTGCTTATATATGCAGAGCTAGCTCAATACATAATGACGCGTTTTGGGGGCTCAATGGCTTCAGAGGAGATGGGAACTCCGAAATTAAGCTTGCTGAGTCCAGAACAATACTAGGATGAGTGACCTACTGGAAATTGCTATGGAGCTCCTAAAGACAAAACCGTAAGGGCGGGGCTCAAAGCGGATAATATCCTAAGTGTATGGGCTGAGCTGTTACATAAACTGTCCCTCTCGAGAGTCTGACGGTTTGCTTGATTCCCTTGTTTTTTAGAACGTAATGAGTCATGCATCAAATTTATACTTGAGACGGATAAACTACATGGTTAGGATATATGACCTGTACCTGAGAGAAAAAACATTCTTTCTGATTTTGATTGTTTTTGTGTTCTTAATTTAGATTAATTAGATTCGAATTAAATTGATCATCAATCTTCAGTTGGAACAACCTCGTACTTGCACACTATACTAACGACGATTCGTGCGCTTGAGAGTTTTAATTAAAATTTGACAACATGTTTTTTGAGTTGTCGACCGGGATCAACTTTTAATTTTGATTCTGATTTGATTGTTTTCACAGTTTTTATTTTTCTAACATGATTTTGTTTTTCTTTTCATATTTTTCTTTTCTGGTTCTGTATCTGTATTTTCGAACAGATAATTGGGACATCTTTCTAAACGTTTTAATTTCCTTATTGCATATTACCAGAAAGGTAATCTAGTCTACTTTGCAACACATCAAGCAGATCATCATTCTGGGTTAGGAGTTGAGAAATATTTGCGAAATACCAAATGGTGCTCAGTCTGCGCGAAATATTCATTTGTTTTTATTGCAAGGTGCAAAAGTTAATATTTATGGCTTCCTTTGGGTACAATTCTGAGTAAGCATGCATCTGCAACTCATATCCAATCTGCACGCATAAATCATGGGATGCGCCTTTATGGCCAATTTCTGAAGTATACACAGAGCACCCAACTTGCGATTTTGTGCCTTCTTCAACTTCCAAGGTTGTTCCCCCCATAATTCCAACTCTAAAGCTCGAGTTCATGTGTATTTTTAAGCTTCCCTCAAAGTCTAAGGATGAGTTGCTCCCACAATCACTCCAACCTCCATGGCCACATTCTTTACAATTGATGATGCTCTATTGAAAACCTAATTCTAGCAAAAGGGAATGGCCTCACAAGAAAAAGATCAAAAAGAGGAAGAAGTATTGCATACTGAACACAAGTGATTACAAGATTGGAAATTCTCGTATCAGTAGAATGTTTGCTGCTGGGATTTTAAGGAAGCTATTCTTCTAGATCTTTTGCGTATCTCGGATAAAAGAAACCAATTTTGACTGTGAAGTTCATACTGCGGTAAGTTTCTGTAGAAGTATCCATTTTTGACGTGTAAAATGTTGATTTCATGTGGAACGACGAGATTTACAAGACTTATTGCTATGCAATTAGCCCCAATGGATTTTGATCGAATACCGACGTCTGCTCTGCACTACCAGAAAAGGGATCATAGCCGACGACGCCATGTCGTCGGCCGTTTTCATTAAATCGTCGGCTATAGTCATAGCCGACGATACTTCGTCGGCTATTCTCTCGTCGGGAATGCTCCGTCGGCTATAGTATAGCCGACGACACCGAGGGTAAGTCGTCGACTGATAAACCACGAAGTATAGCCGACGAATAAAGCGTCGTCGGCTATACTTCGAACATTGCCGACGATAGAATCGTCGGCTTCAACTCCAAGTATAGCCGACGACGCTATCGTCGGCTATAAGTCAGGCATAGCCGACGAATTAATTGTCGGCCATAACATTCGCCGGCGAGGGTATAGCCGACGAAATATGGTCCATTTCGTCGGCTATAACCCCTAAATATTTAAAAAAAATTAAAAATTTTGTTCGGGCCCAATTTTACTTCGTCTTCGGTTTGGCTGCAGAAAATTCACAAACAAACATCTAAATATCTAACAAATATCAACATCAATCCATCCGTAATATCCTACGTACTGTACAAATTAACCCCCTAACTAGTCATCTACTCATCAACCCTTAAACGCGGCGTTTCCGGCCACCGGCGAGGCGGCGACGGCGTATCCGGCGAGTGGGCTTTGCTCGGCCGAGTTCCGGTGGCTGTGGCTATCCTGATCGCCTGGCGTACTCCAATGCGGGGGGGGGGGGGGGGGAGTGGGGACGACGAACTCGGGCATCTGTGGCGGAGGCGGGGGCTCCTGTCCAGCTCACTGGGCCTCCCAAGATTGCTGCATCCATCGGTACATCTCCGCCACAGACGCGTCTCTGGCCTGCTGCACCGAAGCCTGCTGCTGGAGCGCCTCCACCGCCCTCGCCAACTCCGCCTGCGTCCTCTGCAGCTGTGTCTGCAAGTCTCTGCTCGTCGAAGCCGCACGCTGCGTGCTGGGATTGACCGGCGTGTACTTCAGAACCCCATCTCCCGCCGCGCCTAGGCCTCTCTGGTAGAAGTAGTTGTTGCCAGTCCCTACCGCCGCGTGCATGATCTGAGAGTCCAAGCGCGGCTCAAGGGTGTCGATCGTGGAGGCAAACTCCGCGATCGCCTCGTCGGACGCCCCCTCCCCCAGCGTATCTCGCGCGATCCCCAAGGTGATCGCGTCGGTCTCCGCATCTATCCCCGCCTAATTGACAAGAAAATATAATAAACGAATTTATAAAAAAATATATATAAATTAATTTAATGAAACACTTTTATTGAAAATGGGCGAATACTTACCACTTGGTCGGGACGCCCCGGATACATCTGCGCATGAATCCACGACAATGGCCTCAGCGGTCGGTCCCTCCTTGCAATCTCTGCCCACTGCCTCCAGGAGCGGGCGCCGCCGTGGTGGGGGTGCTTGTTCCTCTTGCGGTTGTCGCTGTTCGTCTTCGAGATTTTCTTTATTATAAGAACGAACATATAAACGCAAATATAAATTAGTAACTAAATTAAAATATTAGGAACTAACCAAAACAAAATTATTAACTAATTTAGTTACTAAGTAATTTAATTTAATTAGTAACTACCTAACTAACTAATTTAATTTAGTAACTAACTAACTTACTAACTACCTAATTTAATTTAATTTAATTTAATTTAGTAACGAACTAACTAACTATGTAACTAACTAACTAACTTAATTTAATAACTAATAACTAACTAACTAATTAATTTAAGTAACTACATAATTTAATTATTAAATAACATTAAAAAGTTATATACTAGCAGGCTAAATTTTCTTACCGAGACCCTGTCGCTCCCGAAGTAGGCTACCAGCCATAGCCACTCATACTCCCTGTACCGGAACTCGTGGGGGGTTGCACCTCGCCCCAAGCCCTGCTCCACATGGTACGTCCTGTAGTGCGTCGACAGCTCGTTCTTCCACTCGGAGTACCTATATTAACAAAACACAACTGTTAGATATATTCGTACATCTTTAATCGTCTTCAATCTAACTCGAATGATAGTAAAATAACGCGAAACACATAACCTGTTCTTCAGCTGCTCGTCTCTCCACCAGTACAAGGTAGGATGGACTCTAAACCATTGCTGCAATATTATAAATTAATTAGAAAATATTTTTATATAGTTATAAGGACTGAATTCACCGAAATGTTTATTTTCTATAATAAAAATACGATTTAACTCACCGACAGTGCATTGTACACTTGCGCCTTCATGTCATCGGGCACAGAGCCCCAGTCGGGCCACAACAGTGGGACCCTGTCCCGCACGAGTATGCCCGTCGCGTTGATATACTTGGTGGTGGTGTCTCTCCTCTCGATCGGGCGTCCATCCTCACCGGGACCGGGCAGGATCTCCCTGATCCCACCGGCGAGCTCCCTCTCCAGGGTCGACATGTTCGCTGGCCCTCTGGTCCGTCTCGTCCCCGCGGGTTTATTTACGAGGACGCCTGTTTCATAATTAAAATGAATACATAGTTAAATAATTAATTAAACTAACTAATTAAATAATTAATTAAACAATCTAAATAATTAATTAAACTAACTAATTACCTGCGTCGTTGTACTGCTTGTCCTTCTCACGAACACACTACAGGCCGCGGCAGTCCTCTGAGTCGAATGGCCTGTGGACGTAGGCCTCCTCCCAGGGAATCTCGTGCGGCCGGTCGTGCCTCCAAATCTGCCTCCCCCTAGCGTCGTACTCGGGGATGGCAGGGAGGAACTGGACCATGTACATCCCCGATGGCGGAGACATACGGGGCGTGGACCCTGAGGGGCCTGATCCCCCTGACGGTGGGCCTGTAGCTGTGGACGCTGTCGCTGTGGGGGGACAGGGAGCATCTCTGGAGGGTCCAGATCCGCGCGCGGTGGGGTCGGCTGCCGATCCTGGAACAGTGCTGAAGTGCACTGGGGTCTGGAGGGTGCGGCTGTGCGCCCTCCTCTCACGCTCGGGCTTGGGCCCGCTCCAGTCGACTCATAGGATGAGCCCCCACGTGGATCGCTCGGGGTCAATCCCATCAACGTCTCCCCGCACCTGTTCAGTGGCCGGCGTAGGCCCCGACGACCGCTGGATCCGCCCCCCCCACTGCTGTGTCCTGCCTGAGCTTCGGGGTCGCTCTCGGTCGGTCTGGCAAGCCATCGGTCTACAGCGCGGCGGCTTCCTGCACAATTAGTATACAAATTCCATAAATTTCACAAAAATTCCACAAAAAAATTAAAAACTTCATTAAATGTATATATACCTAATTATATATATACCTAAATATATTTATACCTAATTATATATATATATATATATATATATATATATATATATATCCTCCTAAAAATTCCACAAAATTCCACAAAATTAACAAAAATTCCACAACATTCCATAAATTGCACAACAACCCTAAATTCCACAAAATTTCACAAAAACCATAAATTTCATAAAATTTCCACAAAAAAATTAAAAACTTCATTAAATGTATATATACCTAATTATATATATACCTAAATATATTTATACCTAATTATATATATATATATTCCGAAATATATATATATATATATCCTCCTAAAAATTCTTGTTAATTCCACAAAATTAAAAAAAATTCCACAAAATTCCATAAATTCCACAAAAAAATAAAAAACTTCATTAAATATATATATACCTAAATATATTTATACCTAATTATATGTATATATATATATATATATTCCGAAATATATATATGTATATATATATATATATATATATAAATATTTCGGTAACCTCCTAAAATTCCACAAAAATTCCACAAAAATCATAAATTGATGCCTAATTCCACAAAAATTCCACAAAAATCATAAATCACCAAAATTCCGGAAAAATCATAAATCAAAAATTGCAAGAGGGGCAGGGGACTACCTGACATGGTGATGCGACGGGGACAAGGACCGGTGGTGCGGTGCGGCGGCGACGGCGGCTAGGGGCGGCTGCGTTCGAATCGAGTTCGGGTCCGGGACGGGTCGGGCAGGACGGGGAGGGGGCGGGCAGTGGTCGGGTAGGGCCGGGGTGGGTCGATCGGCGTCGGGGAGGCTCTAGATCGGCGGTCGGTCGGCGTCGGGGAGGGGTGAGCGGCGAATCGGGATTTAGGGTTTATGCAGAAAATGAGGGAGAGGCGCCTCTGTTTCGGTTTAAATCGAAGGACTATAGCCGACGATTTAATTTTAATTCGTCGGCTATAGTATAGCCGACGAATTTCGTCGGCTATTCTCTGACCCTAAATCCGGGCCGGGCCGAAATTGGGCTTTGGGGGCCTGTTATAGCCGACGAAGAATGAATTTCGTCGCCTATAGTGTGAAAATCGAAGGACTATAGCCGACGATGTAATTTTAATTCGTCGGCTATAGTATAGCCGACGAAATTCGTCGGCTATACTCTGACCCTAAATCCGGACCGGGCCGAAGTTGGGCTTTGCGGGCCTGTTATAGCCGACGAAGTATGAATTTCGTCGCCTATAGTATGAATATCGTCGGCTATACTTCACGCGCTCAGCAGCCGTCAGATCTCCCCCATCCAACGGCGGACAATGAAACGGCGCGGATCGCAAGAGTTTAGCCGACGAATTTCAGTATTTCGTCGGCTATTCCTTGGTCAAATTGCAAAGTCAAACCTCTAAACGCTTTAAAACGGCAATTGGCCCGTCTGAATGACGTTTTTTGGCCTGACCTTCAACAGAGAATAGTTTCAAATCGATGCGACGCAACTAATCGTAAAAAAATTTTCCTCAAAATATTTACCGACCGTCAGGCTACCCATAGGAAAACGGAAGTAAAAAACAGCTAACCGCAACATTCGGCACACAGATTTTGTCGGAATCTTCTCATTTTTCAACCGTAAACGTATTTCAATATTTCGGTCATATCTTATTTCACGACACATTTGCATTTGAAGAGTGTACGTATAGTAACTATTTGAAACTATACATTCACTTAAACACTTAGTAAACAAGTTAAGGAACATTAGTGCATATGTTACGATTTTGAATCTAAAAGTTTGGAAAATCTATTCCAACCGTCAGATATCACCGTTAAGATGAAATACATGTATGAAAAAAAATCCAACTACATCTGACAACGTTAAAGGCTCGATCGGGACGGTCAAACTGCAAAGTCAAACCTCTAAACGCTTTAAAACGGCAATTGGCCCGTCTAAATGACGTTTTTTGGTTTGACCTTCAACAGAGAAAAGTTTCAAATCGATGCGACGCAACTAATCGTAAAAAAATTTTTCTCAAAATATTTACCGACCGTCAGGCTACCCATAGGAAAACGGAAGTAAAAAACAGCTAACCGCAACATTCGGCACACAGATTTTGTCGGAATCTTCTCATTTTTCAACCGTAGACGTATTTCAATATTTCGGTCATATCTTATTTCACGACACATTTGCATTTGAAGAGTGAAGCAATGGTTTCGGTCAATATACTTTAGTCGATGAAATGAAAGTCGTCGGCTAAAGTATAGCCGACGAATTGCAAGTCGTCGGCTATACTTTAGACGACGACCTTCAACGTTTGGTCGTTAGCCGACGACTTGCATATTAAATTACCAGAATGGGCATTATAGCCGACGAAGTATGGTCCATTTCGTCCGCTATAATGCTGATCTTTCTGAAAATTTGCCATTTAGGGCCTGAAAATTGCCTATTTCACCTAATAAATTCCTGAACATCGCACAAACAATTCAATACAATTTCCCATAACCTCCGAAAACGGTAATTAAGGACAAAAAATGTATTCATACATGCATGCACCATCGTACACAAATACATACATAGTATACTAAGGATGATAATCAGAATCATCCTCATCACTTGAGTCAGACGTAGTATAGTAGTTAATATCTGGCAACCGGTGCTCGTACTCGTCGTCTGAGTCATCGTCTGCCTGAGAAAGACGAATCGGATTAACATCATACATGGGCACCTGACCTCTAGGAAGTCGAACCACTCTGCCCGGCGTCACATTATTATCGCGGATGGTGGAGGATTCCAGAATGTCGACGGCGTCCGGCTCTTGGTATGCGGTCGCTTCTTGACACTCTGTGCTCACACCAAGTGTGGTAGCACTGTATATGTCTCGCTGAGACACATGGTTAACTACCTTCCACGTGCCTTTGTTCAATGTATCATCAAGATAAAAGACCTTTTTGGCCGCTGTGGCGAAAACAAAAGGGTCATCTTCATACACACTAGTGGCAGTATTCACCGAAAGTATGCCGTATTGATCGATCCTTATGCGGTGCGGCCTAGTATCAAACCATCGACACTTGAACAAGTGGACTTTCATGCGGTTCCCATAAATGAGTTCAACAACTGACTGTAGGACACCGTAATAATCCACGCCCCCCTCTGCACCATCGACCATCACCCCACAATTCTGTGTTTTGCGTTCCCCATCTCTAGCTTCACATATATACTTAACGCCGTTGACATCACACATTGGGCGGACTGTGGAAGATATCGGCTTCATCGACAACATCCTCAATTCCTCTGAGTAATTTCTATGACCACCCTTCGCAGCCACTTGCATAAGCTGAAAAATCTAACTCAAATCACTTGGTGTGCACTTGTTAAAGAATAGGGAACTGTAAAAGAAAGCCATCTAATATATATATTTATACACTTACCCATTGTGAAAAATAGTCTGCAAACGTCGTGTTGTGGTACTCGAGATCACCGCGAACTTCCTTGCAGGTAAGATGGGTTCGTTTCCAATATTGTACCTCCGGACAATTTATTAGAACCCACCAGTGGGCAATCCCTACCTCATGGTCAGGCAACTTGTCCACACCCTTCTTCTTGAAGGTTCCGTATGGTACAACATCGTTGGAGACGATAGATAGGTTGAACTCAGAGTCATCTCGACTTGGATGTTGTGGGGGGTCCTCCATCGCTCCCAAGTACAACTTGGCGTACGTTACACACTCATGCGCAATGTAAGCTTCAGCAATACACCCCTCAGGCGCAGATTTATTGTGCACATATTTCTTGTAGTCTCCAAGTTGTCTGCAAGGTTAACAAGTGCATGTTAAGAGCATGCAAATTTTATTTCAAAACATGTATAAATCAAATTTATGAATAACATGTACCTTTCGATGGGATACATCCAAGTGTAGTGTACGGGACCGGTAAGCAACAATTGTTGGGGAAGATGGATCATCAGGTGCGGCATGATGTCAAAGAAGTTTGGGGGAAATATCATCTCGAACTTGCACAAGATAAAAACGATTTCCTCATGCATTCTCATGAGGTGTGATTTTCTAACTTCTCTAGCGCATAACTTCTGGAAGAATCTTGACAACGCCACCAACGGCTCAACCACTTCATCCTCCAAGTACGCTCGAATGAAAATAGGGAAGAGGCGTTGAAGCAGTACATGGCAGTCGTGACTCTTCAATCCGTACATCTTGTTGTCTCGGTAGTTAACACACTTGCTTATGTTACCCGCATAGCCATAAGGATACCTGCATAGCCATTAACAACAATTAGATTTCATGCATATATGTCGTCCAACAACAGATGGATTCTTTAGGGAATACATGCCTAATAAAAAGTTACCTGACATTACTCATCCATCCAAAGATTTCATGTTTCTGGTCCCTGGTGACGGTGTAAGGAGCTTGGGGCATTTTGCTCCTGCCCTCTCTCAACCACAAATGGTCCCGCAGTCCCATATTTCTCAGATCAACGCGTGCCTTGGGAGTGTCTTTTGTTTTCTTCTCCCAATTCAAAACTGTGCCAACCACGGCTTCACCCAAGTTCTTCTCTATATGCATGACATCCAGGTAGTATCTGATAGCCAACCTGGCCCAATAAGAAAGTTCCCATAAGATGCTCTTGTGTGACCAGAACCTATACCGATCGGGCCTCTCTGGAATCGTGCGCAACACATCGGGATGATTGCTAAGCGGACCAAAGTCATACTCATTCAACACTGCCAATATTTCCTCCCCTGTCCATCGCTCCGGTGCCCAGCCCCTTTCTTCAGTCCCATCAAAAGCCTGTGCATCGTCCCTAAATGGATGGTCATGCGGAAGCCAACAACGGTAACGCATCTGGACAATCTTGCTGCAATGAGGACTGGAGCAATCAACAGTCATGCACTCTGAACAAGCCCTGTAACCCCTGGTGACGCTGCCGGACAACATACCCCTCCCAGGAAAGTCACTGATCGTGCCAACAAGCATGGCACGCATCCGGAACATCTCATTTTTGAACCGGTCGTAGACCAGGTGACCTTTCAGACTCAAGTACCGAAGCTCCTCAATTACGGGTCTCAAATACACATCGAGACACTTTCCCGGATAACCTGGGCCTGGAATCAACAATGTGAGCATGTTATATTCCTTCTTCATGCACATCCACGGTGGAAGGTTGTACGGAATCAAAATAACTGGCCACACACTGTACTGAAGCTCTTTCTTGCCAAAAGGGTTGAAACCGTCGGATGATAGCCCTAGCCAAACATTTCGAACCTCTGATGCAAATTCAGGAAACTCCAACACATTCTTCTTCCAAGCCTCTCCGTCGGCGGGATGTCTAAGGGTGTCATCGTCAGGCACATTCCTCTCAGCCCACCATCTCATAGCTTTGGCCGTGAAAGCACACATGAACAACCGCTCAAGCCTATCAATCAGCGGGAAGTACCGAAGTATCTTCACAGCTTTCTTGTTCCCTTTAGGAGTGAACTTATACCGCTCTGTATTGCATACTGGGCAGTATTCAAGATCTGCAAGTCCTTCCCCGTAAAACAGAACGCAATCGTATCTGCATGCATGAATCTTGATGTAGGAAAGGCCGAGATCTTTAAGGATATGTCGCACCTTATGATGACTGGTAGGAAGCCGATGTCTGGGGGGCATCGCCCCACCCCATATCTTCAGCCAATCATCAACCGATTTGACAGTGCCTTTGTTCTCCGTTTTGATCTTCATCACTCCCATGACAGATTCAAGGACAGTCTTACTGCATCCGGGGTACAACGGAGTCTGTTGCAATGCGATCAGGTTGTTGTACTTTTCCATACCACTTGTGTTGACCGGTGATCGGGGTAATGGCTCGAGTGGCTCAATATCAGGGAAACACTCCATCTCCGGAGGAGGGAGTTGCACATCTGGTACTTCATCAAAGACACCGCTCTCACGAGGAAACATATCGTTGATCCAGTTCGTTGTTGGATCATTGGACGAACTCCCTCTCTCGGCAAATTGTCCATGATCATGAGGACCCGCAAACTCTGGTTCACCGTGATAAATCCAATTAGTGTATAGGACCCAAAATCCATATCTAGCCAGGTGTTGCTCCACGGTCTCTATGGAAAAACGTTGTCGTGGGCTGGCACACTTGCACTTTTTACACGGGCAATAATAAAGTGTAGTGTCTCCACAGTTAGCCATCACAAATTCCAGGAAACTCCTAACTCCATCATGATACGCCTGATCCCATCTTCCCCGGGTAATCCAACTCCTGTCCATCCTGTAAATTCAATAAATAAATGTAACTATATATAGATATGTATATATGCACGTACTACGTACGTACGTACGTACTAATTAATTAAAAATTTCATCATTACACACACACACACACATATATATATATATATATACACATCCCTAAATTAATTAAAACATCGTCAATCTCCCTAATTAATTAAACACAATATATTTTTCATATATGCTAACAATATATTTTTAATTACAATTAAATTAATTAATATATATACATTTTTTCATCAAATTCATCTAAAATCACCTCTAAATCAACAATCAATCACTGATCTTCAACAAAACTTCAATTCTATCTAACCAACATATCAACCCATTAATAATCTCATCTCCACACACACACACACACACACACACACATATATATATATATATATATATCAAATTAATCACACATTTATTGTAATTAAACTCTAAATTAACACACCTCTGCATATAACCAACTAAATCAACACACACAGCAATATACGTACCTTTCAAGCTTATGGCCGAGGTTTTGGACGATTTCAGAGCGTTTTCGAAATGTTTTCGACGAATGAGCTCGCTGCTGCAGAATGGATCTGATATAAGAGTTATAGCCGACGAATACCCTCCTCGTCGGCTATAACCAAAAACTTTTCGTCGGCTATAGTTATAGCCAACGACGGCCGACAACTCGTCGGCTATAATATTATAGCCGACGATGTGGCCGACGAAATAGTATTTCGTCGTCTATAACCAAGTATAGCCGACGAAGTGCTGTTTCGTCGGCCGTTTTTTTTCATATCGTCGGCTATAACCCCTTTTCTGGTAGTGCTGTCCGATTCAGGGATCAAAATTTTCCTACGACTTTGGCGATCCTTATAAACTTCTACAGCATCGTGTCATGCTTTACTGAACCCCAGGGAGCTCTAACCTACGACTTTGGCGATCTTATAAACTTCTACAGCGTCGTGTCATGCTTTACTGAAGCCCAGGGAGCTCTAAACTCCTCTTTACTTTCTTGTTTTTATCTCTTTTCCGTGCTTGTATGTGCATTGCATGCTTTAATTCTTTTAACATTGAGGACCATGTTAGGTTTAAGCGTGGGGGGATATTTATTCTTCTTTCTATTATGTTGTTAGTTGTGTTTGTCTGTTAGGAAAAAAAGTGTTTTCTTTGTTTTCTCGAGTCTTAGGATGTCTTTCAACAACTATATCAAAACATGATCATGCTACTGAGGCTTGTTTGATATATTTTTTTAGTTAAATAATAGGATACATATATGGCATATGATGTGTAGTGGATATGACCTTGCTAACATGGTATAGAATATGAGCATGCATGGATAAGTTTTGTTTCAAAATTTACCGTTATGAGAATTTAAGCCTTATTTGTGCTTTTCTTTCCGTGTGTTAAATGAACAATGTATTTTTATTTTCATGGCTTTTTGATCTCATCATCCTTTATTTCAATTGATTACTTGACATAGATTAAGTTTAATGGATTACAGAAATTACTAGAACTCGCTTTTATGATATTTGAAGCTTTTATTCAATACATGTTCTGATTTTGAAAGGGGTTAAATAAAATCTTTCCACCATTGCCAAATTGCCATGTGCCCTTAAATATGCTCCCCAAAAATAACCCATTTGAGCTTAGATGTTTAGCCTTTTGTTTCATCACCCACATTATCGTTTACCATTGAAGCCCTAGTATAGTTACATCCTTAAGTTTGTTCTAAAGATCTGGTAGATTTATACTTTGGTATTTTGTACTTATTCAAAAGAAGGAGGTGATGATAAAGAGTAAGCGTAGGGGGATAGACTTGTCCTTGGAAAAAAAAAATGTTGTTGCCATGTGAAAAGAAAATAAAAAAGAAAAAAAGAGAAAAAGAAATAAATATTGAAGTGGCGGCAAGAAAGAAAAAGAAAAGAAAATATCAGGATTAAGTCCCCTATTGTGAATAAGAAGTTTGTTTGAATTGAAGACCTAATGATGTTATATATGGTCTTTGTGCTATTTCATAAGTTTTCCATGGTAATCTCATGACTCTACTATCTCTTAAGGATGCTTTGTTATCTTGTTCTTTTGTTATTTAAGCTAGCCATGGCCGAATTATAACCTTGATAAAAATGGACAACCTTTGATATGTGGAGATGTGTTACAAGAGTGAGCATATGATTTGGGTCAATTTGTGTAAGTAATTGATGTCCTTCATGAAATCTTTTTTTTTTCTCACAAAGTGCTTTTGTTTCTCATATAATGTGTGTTGGTTGCATCACCTAACTAATATTAGGCTACTCCCAAGAATAAGAGGTCAAGTTTTAGTATAGGGGGAAAAAGTAAGAGTATCGTACCCAATGGATTGAGTAACTCTACCCAAACTAGATTACCGCGAAATGAATCCTAGAAAACACATGCATCTACCTTTTTACAATTCACAACCTTAGCCCTTTGGAAGCTAAAGGTCATGGGATGATATTTACAAGTGGTAGTGAATATCGGCTTTGTTGATTTAGATAAATTAAAGCTAATGCAAACATAAAGCAAACTAAACTAACACTAACACGTGTAGAGACTAGATCAATGAGAAGAATAGAGACTTATGCACAAATATAACCCATAATTGATGTGAAAACATGGTTAACAAATATCCCCCTAGTGCTTTGGTAAAGCTACCAAGAAACTAACTAATCATGCAATTTAACAAAGTCTTTTGGAGTCAAGTTAAATCACACAACCTTAATTCCAATTATGTTACCTTATAACACAAGTGGGCTATGTATCACAAGTCTAACGCCCCCTTAGAGCAATTAAACTCATGACACAAGCATTAAGTTCAAAGTAAGAAATCCAAGCAACTTAATACTTCCCGTAAGAAGTACTAAGCCACAACCTAAAGGCTACTCATGCTCACGGATTCAAGAAGTTGTCAATTTCATGTTCCGATTAATTACTTACCTAAACATGCTTTCTAGGTGACAAACCTAGCTAACACATTTAGTAAGCATAAACAGTAGGAACCCGTACGTAGATTCAAACATGCATCAATCATCAATTTAAGAAAATTATATTGTTTGCTCATATCCACTACTCAAACACATGGGCATATACATATAAACCTTACAAAAGTAATACATCATGAAAGCAAATAGAAGGTGAGAAAGAACCACAATACCCATGAGCTTCCTAGATGTAAACAAAGAGGGTGTGAAGCTTCAAAGTATAGTATTTTCGGTTTTCTCAAACCCAAAATACTATACAAATCTACAAACACAAAGGGGAATTAAGAATAAGGCTTCATGGATCCACCCACAAGTGTGATTGATCAAGGGGTGCAGAATATTCGGTTTTGGTTATCAACTAAAGATGCTACACCCCTCTCTCTATACAAAGGCAAAACTATGCTAACTAAATTAACTAAAAAATGAAGAGCTATGAAAAATGGAGAGGAAATGAGGGGAGAGAGAGCTTCAATTTCGTCAAAAATGATAGAGGAGGGTCCTTAAATGAAGGACTAGATGTTATGGACAAAGATGGTAGCACAAATTGTAGATCTAGTCTTTATAAAATGACCAAAAACCTCAAAAATATTTTGGGGGAGAAGAAAAAGGCAAGGGCACTCCTGATATTTGGTCATATGAACAAGGGGACAATGTCAACATCAAAGAGACAAAACCAAAGATGTCACTTTCACTTGTTTTCTTTTCATTTGAATTTGAATAAACAAGTCTCACTACCAGAAAAAAGGTTTTTCCCGACGAAATAAAAAAAAAACGGCCGACGAATTAAAATTTTCGTCGGTACTTCCAATGAATAGCCGACGATTTTATTTTTCGTCGGTGGAAAAACAAAATCGTCTACCATAGTTTAACCATAGCCAACGATACTTTTTTTCGTTGGTATAAACAAAAAACGTCGGCTATATTCATATTTCAGTCGACGATTTGGATTTTCGTCGGCCTTTCTCTGAAACATTAGCCGACGAAAACTTTTGAAATTTTGGCCGACGAAAAATGCATTATTTCGTCGGCCATAACTATATTGAAAAACACATATTTTATTTTAGACAGAAAACGACAAAAGAATAGCCGACGAGTTGTCTCTCGTCGGCTATGATTTAAAACAAAACAAAAAATAAAAAATGATCAGATTCCATTTTCTATCACTAACGATAAACCATTGCTTCATCCTTCAAACAGGAAAAAGTCGTGAAATAAGATATGACCAAAATGATTAAATACGTTTACAGTTGAAAAATGACAAGATTCCAATAAAATCTGAGTGTCGAAAGATGCGGTCAAAGGTTTTATTCCTTAGTTTCCCTAATGGTAGCGTTACCTTCGGTAAATATTTTGAGGAAATTTTTTATACGATTAGTTGCATCTCATCGATTTGAAACTATTATCTGTTGAAGGTCAGGCAAAAAAACGTCATTTAGACAGTCCAATTACTATTTCTAAGCGTTTAGAGGTTTGACTTACCCGGTTGACTGTTCCGATCGAGCCTTTAACGTTGTCAGCTGAAGTTGGATTTTTTTCCATACATGTATTTAATCTTAACGGTGATATCTGACGGTTGGAATAGATTTTCTAAACTTTTAGATTCAAAATCAGAACATATGCACTAATGTTCCTTAACTTGTTTACTAAGTGTTTGAGTGAATGTATAGTTTCAAATAGTTACTATACGTAGACTCTTCAAATGCAAAAATGTTGTGAAATAAGATATGACCGAAATAATGAAATACGTATACGGTTGAAAAATGACAAGGTTCTGATAAAATCTGTGCCGAATGTTGCGGTTAACTGTTTTTTACTTTCGTTTTCCTATGGGTAGCCTGACGTTCGTTAAATCAATTTTGTAAAATTTTTATATGATTAGTTGCGTCTCATTGATTTGAAACTATTATCTGTTGAAGGTGAGGCCAGAAACCATCGTTTAACTAGACTAATTTCCGTTTTTAAGCGTTTAGAGGTTTGACTTAGTGGTTTGACCTATAGTTTAGCCGACAAAAATCTTTTAAATTGTTATATATATTGGTATATATATTGGTTATATATATAAATTGTTAGATTAATTATATATATAAATTTGTAGATTAATTATATAAATTGTTATATATTTGTTAATATATACACATATTTGTATATATATATATATATGTTAATGTATATTTTAATTGTTATATATAAATTGTTAAATTAATTATCTATATAAATTGGTAGCCTAATTATAAAAATGGTTATATTTATATTAATATATAAATGGTTATTTGTATGTATATATATGTTAATGATGAAATATAGTTATATTTCTATATAAATGGTTATATTTATGTTAATGGTTAGTATTATTTAAAATTAGTTAAATTATAAATATTAATTTGTTAGTATGTTTTAAAATATGTTAGTATTATTAGTTATTATATTAATTAGAATTTGTTATTTAATGTAATATAATTTAATATTAATTAATGTATTAATTTATTTGTTTCCAGATGGCCGATGCATTTAGACAGCTATTCGGAGGCCGTCGTTCTAGATCTAGGGGTTCTGGAAGTTCTGGCGGATCCAGAGACTCCGAGAGGACCCCTAGCCAGCCTGAGAGGACCACCAGCCAGCCTCAGAGGATCGATTCATCCCAGCCGCGGAAGAGTGTGAGCAACCGGCACCAGACCCTTTTATCGGCGGGGCGGTCGTCGAGCAGTTCATGTCCCCCTCTCCGGCCAGATCCTCCGAGATGTAGTACACAGCTATTTGAGGAGGACATAGCTCCAGACGTTCATCAGGTTCGTATGCCTGAGGTTCATCGGGAGCCGATGACGAGTCCTGCGCCGTCTACTGCTGACTCTACTGAGGGGCCTACTCTCCCTAATCAGCTATACCTGCCATACAACATTCCTGCCATACCCGAGGTCGACGAGCGTGGTGTGCCCATATGGCCTGCTAGGCCTCAGTACGTGAGTGTTGCGGAGGCATACCATTATGAGCCATTTGAGAGACCTGAGCTCCTGATTTCGGCGAGATTAAAGGGAAAGTCGATAGAAGCGTCATCGAGTTCAGGTAACATTTGATTTTATTAATTAAATGTTTTATTAAAATTAACGCACTAATATTTAATTTTATTAACCAATCGTCGTTTATGTGATAGGGACCGCCGCTAGCAGTTCAAGAAGGAATAGGAGATGTGTCATATGTTTTGATACGCTCAGGAAAAGTGTTGAGACCAGTGGGAGGATCCAGATCAACGAACCCCCTAATCAGGATGTTAAGGGGAAAAAACGCCGCGATTACGCGGGTTGCGTGGGAGCACTAATTAGGGATAGAGTCCCTATATTGTGGACACGGTGGACTGATGTGCCGGAAGAGATCAAGAGGGAGGTCAACAACGCGGCGTCGGTGAGTAATTTAAAAAACTTAATTTCTTTATCGTAATATTTAATAATTTTCGGTATTGTTATAATTTTAAAACTAATAAAATATTATCTTTCAGGCATACTTCGAGATTGCCGAACACAAGCAGGCTTGGGCGTACGCGATGCAGAACTCGAGGTACGTTGGGAATTCCTCATCTTATAATTTGAAATATTTTATGATATTAATAATATTTCTAATGCACTTTTATTTTTTCCGTAGGTTCAAAAAGTGGAAGAACGAGCTCCGTACCCAATTTACCGAAAACGACAAATATGGTCGTATGGGTACTCCAAGAGAGTTCATGTTCAGGGAGTACGAGTGGCGTTGGTTGAAGACAGTAGACTTCAACAACCCAGTTATGCAGGTAAATACTAAACTTATCTATAAATGTTTATTTTGTTAATATTTTAATTATTAGTTTAATTATTTTATAATTATTACACTAATATTTTTTTATGCATTTTTCTAATATTTTATTATTTGTTTGAAGGAACGGTCTCGGATAAACTCTGCGAACCGCCGTCGTAACACAACCCCCCATCATGGTGGTTCTAGGTCATTTTCACAGTATCAGGAGGAGGCGCTTAGAGATCATCCTTTAAGCAACCCGTACGTAGAGACGTTCAAGAAGGCTTATCCATTAGCGACAGAAGAGCTTGTAAGTCGTTGATTACGATTTTAAAATTTTAATTATTAATTTTACTTAATTATATATTTGTTAGAATATTAATTATTTTTTTTTCCCGTGCAATTAGGAGAGGGTGAACCGGGCCGAAGAAGAAGTGTTACAGGCAGTAGTTTGGGAGACACAACCGAACATTTCAGAGGAAGATCTGCAAGAAGCCTTGAGCCAGGTCGACCGATCGAATGTCCAAACTGCAGCGAGGATATTCGACGCAGCCTTCCCAAAACGGTCAAACGACTACTACTGCCGGAGTTTGGGAAGTTTTGGAATAGGGGTCCTGAAGACCACTAAGGGAGCTCAAAAGAGGGGAGACGGGGACACCCAACAGATGAAGGGGGAAATGCAGAGATTGGCAGAAGAAAATGCAAGATTGGCTGTCCAGTTCCAGAGATCACAGGAGCAACAACGCAGAACACAGCAGTATCAGATGGAAATGGAGCGTTCGCATGCTGAATGCGAGAGAATTCGGCGACAGAACTACGCCGGCCAACAAAACTGGTGGTATGCTATGTTCGCGGCACAACAACAAGACCTTGAATCCCCGCCCCCGTTTGAGCCGTTAGATGAACCTCGAATGCCGAGAGCTTCCGAGTTCATTCAGCAGGATGACGAGCATGATAGACAGCAGGATGGTGGCCAGGATTAGGGTTTAGGGTTTAGGGATGGAACAAATTAAATAATTAATGAAAAACGTGTTTCTTGTTGGATTGTCATTGTGAATTGCAGGTTGCTTGGAATGGTAATTTAGAAATTAATTTAATTTTTTTCCCCAAAATGTAAGAACAGCAGACGATATTGACATTATTTCGTCGGCTATCACTGCTATAGCCGACGATTTTTACCAAATTTCGTCGGCTATAACTGTTATGACCGACGAAAATGACATTATTTTGTCGGTGGTCTATGTTAAATAGTGACGGTTTCGTCGGCTATAACTAATTAATGCCTCTTAAAATATTAATATATTCTGACGAAATCTTCATGTCGTCGGCTATATTTCAGAACAAATAACCGACGAAACAGAAGAGATCGTCGGCTATATTTTACGATATCGTCGGCCATATGTGAAAATATCCGACGAATTTCGTCGGGCATTATGCCAAGGTTTGGTCGACGAAATGTATTTTCGTCGGTGATAATGGGCGACGATTTCGTTATTGTCGTCGGGTTTCGTTATTACCGACGCCGTTTTATCGACGAATTATAACCGACGAAATTTTCGTCGATAGAAGGAATACCCGACGAAAATTTTGAATAGTAGACGAAATTTTTTTCGTCGGCTATTCTGTCTGATCTGGTAGTGTCTTCGTCCCTCCAATACTCCTTCACTTGAATATCAGCCATCACCATCTTCCAACTTCCGGATTTTGACCGGAATTCTGCCTGTTGACCGGTGTTGACCGGTCAAATTCGTCTTTTAGTGTAATTCCGGTTTTGCTCATTTGGTTTCGATTCTTCACCCGATTTCTTCAATATGTGCTAAATCCACCCTTTTGATTCGTTTCCGATCCTTAGCTCACTTTCCTACCATGAATAGGAAACGTAATAAGAAATAGATAAATGATGAGATTTATTTCCAGCACATTGTACCTGCAAAACAACTTCATACAAATATATTACCCTTCTTGTGTCATCGTTAGTATAGGACAAGTATAGATCGTTCAATCCGGAGAAATCAAGGGCTTTCAATCACATAAAGCATTACGAAATCATATTGGGGTTTGAATTTTTATCTAAATTACCTACTGAATTTTACTAGAATTAAATCCTAAACTAAATATATACAATTGATCAACTTCTCCACACAAAAACAAACACAAAATTACTCATGAATATGTAACCAATGCACACAAGAACAAGGCAGCAATTTTCGATTCCTCTTAGACCTATTCAATTCCAATTCTAATTAGATCCCTTCGCGGTTCATCTAATCATTAAGACTTCACAAGTATTTAGAATTAACTTCGCGTATAATCCTAAACATGGTACTAATTGGTTTAAAGACACTTCGTGTAGAAATTAAACACAAGAAGCACATAAGCACAGTAAGCCGAATTGTAGACATGCAACAAGTATGGCGTCACTTCACCTTATTAACATGTTAATTTTCAGAATTATGGTAACCCTAAGTGACAACCTAGACCACAACAACTTCGCGTATGATACAATTTAGATTATTCTAGCATATGAAATCGGCACTCGAGGGGCTGCCACAAAGTCAATCCTCAAGCACACAATTTGTTGAGCGTGAATTCATGAAAATTAATCAAATAAGATCAAAGTATAAACAAAAATATTCTGCCCTATTTATTTACATACATACATCGGCTGCACATTCATGTTCATAAATTAAATTAAGAAAACCAATACAATCCGATTTCCATGTTTGAAATACAAAACCAAAAACCAAAAATCTAAAGTATTATACAACGTGAATTTGTACAATATACAGAAAATATTACTAGCCATAGAGAGGATGAATCACACTTTGAAGAAGTACCTTGAAAAGCTTTCGGTAAAGGTGGTGATTGGATGGAGGCTTGGGGTAAGAGACGGTATTTTGGAAGTGGTGGTGATGGTTATGGCCTGGTAATTTTCTGTATAGGATTTGGTGGAATTTTGGCAGAGTTTCGGTGAGCTTGTATGTGGGAGAAGAGATGATATTTTCTGTATAAAACCGTGGTATATATAGGAGAACAAATGGTGAGGGGTTCGGCAGCAACTAGGGTTCACAAAACCTAGTTTTTCTCAAACTTATCATGTTGGTAGATTTGACCTTGGAGTGAATATTATGGAATATCTTTCTCTAGAAAATAGATATTGAGGTGATTCTAATTGGGTTGGAAATTAGACTCCTGTAGCTTTCTATCCATATAGGGCATGTAATGTGGTTCGAAGCGAGCTGTCCAGGAGAGTCTGTGGAAGTTGGATGACGTGCACAGGAATTTTACCGAATTTAATCAGGATTTGCTGTGATTTTCTTCCTCTTTTTCTGAATTATCTCTTCTGATTTTCTTCATGCATCATTTCTTCATGGACTTCTTGATGGACTCAGCTCATCTCTTGTTGGATAAATAATCCATGAAGCAACCGAATGTTCTCCTTGATGGGCCGGGAAAACATTTGTCTTTCGGCAGGAAATATAATTTTCATCTCGGCAGCCTGACCTCCGTGTGTTCCAAATAGTATAACTTCTTCCTTAGAAAAGATTTTACTGCGATTCTAATTACATTAGAAACTAGAATCATATAGCTTTCTATGCATATATGATTCACCTCCTAGTTCCTTGTAAATCGTCCGGAATAAATTCGGGAAGTTGGATGTCGTGCATTGAAATCTTCTGGAAATTCCTGGATTTGCATCCGACTAGAACTTGTCATTTTATGCATCTTATTTTGCTCCGAATTTAGTGACTCCTTCCATTGCTTAATCTTTTACATGTGTACTGCATATGAGAGAATAAAAATCCATTAAAAGCAAAGCTTATGTTTTACAGATTCAACAAATTATCTCTGAAACTTGCAATTCGGCTTTTGACAATTTTTCTGCCTTTTCTTCTATATTTAGCACATTCTCACATATAACTCAACCAAAACCCATGACTCAATTACATGACTCTATATTACAACAATAAGGGTTAAGCATTAGATAAATGGGGGTAAAAACACATTAAGAATGTCGCATATTATGCTCCTATCAATAAAACACATAAGGATATAGCAAAAGAATAAGAATAAGGCAACAATTACTAGGTAAATATTAATCTAACAATGTGCGAGCTATTTGTTTGCCATATATTTTCTCTCACATATACATATAAGTGATAAGTTTTTAAGCATAAGTCTTGTTTATGAGAGAAGAAAGAATGCATGCATCCTTTGTGAGGTTGATTCATTATTTGTTTGAAACATACTGAGCTCCACCCAATCACCATTGTCGCTGTCAAGCCCTACATGTTATGTGTTATATATGCGTTAAATAACTCTCGAGCGATTAGTTTACTAAGTCTTGGTGGCATGCTATTCTTTTGTACATGAGAGTGAGATTTTTGGGACTAATGTTGGAAGGCATAGTGATGGCCTAGCTTAGTGTTGGTGTTTTCTTTTGTATCTTTATGTTTTTTGTTTTTGTTGTGCCTGAGGACTAGCAAAGTTTAAGTGTGGAGGTATTTGATGCGCTCATATTATCCTATATTTCTAAGCATAATATCATTGTTATTTATAAGGACAAAATATTGGTCACTCCTCATACTTTAAGGACCTCGACAGTTTAGTCCTCGTGTTTTCAATTTCAACCGATCACTCCTTCTACTCTCTAATTTCACACAATTCGGTCCTGCCGTTAACTGTCCTTTTGATT
The DNA here is from genome assembly GCA_963682095.1 of Potentilla sterilis. Lineage (NCBI taxonomy): Eukaryota > Viridiplantae > Streptophyta > Magnoliopsida > Rosales > Rosaceae > Potentilla > Potentilla sterilis. The sequence continues at coordinate 21,983,807 of OY821766.1, read as the reverse complement.
AGGCCGTCAATTTGCTGACTCGACATATTTTTCCATGCCTACTCAAGCTGAAGTTAATCAAATGTCCACACTAACCTCATCTCTTTTCCTAAATTCCCCAACTTTTTTTTTTCTAACCTGAGCGCTACCACCACACCCTTTCAATCACCACTCACCAGCATGACTGCATGAACCAACCTCATGTATAACCTCACTAACTGGTCTCAATCTTTTTCACCATCAAAACCTATCTCCTCATCTCCCACTCTCCCCAAACCAACTTTCTACTCTCTACAGAGGCATCTCCACCACCACCCAATCCATCAAAATCAGATATCGATCACTCCACCTTCTCCACCCAAATCATCAAAATCATGCATTTTTCTCCCAAAACCCAGAATTTTGGCCAAACCTCTCTCTTTAGAAACGGACGCATCGAAGCAATACATCCAGGAATTCACCACTACGAAACAACACCCAACCAAGCCTCGCGCGATCCCTACCATCCAAAACGAATGGTATCCCGGCAAGACGACCCTCAACAATCTCGAATTAGGCTTGATTCCGAGATTGTTCCGCCTCAATCTCCGGCGAGACCGAAATCCGAGGAGATAGAGAAGGAGGGTTCTAGGTTTTGGGGTCTGCAATGGTGATGCGCGTTAGTGATGGAGAAGAGGAGTTATGAGTTTTGGTTTTTTGTCAGGGTAAGAAGAGAAGAGATGAGATAAGAATGAGGGTCATAATTGACATTTAACAATTACACATAGTCCAGGTCAGTGAGTTAACAGACATTGTTAACAGAAAGGGACGGAATGGATCAATCGGTCGGGAAATTAAGAATACAGGGAGTGATCGGTTGAAATTGAAAGCACGAGGACTAAACTGTCGAGATCTTTAAAGTATGAGGAGTGACCAATATTTTGTCCTATTTATAATTAGTTCCCGTTATTTATGGGTGATTTATGCTTAAGGAGCAGAGACGATCCATCCATATTTCCCTTTCCATTCTTTTATGTTTTTGTGTTGATTTCTTTAGTTATCTTAAGCTAAACCTTTTTATAGGGTTAGATGATGCCTTATAATGATTGTTTATATCATTTGATGTTTTATCAATGGATTTATAGTTTCTTTATAATGAATGCTTAATCACTATTTGAATTGATGCTTTATATTTAAGTTCTTTTATTGATCATCTTAGGGCTTTGCATTTAGTAATTCGAAGATAAATTTGAGGCAGAGATGCAATATAATTTATGTAGCTTCTTGTGATTAAGTGTGGTGAATTACATTGTTACTCGAGAGAGAATGACGGTTTTCTTGATTCCCTTAGTTGTTAGAACGTAATGAGTACTGCATTTTGAACTTATACCTGAGAATGATAGACTGCGTAGCTAGGATATATGATCTTTTCCTGAGATGGAGAGTATTATACACTTCAAGAAAACTATGGTCTAGAGTACCTTAGAAGAACTTAGATACGAGAATTGTCATCTTGAGAAACGAAATAGTAGCATCGAAACATAAATAGGATTATCAGAGGTTGATTCCAACACCCGAGGTTTCTTATTTGTTTGATCTTATTATCTTGTATGTTCGTTTCTTACTTTCTTTTCTGAAAACCTTAAAACCAAATATTTTCTCATTTTGATTGTTTTTGTGTTCTTATTTAGATTAATTAAACTAGATTTAAATTGATTATCAATCCTCAGTTGGAGTGATCTCGTATTTACACACTATACTAATGACATTTCGTGAGTTTGCGAGTTTTAATTAAAATTTGACAACGTTAGTTTGTCCTCTTTCAGCCAGTTTAGCGTTTCTTTTAATTTTTTACTTTGACCATTTTAAAGGTTTCTCTTTGAAGTTAGTTTAGTTTCCTTTTTAAAAAAAAAAAAAAAGTATTCTCCTGAGAAACAAAAAAAAAAAAACAAAAGGACAAAATACTTATTATCTTCTAAACTATCGACTGAAAAATAGTTTTGTCCTTAAATTTTCAAATTAAACTGAAACATTCATAATCTCTCATTTGTCAACACTTTGATCCATTCCGTTAGATAACCGTCAAAATATTTTATTACACTTTTAAAATGACGAAAATATCCCTGTTCAAAATAAATTTTTTTTTTTCTCTTTTGTTCTTCATCAACTTCTTTTTGGTTTGATATTATTGTCCTTCTTACTAGATTTTTGGTTTATATATATTGTGAGTCATACTTGATTAGACTTTAACAAGAATTTAAAATAGAAAAGGGAAAAATAAAAAAAGATTTTCAAAAGGGGTATTTTGGTCATTTTAACATCTAAAGTTTGCCAATAATGGATATATTTGACAGAATAACTAAAGTGTTGGCAATGAAAGATTAAGAGATGTTTCAGTTTCATTTGAAAAATCAGGGACAAAACTGTTTTTTAGTGCTAGAGAGTAACAAATATTTTGTCAGAAACAAAAACATGAAACAAATCCCCCAACTAGTAACTTCTTCTGATGATCCAGGGTGACATTTAAGTCAAATCGAGGGGTTCCTATCCCTAAGATTAATGCGCTAGTTTAATCAGCTAACATATTTACTTCTCTTAAAATATGTCTGAAAGTTATAAAAACTTTCTCGCTTGCGCTCGGCTCGGGTAATTCACCAGGCTTACACCTTCGAGAATAAAATAGGAGGCACCTGCGAGTTCTCTAGATGCCTTTGGAGAAAATCTTATATTTCTGTGACTTCCTCTTCTTACGTTCAAAAAAGCTACTAGTATTATTATAGTATGTTGAATCCAACACCGTGCCACTGACAATTTCTAATCGAATACATAAATTTGAACACTAAAATGAATGGAATCTATTTCAGTTATTCACTTCTGCACAATATGGTTACAAAGGATTTGTTACATCAGCTGCCCTGATGCACAAGAGACCGATAATTATACTCTCACCCACGAAGGGTTGCCCGAGGGACAGCAGGTAAACCCAATTCGTCTTCAGCCTGCAAATATTTGATTGTTAAGAAATCAGCATACACAAAAACAGAAAATGATGAACTGCAGGCAATGAAGCAAATATGCATAAAATGGATTAGAGCCTATACCTGGCCATTGGATCTTCCAGCTGGGACTGCTGCATGTCCTATGGGTGCTGAAGGCAAATTGAGCTCTCCATCTAAATCAGATTCCCGATCCGGTTGGAGATAGGATGGTACCCCATCAGATTCAGTTTCCATACCCATGTCTGCTTCTAGAGCATCCAACTCTGCACAAAAAATTGAGAAATAGAACGAGTAAGAAACAGAACAAGATCGTTTCCCAAACAAACAAACAATTAAAATAAAACATAAAAAATGGTCGGCGTAAATTATAACACAATCACAGAGAGATCTTGATGATTAGTGGTCTGAGCAAGTAAAGTGACTAAAAACACAGCAGGTCCCTCTACCCTATTGTCCCAAAGTATGAAATTCGACAAACATTACCAGTCTAGAATCATCAATAATGCATAAGTTAAAACTATTTAGATGATTTACTTCACAAAAGCCTCTATAAAACTATATCAGAAAGAGGCTGCTGCCTTGAACATGTGTTGGAGCTGAAATATATTAGGAAAATTGACATGATTCCAAGCTTACCACCCATAAGTTCCTCCTCATCGATATCATCAGGAACGCTATAGCTTCTACCAAGCGTCTCTTGAATTTCATTACTTACATCCATTAGGTCCATCATTTCATCTTGCAAATTCTAGAGAGAGAGAAAGACCATTTACAGTTCAGTTACATACTTTTACTGTAGCTAGCATGAATATAAATGGAAGCAGACACAATAACAGCTTACTGACATCAATATCTTGAATCTTAACAGTTTTCATCATTCCTTTCAATTCCTTGTTTGCAGATTTCAGAGCTGTCATCTGCATAAAACAAACCAAAGTCAATTTGCAAACCAAACTGCATAATGCAAAAGATATATGCCTCCGGGAAACGTAAATGGACCAAGAATGATTATTGCACAACCGAAGACACATAAATTACATAATTTTAATTAAAGACCCTCCCCAGATTCAAATGGTCCATCTCCTACCTCTTATGAGGTAGGCAGCACGTTCCAATCAGGTTACAGGAAAAGATCCGCCTCAATGTCCTTGAACTGTGTTCCTTGGGACGCTACCAAGAAAAAACAACTTTAAGGTGAATATACCATAGCCCCAGCTACAGTGACTCTTTAAGCGTTGTAAATCAATTTTAGTTTTATCTAATCAGCCAAATCTGGTTGATTTTGGCATCTTATTTAAACATATTACAAACAAAAGAAAGTAGGTAGCATGCCCAATCCCTCAAGGCCAGGAGACCATTCTCTTCCTGAATAATATCAGTGCGCTCCTTCCCAAAGTGACTTTTTGTGCATTTCAAAAATCAGTAAAAAATTTGTTCATTTTCCAGCTTGAAGTCATATCTCATCAACAAAGGATCAAATAATGGATGCAAACTAATCGATTATAATAGCTCCACAAGTAATGAACATTTGAAGTGTCAATACCGACATTTGGTAGCTTAAGAAGCCATGTCATAAGTAGAGCATAGACAGTCTCCAGAACCTTTAACTTGAAAGAGCTCATTCATACATACATATATTTAAACCTAAGACACACTGATTGATTGATAATAGTTTAAAGAGGTGAGGAGGACATACAGTTTGCTGAGCATCTTTGATACCCTCAGAAGCAAAAGCAACTTGATCGAGGTTAAAGGTCTGGTTGTAGAGCATGTCACGCTGTCCTTCATACATTCGCTTTTGCTTTAGAACCCTCATGGCTCTGGCCTTGACAGCTTCCTGGGCAGGGCCAGGTCTTGTCTTCTTGATCTGCTCTTTGTATCGATTCAGTTCCACATCAAGCTTCTTGATCTTCTCATCCACTGTATCCCCTCTTTTGTTAATCTGTAATTACCACAATCAAATCGAAAGCCCCAACCTCCCTAGGTCACAAACAAACAAACAAAAAATAGAGAGAGAGGGAGAGAGCGGGTACCCTATCGGAGGCATCTCCAATGGAAGGAGGAGGCTCCTTGTCTTTCTTGGAGCCGAATACCCTCTTCATCTCCCGATCTTCTTCTTCTTCTTCTTCTGCGATGAGACTTGTAATCCTCTATTCCTTCTTCTGGGCAATAGTGGTCAATCAATACTTCTACGCGTTAAGACTTATGATATATATACCCGTGGATCCGCATTAAAAAATAGTAGGAATTTTCTCGTATTTATTTTTAATTTTTTAACGAAGAATTCATATCGATATTCTGTTATGGTTCATTGACGACAATAGTATAAGAAGATGGACTAATCTGTTTAATCGATATTAGTAGCGTAAATAGGTTAGGCTAACAAATATGGTATGCTAACAAGTTACCTCATTATAGTACACCGCTAAACATAAGTAACGACTTCGTAAACCGTCCAATCGGCGCGGTAGGTCTCTCCTCCAGCATGCATCCAATAGACCGACACCTCGGCTATCGCACCGTGATAGAAGATCATCGGTGCCGCATTAGGAAGATATGCTCCCGCGCTCCATAATAAGCTTCGTGAGTAGTTATTATGTGTATTTGTCCTACATCGGAAACACGTATTAGGAGGAAGTCTTTCTTAGTTATAAAAAGAAGACTTCCCCTAGATAGAAAGGATTGGAATTCCACACTTGTAACATTGCAAAGGCTTATTGGCCGGCGATAGTAGAATCTTCAGTGGACGTAGTCATGCCCGCCGATGGCATGACGAACCATTATAAATATTGTTTTGATCTATCTCTATATTATGCTTCTTATTTAACCCTCCAGATTTAAACAAAAATACTGTGGGAACTGGTACAAAAGGTTGTGTTGCTTTACCCGGCGATGCTGCTAACTCGCCATGCCGTGGTTTTCTGTTTAAGGTTTCTGGTGGATTTAAAAGAATCTCAATTCACTTACGATCCTTCATTACTTGTTAAAAATTAGGGGAAAATGTAAAGAAAAATGAGGTAAAATTAATAATATGACTTAAAAGTTCACTCCCGTTAGTATTAAGAGGTGCCTAGAAGCATAAAAAATTGGGTTTCGGTGGTTTTCCATAACGTCAAAAATCGACCCGAAACTTGATGATTTGTTAAAACTTCCTGGAAAAATGAGGTGAACTTCAAGCCATTAGGAAAAAGATCATTCTTGTAGGTTTTGGAGGTCCCTGGAAGACTAAAAAGTTGGGTTTTGGTGGATTTAAAAGAACCTCAATTCATTTACGATCCTTAACTACTTGTTAAAAATTGATAAGAGCATAAAATGCGACGTTCCTAATGAGTTTTACCCTCATTTATACTTTGCTTTAACCATTGTTTATGTAAAATCGAGTCATATAATAGTCATGAGTCTTTGGTAGAATTATATTGAAAATGTCCTAAGTATAGGAAAAATGGCAGAAAAATATCAAACGCTGATTTATGAGTCTTTAAATGTTTCGTTGGTTATGTAAAAGTTCTACTTTGCTTTTGATGAATTTTATTCTTTTATGAGCAATAGACATGTTGATGATTGAGCAATGGAATGAGTTGTAGCAATCGGAGCAAAAGAAGCTGCCAGGAGTTACAAGGAAAAGTCAATCGCAAATCCAGCAAGTTCTAGTAATTTCCTGGGCACATTATTCAACTTCAATAATTTCTCTAGAACGATTCACGATGAACTAGAAAGTATGCTATATATGCACGGAAAGCTCTAGGAGTCTAGTTTCTAAAACATTTTGAATTGCAGCCATAGCTATTTTTTAGAAGAAGTTATGCTAGTCAAAACGCAAGAAGGTCCATCCTACCGAGAAGAAGCAACCTACTGCCTGCTAAGGAGGATTTCTATGTACCTGCACTAAACTTGTGTCCAAATACATAAAATGAGAGTGGGTGAGCTAAATGAAGTATATGGTAGTCGACCAAGCAAAAAGAAAGAGAAGAATAAGGAATGAACAAGTTCCCTAGTCCTAGTAGGAAAAGGAACGAAATATGCCAGTTTAGGAGATGAGTTCTCTGGCGAACTAGGGAAGCTTGCATCCGATTCTATGGACAGTTATCCACCAAGGAATGTTACTGAATCCATCAAAGAAGTCCATGAAGCTTTCCAGCCCTGATCTATGAAGAAATCGGCAGAGGAAGAGTCTTAGAAGAACCAAGAAAGGAAGAAAACCAAAACCGGAATAAGAATTGTCCTTGCCGATTCACCCTAGGTTTCTGCCAGTTCTCTTCAAACCTCTCCTCTATATAAAGACACGAATTTTCCTGCAGAAAAATCATCTCATCTCAAGCACAAGTACTAGCCGAAAGCTCTACCAAGTCTCTCAAGCACCAAATAGAAAAATACTTAGCCAACCCGATACCACCACCTTCCATACAATCTAAACCCCACCACTACTTGCGAAGTCTTCAAGATTTCAAAAGTGTGATCCACCCTTTCTATGGCTACTGTATCGATTCTAGTTTTTTGTAGTTTGTAAGAATTTATTTCGATTCTTGGTTTTTGTTAAACTTTTATATAAACTCGTTTTGATGTCTATGTGATTGTTTTCCGATTTTAACTTGTAAAATTCGTATGTTAGATAATTAGGACAGTGGTATTAGATGCATGTTTAGGATTTAAATTGGTTAGTATACTAAGGTTTGAGCATAAAAATCGGTGTTCAGTTGCAGCTAGGATGTAGTCTAAATGCTAGGTTTAATGAACTAGAGTAATAACGGATAAAGTTATACGTGACTGTCGCTTTGATTTGTGTTGCGCACTTAATGTGAAAACCTTAGATAACTTGCATGCCTAAATAAAATAATTGACAACCTTGCTTCTTTACATGTCTTCAATTTTAGACTCTTGTGCTTCAATGTTAAATCTTAACTGGATTAGCATAACTTCTAGGATGGTAACGGAAGTGTGTCCTAGAAAACTTGAGAAGTCTTATAACTAGGTACATAGCGGAAGCTCTAGTTGTGGTCGAAACCGAATTAAATCTAAATTGTGTCGATACTTGTTACTTAATTTCTTGCATGTGTGTTTTACTCGCTAAAGAGTCTTTTGTCGAATTGTTTTGTGTTAAAGATGATGATCACTTGTATATAGTAGTTTTAGGTTTTATTTTCGTATATTTAGGTTTATAGGGCAGCTTGCTACCGATCCAATCAAAACACCCATGTTTCGTTTCATTAATTGTATACATGTGAATATGTTGTCTAACATTTTTATATTTCAAGTACCCTTAATTCCCGGCTAGAACGATCCCTGCTTATCATATACTACTAACATCTTTTTGTAGGGTTATTATTGAATATATGCTTAGGCAACTCGTCAAAAATTAGGAAAAAATGCAAAGGAAAATGAGGTAAAATTAATGATATGACTTAAAAGTTCACTCCCGTTGGTATAAGATCGAAGGTCACCAGAAGAATAAAAAGTTGGGTTTGGTGGATTTCGAGAACGTCAAAAATCGACCGAAACTCGATAATTTGTTAAAATTCTACGAAAAATGAGGTGAAACTTAAGCCAATAAGAAAAACATCATTTTTGTAGGTTTTGGGAGGTCCCTAGAAGACCAAAAAGTTGGGCATTGGTGGATTTAAAAGAACTTCAATGCAGTTACGATCCTCAATTACTTGTTAAAAATTAGGTTAAAATACAAAGAAAATGCAATAAAATTAATAATATGATTTAAAAAGTTAACTCCCGTGGGTATTAGGAGGTCACTAAAAGAATAAAAAGTTGGGTTTTGGTGGATTTCGGGAATGTCAAGATCGACCGAAACTTGGTAAATGTTAAAATTCCTAAAAAATTTAGATGAAATTTAAGCCATTAAGAAAAATATCATTCTTGTAGGTTTTGGGAGGTCCCTAGAAGACTAAAAAGTTGAGTTTTGGTGGATTTAAAAGAACCTCAATTCACTTTCGATCCTTAACTACTTATTAAAAATTAGGAGAAAATGCAAAGAAAAATAAGGAAAAATTAATGATGTGACTTAAAAGTTCACTCCTGTTCGTATTAGGAGGTCTCTAGAAGAATAAAAAGTTGGATTTCGGTGCATTTCGAGAACGTCAAAAATTGACCGAAACTTGATGATTTGTTAAAATTCTATAAAAAATGAGGTGAAATTGAGACAATGAGTTAAAAGATCATTCTTGTAAATTTTGGGAGGTCCCTAAAATACTAAAAAGTTGGGTTTTGTTGGAGTTAAAATAATCTCAATGCATTTAGGATCCTTAACTACATGTTAAAAATTAGGGATAAATGCAAAGAAAAATGAGGGAAAATTAATGATATGACAAAAAAGTTCCCTCCCGTTGGTATAAGAAGGTCACCAGAAGAATAAAACGTTGGGTTTTGGTGGATTTCGAGAACGTAAAAAATCTACCAAACTTAATGATTTTTTAAAATTCCAAGAAAAATATGGTGAAATTGAAGTCATAAACAAAATGATCATACTTGTAGGTTGTTGCAGGTCCCTAAAAGACTAAAAAGTTGGGTTTTAATGGATTTAAACGAACCTCATTTCACTTACGATCCTTAACTATTTGTTAAAATTTCTGGGACAATGCAAAGAAAAATGAGGGATAATTAATGACATGACAAAAAAGTGCACTCCCGTTGGTATTAGGAGGTCCCTAGTAGGATAAAAAGTTGGGCTTTGATGCATTTCGAGAACATCAAAAATCCACCGAAGCTGGATGATTTGTTAAAATTCAAAGAAAAATGGGGTGAATTGAAGTATTCAGTTAAAAGATCAATTTTGTAGGTTTGGGAGGTCCCTAGAAGACTAAAAAGTTGGGTTTCAATGGATTTAAACGAACCTCAATTCACTTACGATCCTTAACTAATATTTAAAATTTAGGGGAAAATACAAAGAAAAATGAGGGAAAATTAATGATATGACAAACAAGTTCACTCCCGTTAGTACGAGGAGGTCCCTAGAAGGATAAAATGTTGGATTTTGGTGGATTTCGAGAACGTCAAAAATCCACCGAAACTTGATCATTTGTTAAAATTCCAAGAAAAATGGGTGAAATTGAAGTAATGAGTTAAAATATCATTCTTGTAGGTTTCGGGAGGTCCCTAAAAGACTAAAAAGTTGGGTTTTAATGGATTTAAACGAACTTCAATTCACTTACGATCCTTAACTAGCTACTTGTTAAAATTTAGGGAAAAATGAGGGAAAATTAATGATATGACAAAAAAGTTCCCTCCCGTTGGTATAAGAAGGTCACCAGAAGAATAAAACGTTGGGTTTTGGTGGATTTCGAGAACGTAAAAAATCTACCAAAACTTAATGATTTGTTAAAATTCCAAAAAAAATATGATGAAATTTTAGCCATAAACAAAATGGTCATACTTGTAGGTGACTGAGCTATTATCCATGCACATTGTACTTGCAAAACAACTTCATACACATAATGCCCTTCTTGTGTCATCGTTAGTATAGGACAAGTATGGATCGTTCAATCCGGGGAAATCAAGGGCTTTCAATCACATAAAGCTTTACAAAATCATGTTGGGGGTTTGATATTTGAATCTAATACCTACTGAATTTTACGAAATTAAATCTAAATTATTATATACAATTGATCATCATCTTCACACACATAGCTTAGCATGAAATTGCTCAATAACATGCAATACAAGAATTCACAACTCACGGCAGCAAGTATTTCACATAGCACTTAAACAAATTTAATTCCAATTCTAATTAGAGCCCTTCGCGGTTCATCTAATCGTTAAGACTTCACAAGTATTTAGAATTAACTTCGCGTATAATCCTAAATATGGTACTAATTGGTTTAAAGACACTTCACGTAGAAATTAAACACAAGAAGCACATACGCACAATAAGCCGAATTGGAGACATGCAAACATGTAATGGCTTCACTCATCATATTTGAACATGCAAATTTTCAAGGTTATAACAACCCTAATTAAATAACCTAGACCACAACAACTTCGCGTATGATGCAATCTAAACTATTTTGGTATATAAAATCAGTACGTAAGGAGAAGCCACAAAGTCAACCCTCAAGCACACAATTTGTGATGCACGAACTCATGAAAATTAATCAAATCCATACAAGAACACATGTGAACCTACTGCCCTAAATCACAAACTCAAATCATACATGTTACTGTTCACGAATCAAACAAAAAGAAAACCAAAACACATAACAGAATTTCGGAAATCCAATGTTAAATTAATGAAACCAAAACAACATACATCAATCCATTCAATCTTCATAGACAAAATATTGAATTTATATAGAAAATAAAAAGCCATAAAGGAGTAATCACACTTTTGAAGAACTTTGCAAGACTTCAACAAAGATGGATTCGGCAAAAGAGGTATAGTACGGCTGCTCTAGTTTCTGTATAGGATTTTTGTGGAATTATTTTGGTAAAGTTTTGGCCTTGCTTGAGCGTGAGAAGAGAGATGATTTTCTGTGTAAAAATCGTCCAATATATAGAGGCAAAAGGGTGGCTGCAACTAGGGTTCACAAAATCTAGTTTTTCTCAAACTTATCCTGCTGGCAGATTTGACCTTCGAGTGAAGATTACGGAATATCTTTCTCTCAAAAATAGATATTGAGGTGATTCTAGTTGGGTTGGAAACTAGACTCCCGTAGATTTCCATTCATATAAGATTCGCCTTCTAATTCAAAGTGAGCTATCTGGAAGAGTCCGTGGAAGTTGGATGACGTGTACAGGAATTCTGCCGAATTTGATCAGGATTTGTTGCGATTTTCTTCCTCTATTTTCTGCCGAAAATTCCCAAGATAATGACTGAATAATTCAGCAATATCTCTTTAGGTTTTTAATGAATTAATTCAGCCAAAAATCTTGCACAAAGGATGGAATTCAGTCCACATTCGTAAGCCAAATCCATGTTGACTTCGGCTTAGTTCTTCTTCTCCTGTTCGTACTAGGGAAGCATTTTTTTCTTTATTCTCCGATTTTCTTCTTAATAAGATGACTACCTAATACTCCATTATGTTCAGTAACTCTTCAATAATGATCTTGGACACGAACTTGGTGAAGAAAAACCAAAAACTCCAAAATCGGAAAGAAGGTTTTCTTTCTCGGCAGTACTGACCTTCGAGCATTCAAATCGGCATAACGTTTTTCTCAAGAAAGCTTTTGCTGCGATTCCAGTTGCATATGAAACTAGACACACAGAGATTTCATGCATCGAAATTTCCCCTTCAAATTCCTTGTCAATCGTTGGGAATAAATTCGAGAAGTTGAGTGACGTGCACTGAAATCTGCTGAAGTTTTTCTGGATTTGCATCCGATTTGAACTTGTGATTCTTTGCATCTTATTTTGCTCCGATTTCAGTGAATCCTTACTATGCTCAATCCTTTATGTGTCAACTACATATGAGAGAAGAAAAATCTATCAAAAGTATTGTTTATGTTTTACAGATTCAATAAAACATCTCAGAGACTTTTCGAATAAGCTTTTGATAGATTTTTGTCCACATTCTTCAATTTAAGCATATTCTCACGTTAAACACAACCAAAACTCATGACTCTATTACATGACTCTATATTACAATACTAAGGGTTAAACATTGGATAAATGAGGGTAAAAACATGTTATGAACGTCGCATATTATGCGCCTATCAACTACCCCACACTTAGCTTTTGCTAGTCCCTTAGCAAAACAAAATATAATACTCTACTAAAACTACTACTGCCCCTAAATAATTGTCTCAGGATCTTTAAAACATATAGCTTTCAAGTTTACGCATTCTTGTGTAAGCACATAAATCCCAAGCGTTATAGATAGTAATCATGATATGAATAAGTCAGAAGTGAGAAAAATAAGCATGTAAACATGTTAAGTTGATCCAATCCGCCTCACTAGGCATACTCTCTTCTTTTCACACATGATTATGGCAATATTCACTCAAGGTATATGCAAGAGGACAGATTGTAAGGCAACAAATAGCTTGCATATTTCATCAAATAAAAGCACTTTGTGAATAGTATTTTCTGGAAAATCTCATGTAACAATTATGTGCACGAATGGACCAAAACCATATGCTTACTCTTGAGAAAATCTCCACAATCAAAGTTTACCAATCTTAAGAATCATGAAAAGATCATAGAGGTGATAATGGGGTTAGACATAAGGAATTCGAATTTTGAATAGTGGTGATAACAATGTCACCAAGACTTAGCAAACTCAATACTCCTTATGACTTCAATTAAAGGGCCAAATTTCATCATGCTGGACCCAAACTTCATTCTTTTCTTCTCCAAAACATAGTGAACAAGGACAAAGGTCAAATATAACAATGATAGACCTTCAATTATCACACAAACTCAAAATTCACAACAAGAACTCAATCCATGCTTTTTCTTTTCTTTTTCTTTCTTTGTTTGCCGAAACCTTTTCTTTGTTTTTCTTTATTTCGGATCGGATTTTTTTTTTCTCTCCCATTTAATTTTTTCTTTCTTTCGGTAAACATGTATTTCTTTTTATAATTTTAGATTGGCTCACCCCACACTTGCTTCAAATCATCACATCAAAGTACAATTCTACAATAAAATTCAGCTTTACCAAGTCTTGATAACAAGGGAAAGGGTTACACTATTCTGAGTTCAAGGAATGTGTATCATGGTGATGAAAGAAAATGGCTAAATATAGGCTCAATGGGGTTAAAACTAAGGAGTCCCACGACGGGCACAAATCAGGCACATGCTTTATTTGGCTTTGGTGGTAATCCTAGCAAGATCTTTTCAATCATATTCAAAATCATGGCATAGTTATGAATAATAAACTCAAAATTCAACAAGAGCAAGTTCTAGCATTCTAGAGTCCATCAAAAAGCTATAACACATAGTTATTGATTATGCATAGAACAATGAGATTTGAAAAATTTCTGCCCAATTATAATAATAACTCATGAAGAAAGCATATAGGCTCTAAACCTCACATAGGATGTTATGGAATAAAATCAACTCAAACAAGCATGCTTCTCATATATCAATCAAAATCTTACAAATTCATACCAATCATATTATCTATGAAACTCACAATTTAATTCTTATGATCATGCAAAACCATCATCTATGCATTTAAAGATATAATCATCATAGACTTTAGGGGCATCCTAAGACTCAAACAAAATGAAAATCAAATAAAAGCAACAAAATTTTTTTTTATTTTTTTTATTTTCTGAATTTTCCGATTCTTTATTTTCTTTTTCTTTTTATGACTCACACAAAAGACTCAAAGCAAATTCAAATATGTGAAACATGTGTCCCTACCCCACACTTAGAAAATTACATTGTCCTCAATGTAAATCAGAAATAATGTTGTAATTCCTAAGCATATGATAAAATTCACAAGTTCCACATTTATACATTTCAATCAAAAAGAGTGTAGGGATTTAGAAAATTCAAACTCTCATTGATGGCTCCTTCACAATTTTGATTGAAATGGGTTGCCTCCCATGTAGCGTTTAATTATTTATAGTCCATTAGCTTAGACTCTTCTCTTCTTAATCAAGTTGTGGGCGACGCCTTTTGGAGTGTACCCCCCCCAAATTCGTGCCTCCTTACAATGGTTATCAAAAATCGATGCATGATTACTTCACTCTTCAACTGCATCACATCAAGATAAAGAAAATTAGAAGAGTGGAGATGAGAGTTCAAAGAATAAGTTAGTAGTGAGTTAGTGAATTAGCTAAAGTTAGAAATTAGTGTATAAATATACAACAATTAGCTAAGTAGAATTTAATTGTAAATCATGAACAAAAGTTTAGAGTGGTGGAGCTCGTTTCTTGCAACACTTGTCGTCCTTCCCAAGTCAATTAGAGCTCCAATCAACTGTTTACAATGTAATTCTTCACCTCTTCCTTATGATCTGCAACTAACAATTAAACTCTACAAGAATCATGAGAATCAATATGTATAGGTTAGAAAAAATGAGTTAGAATAAGTTAGAGTATAGGTTAGAAATAAGTTAGAAGTAATGTAAAATTTTCAAACTATAAAAGTATCATACGAATTCTCTATAAGTATATATTCCACACAATTTATGCAAGTATAAGTTTCATAAAAATTTACAAGTATCACACAATGGATCGGTCCTAGTCTTTTCAAAGTATTCGAATCATGTGATATGTGAGTTTACCGAACCGTAGAGTTTAATTGCTTTTATTTACACAACTTTAAAATTTGAGGTACGTGGAGCAGAGGAGATAACAGTGCAATGGACTGATGCAGGCCCTGGTAGTATCATGCTTGTTCTGATATACCTCGAAAATTAAAGACAAATTGGGTTGAAGAAAATAGATCACATATGTCAAGTTATTTTCTAGCGTCTAAAGTGAGGTGATGCTTCGGCCCAAGCTATCGACTAGGTCTTGCAGATTTTACTTTTCAGAGGCGGTGTTGTTAAGATTCACGGAGAGCGAGCTCCCTACAGGAACCAGGCAGGTCTCGTTTAGTGATCACGGAGAGCGAACTCCCTATCGACTCACTCATCGAGAATGAACGTCAGTCAGTGACCTTGAGAACCAGTTAAACAAACCTGAGAACCATATCAATGAAAATAACTTGCCACATACTTTGTAAAACAAACAACGGATCCCTAGCAGTCTACAAGTGTTGATCAAAGCCGCCCTCAACCTCATAAAAATGGATCTGCCAGATTATCGCTCGTATGCGTGAGGGGCCAACGATGGACCATTTCCAACATTGAGCAGGGCCCGTTTCCCAATCTACATAAAAGGCGGATTTAAAATGACATCATTCGTATGAAGGGTGAAGGCTAAGACCAACAAATGCGGCTTCTCCCTACATGTTACACTTTAGAAACTACAATGAACTGAAACATACATAAACTAAAAACTTCCTAGAAATTTATC
The DNA here is from genome assembly GCA_963682095.1 of Potentilla sterilis. NCBI lineage: Eukaryota > Viridiplantae > Streptophyta > Magnoliopsida > Rosales > Rosaceae > Potentilla > Potentilla sterilis. The sequence goes on along the minus strand of OY821766.1, from coordinate 21,967,938 downwards.
TAAGTGTTACAAGCATGCACACATATATCAACATCACATATTTCGGCAACCTTACAAAAACAAAACCAAAAATCGAAAATACATACTTACTATTACATGTCCGAAAATCCTATTATACACATCCCAAAAGCTATAGAAAAATTATACACATCGACATTTATACAAAGTAACACTTCATGAATCAAAACTTTTAATTTCCCCGGTAACGGCGCCAAAAATTGACGGAGCTATTATCCAAGTACATTGTACCTGCAAAACAACTTCATACACATATTACCCTTCTTGTGTCATCGTTAGTATAGGACAAGTAGGGATCGTTCAATCCGGGAAAATCAAGAGCTTTCAATCACATAAAGCGTTACAAAATCATGTTGGGGGTTTGATATTTGAATCTAATACCTACTGAATTTTACGAGATTAAATCTAAATTATTATATACAATTGATCATCATCTTCACACACATAGCTTAGCATGAAATTGCTCAATAACATGCAATACAAGAATTCACAACTCACGGCAGCAAGTATTTCACATGGCACTTAAACAAATTCAATTCCAATTCTAATTAGAGCCCTTCGCGGTTCATCTAATCGTTAAGACTTCATAAGTATTTAGAATTAACTTCGCGTATAATCCTAAACATGGTCCTAATTGGTTTAAAGACACTTCGCGTAGAAATTAAACACAAGAAGCATATACGCACAATAAGCCGAATTGGAGACATGCAAACATGTAATGGCTTCACTCATCATATTTGAACATGCAAATTTTCAAGGTAACCTAATTAAATAACCTAGCTAGACCACAACAACTTCGCGTATGATGCAATCTAAACTATTTTGGTATATAAAATCGGTACCTAAGGAGAAGCCACAAAGTCAGCCCTCAAGCACACAATTTGTGATGCACGAACTCATGAAAATTAATCAAATCCATACAAGAACACATGTGAACCTACTGCCCTAAATCACAAACTCAAATCATACATGTTACTGTTCACGAATCAAACAAAAGGAAAACCAAAACACATAACAGAATTTCGGAAATCCAATGTTAAATTAATAAAACCAAAACAACATACATCAATCCATTCAATCTTCATAGACAAAGTATTGAATTTATACAGAAAATAAAAAGCCATAAAGGAGTAATCACACTTTTTAGAACCTTGCAAGACTTCAACAAAGATGGATTAGGCAAAAGAGGCATAGTACGGCTGCTCTAGTTTCTGTATAGGATTTTTGTGGAATTATGTTGGTAGAGTTTCGGCCTTACTTGAGCGTGAGAAGAGAGATGATTTTCTGTTTAAAATCGTCCAATATATACAGGCAAAAGGGTGGCTGCAACTAGGGTTCACAAAACCTAGTTTTTCTCAAACTTATCCTGCTAGCAGATTTGACCCTCGAGTGAAGATTACGGAATATCTTTAGGTTTTCCATGAATTAATTCAGCCAAAAATCTTGCACAAAGGATGGAATTCAGTCCACATTCGTAAGCCAAATCCATGTAGACTTCGGCTTAGTTCTTCTTCTCCTGTTCGTACTAGGGAAGCATTTTTTTCTTTATTCTCCGATTTTCTTCTTAATAAGATGACTCCCTAATACTCCATTATGTTCAGTAACTCTTCAATAATTATCTTGGACACGAACTTGGTGAAGAAAAACCAAAAACTCCAAAATCAGACAGAAGGTTTTCTTTATCGGCAGTACTGACCTTCCTGCATTCAAATCGGCATAACATTTTTCTCAAGAAAGCTTTTGTGGCGATTCCAGTTGCATATGAAACTAGACACATATAGTTTTCATGCATATAAATTTCACCTTCAAATTCATTGTCAATCGTCGGGAATAAATTCGAGAAGGTGAGTGACGTGCACTGAAATCTGCTGAAGTTTCTGGATTTGCATCCGATTTGAACTTGTGATTCTTTGCATCTTATTTTGCTCCGATTTCAGTGAATTCTTACCATGCTCAATCCTTTATGTGTCAACTGCATATGAGAGAAGAAAAATCTATCAAAAGTATGGTTTATGTTTTACAGATTCAATAAAACATCTCAGAGACTTTTCGAATAAGCTTTTGACAGATTTCTGTCCACATTCTTCAATTTAAGCACATTTTCACATTAAACACAACCAAAACTCATGACTCTATTACATGACTCTATATTACAATACTAAGGGTTAAACATTGGATAAATGAGGGTAAAAACATGTTAAGAACGTCGCATTTTATGCGCCTATCAGTAGGTTGTTGCAGGTCCTTAAAAGACTAAAAAGTTGATTTTAATGGATTTAAATAAACCTCATTTCACTTACGATCCTTAACTATTTGTTAAAATTTCTGGGACAATGCCAACAAAAATGAGGGATAATTAATGACATGACAAAAAAGTGCACTCTCGTTGGTATTAGGAGGTCCCTAGTAGGATAAAAAGTTGGGTTTTAATGCATTTCGAGAACATCAAAAATCCACCGAAACTGGATGATTTGTTAAAATTCAAAGAAAAATGGGGTGAACTGAAGTATTGAGTTAAAAGATCAATCTTGTAGGTTTGAGAGGTCCCTAGAAGACTAAAAAGTTGGGTTTCAATGGATTTAAACGAACCTCAATTCACTTAGGATCCTTAAATAATATTTAAAATTTAGGGGAAAATACAAAGAAAAATGAGGGAAAATTAATGATATGACAAACAAGTTCACTCCCGTTGGTATTAGGAGGTCCCTAGAAGGATAAAATGTTGGGTTTTGGTGGATTTCGAGAACGTCAAAAATCCACCGAAACTTGATCATTTGTTAAAATTCCAAGAAAAATGGGTGAAATTGAAGAAATGAGTTAAAATATCATTCTTGTAGGTTTCGGGAGGTCCCTAAAAGACGAAAAAGTTGGGTTTTAATGGTTTTAAATGAACCTCAATTCACTTACGATCCTTAACTACTTGTTAAAATTTAGGGAGAAATGTAAAGAAAAATGAGGGAAAATAAATGATATGACAAAGAAGTTCCCTCCCATTTGTATAAGAAGGTCACCAGAAGAATAAAACGTTGGGTTTTGGTGGATTTCGAGAACGTAAAAAATCTACCAAAACTTGATGATTTGTTAAAATTCCAAGAAAAATAGGGTGAAATTGAAGCCAGAAACAAAATGATCTTACTATAGGTTGTTGCAGGTCCCTAAAAGACTAAAAAGTTGGGTTTTAATGGATTTAAACGAACCTCATTTCACTTACGATCCTTAACTATTTGTTAAAATTTCATGGATAATGCAAAGAAAAATGATGGATAAATAATGACATGAAAAAAAAGTGTACTCCCGTTGGTATTAGGATGTCCCTTGTAGGATAAAAAAGTGGGGCTTTGATGCATTTCGAGAACATCAAAAATTCACCGAAACTGGATGATTTGTTAAAATTCAAAGAAAAATGGGGTGAATTGAAGTAATGAGTTAAAAGATCAATTTTGTAGGTTTGGGAGGTCCTTAGAAGACTAAAAAGTTGGGTTTTAATGGATTTAAACGAACATCAATTCACTTAGGATCCTTAACTAATATTTAAAATTTAGGGGAAAATACAAAGAAAAATGAGAGAAAATTAATGATACGACAAACAAGTTCACTCCCGTTGGTATTAGGAGGTCCCTAGAAGGATAAAATGTTGGGTTTTGGTGGATTTCGAGAACGTAAAAAATCCACCGAAACTTGATCATTTGTTAAAATTCCAAGAAAAATGGGTGAAATTGAAGTAATGAGTTAAAATATCATTCTTGTAGGTTTCGGGAGGTCCCTAAAAGACGAAAAAGTTGGGTTTTAAGGGATTTAAACGAACCTCAATTCACTTACGATCCTTAACTACTTGTTAAAATTTAGGGAAAAATGAGGGAAAATTAATGATATGACAAAAAAGTTCCCTCCCGTTGGTATAAGAAGGTCACCAGAAGAATTAAACGTTGGGTTTTGGTGGATTTCGAGAACGTAAAAAATCTACCAAAACTTAATGATTTGTTAAAATTCCAAGCAAAATAGGGTGAAATTGGGAGCAATAAACAAAATGATCAAACTTGTAGGTTGTTGCAGGTCCCTAAAAGACTAAAAAGTTGGGTTTTAATGGATTTAAACGAACCTCATTTCACTTACGATCGTTATCTATTTGTTAAAATTTCTGGGACAATGCAAAGAAAAATGAGGGATAATTAATGACATGACAAAAAAGTACACTCCCGTTGGTATTAGGAGGTCCCTAATAGGATAAAAAGTTGGGCTTTGATGCATTTCGAGAATATCAAAAATACACCGAAACTGGATGATTTGTTAAAATTCAAAGAAAAATGGGGTGAATTAAAGTAATGAGTTAAAAGATTAATCTTGTAGGTTTGGGAGGTCCCTGGAAGACTAAAAAGTTGGGTTTCAATGGATTTAAACGAACCTCTATTCACTTAGGATCCTTAACTAATATTTAAAATTTAGGGGAAAATACAAAGAAAAATGAGAGAAAATTAATGATACGACAAACAAGTTCACTCCCGTTGGTATTAGGAGGTCCCTAGAAGGATAAAATGTTGGGTTTTGGTGGATTTCGAGAACGTCAAAAATCCACCGAAACTTGATTATTTGTTAAAATTTCAAGAAAAATGGGTGAAATTGAAGTAATGAGTTAAAATATCATTCTTGTAGGTTTCGGGAGGTCCCTAAAAGGCGAAAAAGTTGGGTTTTAAGGGATTTAAACGAACCTCAATTCACTTACGATCCTTAACTACTTGTTAAAATTTAGGGAAAAATGAGGGAAAATTAATGATATGACAAAAAAGTTCCCTCCCGTTGGTATAAGAAGGTCACCAGAAGAATAAAACGTTGGGTTTTGGTGGATTTCGAGAACGTAAAAAATCTACCAAAACTTAATGATTTGTTAAAATTCCAAGCAAAATAGGGTGAAATTGGGAGTGTTGACAGTATATATGGTACACCGCCAAGCATGTTCGGCGACGTCGTGGACCGTGCAACCGGCATCATAGGTCCTACTTCCGGCATCTAGCGGGTAGACCAGCACCCCGGCTACATCTCCATTGTTCCACATCACTGGTGCCGCACTCGGAAGCAGTGCCACCGGGCGCCTGAAGTGGCTTCGTGAGTAGGGAATTATGTAATAGTGTAGTAAGCATCCCACATTGGAAACATTGTAGAGGAGGAAGCCTTCCTTTCCTATAAATAGGAGGCTTCCCCCTTAATTAGTACAAAGGATCTTGGATCCAAGGCACTCCATCCTTATAACCCGATGGCTTATTGGCTATTCCTACTGGATTCCAAGTGGACGTAGCCGTGCCCTCCGATGGCACGGTGAACCACTATACTCGCTGTGTTCTTTATAGCTTTATTATTATGCTTCTGCCAGGCCTACGGGTTTGTACAGAAACAATTGGCGCCGTTTGTGGGAAGGCTTACAAAAAGCTGTGTTGCTCTGCCGGCAAGCTACTGCCCGGGCAACAGGTCCCAAATAATCAGCAGGCCATCAATCCTGCCCGACCCGTACCAGCATGCAGCCCAGCCCAGGCCAGCAGCTAACCTGCCCATCACGAGTCAGCAGGCCCGGTCAAACCGGTCAACGCTCCAACTGACCCGGTCAACCGTTGTCTCCGCGCAGCCCCGGTTCCGCACCCGCGCCTGTGCAACCGCCTCCCCCACCGGTTCCTCTCCGGTAGTCCTCCTCTCCGGTCCGGGTGTTATTCACCTCCGGTTCGGGTCGTCCCTAGCTCACCTCTCCGGGGCCGGAAGCTGCTCTCCTATCCGGCGTGGTCAACCCGTGCGAGGCTCCGGGCACAGTGAGCTCCGGTGCAGTCTCCGTCCGGTCCAGCAGTCTCCATCCCCCCGAGCGTCTCTCCCGTGCAGCATCTCCACCTCTCCCAAGCACCCCTCCGGTGCAGCATCTCCCGGTCCGGCATGCAGCCCAGTCTGCATCATCCAGCAAGTCTCCCGGCCAGCAAGTCAGCCAGACAGCAGGTCCGGTGCAGCAGGTCCGGCCCGGCTTCGTCCTCCGGTGCAACTGGTGCGGTGCAGCTCGTCTCCGGACATGGACCAGGCCGGACGAGTGTCCCCGGCCGAGAGAGATGAGGAACGCCCGGACGAGACACCCCGGACAACGGGAGGGAGGAAACCCAGGGCGGGAGAGACAACGCCGGCCGAGGAGGATGCCGGCCGGCCGAGAGATCCACCGGCCGAAGAGAGCCCCGGCCGAGAGAGACGCCGGCCGAGACAAGAAAGAAAAAGCAGAGGAAGAAAAGGAAAATGGCGGGAAAAGGGGGATTCAAACAGGCCTGACCCGGTCAAAGGCTAGGCTGGGCCGGGTTGGGTTGCAGCAATGATTCAGTATCTTGGGCCAACAGGTCAGCTTCCAGCAGTTTGGGCTGCAACAGTCTTCTCTTGGCACCCAGAAGTCTTCTCTGGACACCCATTGCTCCAAACAGCAAAATCAAGCTGCTCTCTACACCCGTAGACATTCACCGGGCAACCCGGGAATCATTCCCACATGCTATTCCAACACCCGGCAGCTTTCTCCAAAGCTAAGTATTCTAACTTATTTAGTATTACTCAACGCATACTTCACCTGTGCATAATCTGTTGGGAAATATTGATAATTAGACATGTGGTATAAGCACGAGCTCATGTCATTATGCGCTTATCAGTGCTGCTCATATCATTATACATCGGTTGATCATCTCAGCATTGCAATGCATCGCATATCAGTATGCATCGTTGCACGCATATCATTATGCGCTTATCAGTGCTGCGCATATCATTATGCATCGATTGATCATCTCAGCATTTTAATGCATCGCATGTCAGTATGCATCATTGCACGCATATCATTATGCGCTTATCAGTGCTGCGCATATCATTATGCATCGATTGATCATCTCAGCATTTCAATGCATCGCATATCAGTATGCATCATTGCACGCATATCATTATGCGCTTATCAATGCTGCGCATATCATTATGCATCGATTGATCATCTCAGCATTTCAATGCATCGCATATCAGTATGCATCATTGCACGCATATCATTATCCGCTTATCAGTGCTGCGCATATCATTATGCATCACTATGGTGCACGCATTCCAATGTGCGCATCAGCTGCATCGCGTTACGGTAACGCCATCTCACCGGTTAGGTAACATTCAACCGACTCGAGACCATCTCACCGGTTATGATCATCCAACCGGCTCGAGAGCATTTTTCCGGGAACGAGATCCACCCGGCCCCATGGCATCGCACTGGGGGACTCGTCTCGATATGGCAGAACGCCCAGTCGAGATCCACCCGGCTCCATGGCATGACCACGGTTATGAGAACATTCGACCGGCATGGGCTTTATACACCCGGGTGAGTTTGCATCTAACACATGTACTCTTGTCCAGTAGGATAAAAACCCTGCATCGCACTGAACTGCGGTCAATATGGGGATCTACGGCGAGACTTGTCACCTCAACGCCACCCCATTTCCTCAACGCTTATTCCAACGCAAGCTGAGAAGAACTAGCAAGTGTTGACCGGTGCCTCCGTAGACCGCAACACCTGGGCCACCTCCCCGCAGCCTAGTAATATGGACTCATTCCGATGGCAGAACGCCCGGTCGAGGTCCCATACCGACTCGCACCGATTTGGCAGAACGCCCGGTCGAGGTCGCAGCCTAGCAATATGGACTCGTCTCGATATGGCAGAACGCCCGGTCGAGGTCCCATGCTCTCCGATCCGTCCGATGGCAGAACGCCTGGACGGAATCGCCGTGCTCTCCGATCCGTCCAATGGCAGAATGCTCGGACGGAATCGCCCCGCTCTCCGATCCGTCCGATGGCAGAACGCTCGGACGGAATCGCCCTGCTCTCCGATCCGTCCGATGGCAGAACGCCCGGACGGAATCGCCCTGCTCTCCGATCCGTCCGATGGCAAAATGCCCGGACGGAATCGCCCTGCTCTCCGACCGGTCCTATCCGGCGGGTCACCCCCTCCAGCGGGTCACCCCTGATTCAGCCGGCCCGGTCCTATCCGGCGGGTCACCCCCTCCAGGTGGTCACCCCGGATTCAGCCGGCCCGGTCCTGTTCAGCAGCAGCTCCGCCAACTCTGCCCGGTCAGGCTTCAGCGAGTCAGGACCGGTCAAACCCGAATCCTCCCTGGACACCCACCACCTTATCACGCCCGGCACAGACGGTGAGGATCAGTGCCCGGCACCTCATCGCGCCCGACACGTCATCACTCCCACCCGAACTTGGGGGACTCGGCATTCGAACGCCCGGTAAGAGCCCAATCTCACTTAGGGACTTGGGGGACTGGTGGTAGTAGGGGTGACTCGGTCACCACCTACGCTTGGCGGCACATGATGATTAACTCCCCAGGTAAGATTGCACTCTTACTCGGGAACTTGGGGGACTTGTTGACAGTATATATGGTACACCGCCAAGCATGTTCGGCGACCTCGTGGACCATGCAACCGGCATCATAGGTCCTACTTCCGGCATCTAGCGGGTAGACCAGCACCCCGGCTACATCTCCATTGTTCCACATCACCGGTGCCGCACTCGGAAGCAGTGCCACCGGGCGCCTGAAGTGGCTTCGTGAGTAGGGAATTATGTAATAGTGTAGTAAGCATCCCACATTGGAAACATTGTAGAGGAGGGAGCCTTCCTTAGGAGGCTTCCCCCTTAGTACAAAGGATCTTGGATCCAAGGCACTCCATCCTTGTAACCCGATGGCTTATTGGCTATTCCTACTGGATTCCAATTAGACGTAGCCGTGCCCTCCGATGGCACGGTGAACCACTATACTCGTTGTGTTCTTTATAGCTTTATTATTATGCTTCTGCCAGGCCTACGGGTTTGTACAGAAACAAGGAGCAATAAACAAAATGATCATACTTGTAGGTTGTTGCAGGTCCCTAAAAGACTAAAAAGTTGGGTTTTAATGGATTTAAACGAACCTCATTTCACTTACGATCCTTAACTATTTGTTAAAATTTCTGGGACAATGAAAAGAAAAATGAGGGATAATTAATGACATGATAAAAAATTGCACTCCCGTTGGTATTAGGAGGTCCCTAGTAGGATAAAAAGTTGGGCTTTGATGCATTTCGAGAACATAAAAAATCCACCGAAACAGGATGATTTGTTAAAATTCAAAGAAAAATGGGGTGAATAGAAGTAATGAGTTAAAAAATCAATCTTGTAGGTTTGGGAGGTCCCTAGAACACTAAAAAGTTGGGTTTCAATAGATTTAAACGAACCTCAATTCACTTAGGATCCTTAACTAATATTAAAATTTAGGGGAAAATACAAAGAAAAATGAGAGAAAATTAATGATACGACAAACAAGTTCACTCCCGTTGGTATTAGGAGGTCCCTAGAAGGATAAAATGTTGGGTTTTGGTGGATTTCGAGAACGTAAAAAATCCACCGAAACTTGATCATTTGTTAAAATTCCAAGAAAAATGGGTGAAATTGAAGTAATGAGTTAAAATATCATTCTTGTAGGTTTCGGGAAGTCCCTAAAAGACGAAAAAGTTGGGTTTTAATGGATTTAAACGAACCTCAATTCACTTACGATCCTTAGCTAATTTTTAAAATTTAGGGGAAAATGTAAAGAAAAATGAGGGAAAATTAATGATATGACAAAAAAGTTCCCTCCCGTTGGTATAAGAAGGTCACCAGAAGAATAAAACGTTGGGTTTTGGTGGATTTCGAGAACGTAAAAAATCTACCAAAACTTAATGATTTGTTAAAATTCCAAGAAAAATAGGGTGCAATTGGGAGAAATAAACAAAATGATCATACTTGTAGGTTGTTGCACGTCCCTAAACGACTAAAAAGTTGGATTTTAAAGGATTTAAACGAACCTCATTTCACTTACGATCCTTAACTATTTGTTAAAATTTATGGGACAATGCAAAGAAAAATGAGGGATAAATAATGACATGACAAAAAAGTGCACTCCCGTTGGTATTAGGAGGTCCCTAGTAGGATAAAAAGTTGGGTTTTAATGCATTTCGAGAACATCAAAAATCCACCGAAACTGGATGATTTGTTAAAATTCAAAGAAAAATGGGGTGAACTAAAGTATTGAGTTAAAAGATCAATCTTGTAGGTTTGGGAGGTCCCTAGAAGACTAAAAAGTTGGGTTTCAATGGATTTAAACGAACCTCAATTCAGTTAGGATCCTTAACTAATATTTAAAATTTAGGGGAAAATACAAAGAAAAATTAGGGAAAATTAATGATATGACAAACAAGTTCACTCCCGTTGGTATTAGGAGGTCCCTAGAAGGATAAAATGTTGGGTTTTGGTGGATTTCGAGAACGTCAAAAATCCACCGAAACTTGATCATTTGTTAAAATTCTAAGAAAAAGGGGTGAAATTGAAGTAATGAGTTAAAATATCATTCTTGTAGGTTTCGGGAGGTCCCTAAAACACGAAAAAGTTGGGTTTTAATGGATTTAAACGAACCTCAATTCACTTACGATCCTTAGCTACTTGTTAAAATTTAGGGGAAAATGTAAAGAAAAATGAGGGAAAATAAATGATATGACAAAAAAGTTCCCTCCCGTTGGTATAAGAAGGTCACCAGAAGAATAAAACGTTAGGTTTTTGTGGATTTCGAGAACGTAAAAAATCTACCAAAACTTAATGATTTGTTAAAATTCCAAGAAAAATATGATGCAATTGGGAGAAATAAACAAAATGATCATACTTGTAGGTTGTTGCACGTCCCTAAAAGACTAAAAAGTTGGGTTTTAATGGATTTAAACGAACCTCATTTCACTTACGATCCTTAACTATTTGTTAAAATTTCTTGGACAATACAAAGAAAAAGGAGGGATAATTAATGACATGATAAAAAAGTGCACTCCCATTGGTATTAGGAGGTCCGTAGTAGGATAAAAAGTTGGGCTTTAATGCATTTCGAGAACATCAAATATTCACCGAAAGTGGATGATTTATTAAAATTCAAAGAAAAATGGGGTGAATTGAAGTAATGAGTTAAAAGATCAATCTTGTAGGTTTGGGTGGTCCCTAGAAGACTAAAAAGTTGGGTTTCAATGGATTTAAACGAGCCTCAATTCACTTAGGATCCTTAACTAATATTTAAAATTTATGGGATCGGAAAATAAAAAGAAAAATGAGGGAAAATTAATGATATGACAAACAAGTTCACTCCCGTTGGTATTAGGAGGTCCCTAGATGGATAAAATGTTTGGTTTTGGTAGATTTCGAGATAGTCAAAAATCCACCGAAACTTGATCATTTGTTAAAATTCCAAGAAAAATGGGTGACATTGAAGTAATGAGTTAAAATATCATTCTTGTAGGTTTCGGTAGGTCCCTAAAAGACTAAAAAGTTGGGTTTTATTAGATTTAAACTAACCTCAATTCCGTTACGATCCTTAACTACTTGTTAAAATTTAGGGAAAATTAATGATAAGACAAAAAAGTTCCCTCCCGTTGGTATAAGAAGGTCACCAGAAGAATAAAACGTTGGGTTTTGGTGGATTTTGAGAACGTAAAAAATCTACCAAAACTTAATGATTTGTTAAAATTCCAAGAAAAATAGGGTGCAATTGGGAGAAATAAACAAAATGATCATACTTGTAGGTTGTTGCACGTCCCTAAAAGACTAAAAAGTTGGATTTTAAAGGATTTAAACGAACCTCATTTCACTTACGATCCTTAACTATTTGTTAAAATTTATGGGACAATGCAAAGAAAAATGAGGGATAAATAATGACATGACAAAAAAGTGCACTCCCGTTGGTATTAGGAGGTCCTTAGTAGGATAAAAAGTTGGGTTTTAATGCATTTCGAGAACATCAAAAATCCACCGAATCAGGATGATTTGTTAAAATTCAAAGAAAAATGGGGTGAACTGAAGTATTGAGTTAAAAGATCAATCTTGTAGGTTTGGGAGGTCCCTAGAAGACTAAAAAGTTGGGTTTCAATGGATTTAAACGAACCTCAATTCACTTAGGATCCTTAACTAATATTTAAAATTTAGGGGAAAATACAAAGAAAAATGAGGGAAAATTAATGATATGACAAACAAATTCACTCCCGTTAGTTTTAGGAGGTCCCTAGAAGGATAAAATGTTGGGTTTTGGTGGATTTCGAGAACGTCAAAAATCCACCGAAACCTTATCATTTGTTAAAATTCCAAGAAAAGTGGTGAAATTGAAGTAATGAGTTAAAATATCATTCTTTTAGGTTTCGGGAGGTCCCTAAAACACGAAAAAGTTGGGTTTTAATGGATTTAAACGAAACTCAATTCACTTACGATCCTTAGCTACTTGTTAAAATTTAGGGGAAAATGTAAAGAAAAATGAGGGAAAATTAATGATATGACAAAAAAGTTCCCTCCCGTTGGTATAAGAAGGTCACCAGAAGAATAAAACGTTGGGTTTTGGTGGATTTCGAGAAAGTAAAAAATCTACCAAAACTTAATGATTTGTTAAAATTCCAAAAAAAATAGGGTGAAATTGGGAGCAATAAACAAAATGATCATACTTGTAGGTTGTCGCAGGTCGCTAAAAGACTAAAAAGTTGGGTTTTCATGGATTTAAACGAACCTCATTTCACTTACGATCCTTGACTATTTGTTAAAATTTCTTGGACAATACAAAGAAAAATGAGGGATAATTAATGACATGACAAAAAAGTGCACTCCCGTTGGTATTAGGAGGTCCGTAGTAGGATAAAAAGTTCGGCTTTGATGCATTTCGAGAACATCAAATATTCACCGAAAGTGGATGATTTATTAAAATTCAAAGAAAAATGGGGTGAATTGAAGTAATGAGTTAAAAGATCAATCTTGTTGGTTTGGGAGATCCCTAGAAGACTAAAAAGTTGGGTTTCAATGGATTTAAACGAGCCTCAATTCACTTAGGATCCTTAACTAATATTTAAAATTTATGGGATCGGAAAATACAAAGAAAAATGAGGGAAAATTAATGATATGACAAACAAGTTCACTCCCGTTGGTATTAGGAGGTCCCTAGATGGATAAAATGTTGGGTTTTGGTGGATTTCGAGAACGTCAAAAATCCACCGAAACTTAATCATTTGTTAAAATTCCAAGAAAAATGGGTGACATTGAAGTAATGAGTTAAAATATCATTCTTGTAGGTTTCGGTAGGTCCCTAAAAGACTAAAAAGTTGGGTTTTATTGGATTTAAACGAACCTCAATTCACTTACGATCCTTAACTACTTGTTAAAATTTAGGGAAAAATGAGGGAAAATTAATGATAAGACAAAAATGTTCCCTCCCGTTGGTATAAGAAGGTCACCAGAAGAATAAAACGTTGGGTTTTGGTGGATTTCGAGAACGTAAAAAATCTACCAAAACTTAATGATTTGTTAAAATTCCAAGAAAAATAGGGTGCAATTGGGAGAAATAAACAAAATGATCATACTTGTAGGTTGTTGCACGTCCCTAAAAGACTAAAAAGTTGGGTTTTAATGGATTTAAACGAACCTCATTTCACTTACGATCCTTAACTATTTGTTAAAATTTCTTGGACAATGCAAAGAAAAATGAGGGATAATTAATGACATGACAAAAAAGTGCACCCCCGTTGGTATTAGGAGGTCCGTACGTAGTAGGATAAAAAGTTGGGCTTTGATGCATTTCGAGAACATCAAATATTCACCGAAACTGAATGATTTATTAAAATTCAAAGAAAAATGGGGTGAATTGAAATAATGAGTTAAATGATCAATCTTGTAGGTTTGGGAGGTCCCTAGAAGACTAAAAAGTTGGGTTTCAATGGATTTAAACGAGCCTCAATTCACTTAGGATCCTTAACTAATATTTAAAATTTATGGGAGAATACAAAGAAAAATTAGGGAAAATTAATGATATGACAAACAAGTTCACTCCCGTTGGTATTAGGAGGTCCCTAGAAGGATAATATGTTGGGTTTTGGTGGATTTTGAGAACGTCAAAAATCCACCGAAACTTGATCATTTGTTAAAATTCCAAGAAAAAGGGGTGAAATTGAAGTAATGAGTTAAAATATCATTCTTGTAGGTTTCGGGAGGTCCATAAAAGATTAAAAAGTTGGGTTTTAATGGATTTAAACGAACCTCATTTCACTTACGATCATTAACTATTTTTTAAAATTAATTGGAAAATGTAAAGAAAAACGGGGGAAAATTAATGATATGAAAAGAAAGTTCCCTCCCGTTGGTATAAGAAGGTCACCAGAAGAATAAAACGTTGGGTTTTGGTGGATTTCGAGAACGTAAAAAATCTACCAAAACTTAATAATTTGTTAAAATTCCAAGAAAAAAAGGGTGAAATTGGGAGCAACAAACAAAATGATCATACTTGTAGGTTGTTGCAGGTCCGTAAAAGACTAAAAAATTGGGTTTTAATGGATTTAAACGAACCTGATTTCACTTACGATACTTAACTATTTGTTAAAATTTCTTGGACAATGCAAAAAAAATGAGGGATAATTAATGACATGACAAAAAAGTGCAGTCCCGTTGCTATTAGGAGGTCCGTAGTAGGATAAAAAGTTGGGCTTTGATGCATTTCGAGAACATCAAATATTCACAGAAAGTGGATGATTTATTAAAATTCAAAGAAAAATGGGGTGAATTGAAGTAATGAGTTAAAAGTTCAATCTTGTAGGTTTGGGAGGTCGTTAGAAGACTAAAAAGTTGGGTTTCAATGGATTTAAACGAACCTCAATTCACTTAGGATTCTTAACTAATATTTAAAATTTAGGGGAAAATACAAAGAAAAATTAGGGAAAATTAGTGATATGACAAACAAGTTCACTCCCGTTAGTTTTAGGAGGTCCCTAGAATGATAAAATGTTGGGTTTTGGTGGATTTCGAGAACGTCAAAAATCCACCGAAACCTTATCATTTGTTAAAATTCCAAGAAAAAGTGGTGAAATTGAAGTAATGAGTTAAAATATCATTCTTGTAGGTTTCGGGATGTTCCTAAAAGACGAAAAAGTTTGGTTTTAATGGATTTAAACGAACCTCAATTCACTTACGATCCTTAGCTACTTGTTAAAATTTAGAGGAAAATGTAAAAAAAAATGAGGGAAAATTAATTATATGACAAAAAAGTTCCCTCCCGTTGGTATAAGAAGGTCACCAGAAGAATAAAACGTTGGGTTTTGGTGGATTTCGAGAACGTAAAAAATCTACCAAAACTTAATAATTTGTTAAAATTCCAAGAAAAAAAGGGTGAAATTGGGAGCAATAAACAAAATGATCATACTTGTAGGTTGTTGCAGGTCCTTAAAAGACTAAAAAGTTGGGTTTTAATGGATTTAAACGAACCTGATTTCACTTACGATACTTAACTATTTGTTAAAATTTCTTGGACAATGCAAAGAAAAATGAGGGATAATTAATGACATGACAAAAAAGTGCACTCCCGTTGGTATTAGGAGGTCCTTAGTAGTATAAAAAGTTCGGCTTTGATGCATTTCGAGAACATCAAAATTCCACCGAAACTGGATGATTTGTTAAAACTCAAAGAAAAATGGGGTGAATTGAAGTAATGAGTTAAAAGATCAATTTTGTAGGTTTGGGAGGTCCCTAGAAGACTAAAAAGTTGGGTTTCAATGGATTTAAACGAGCCTCAATTCACTTAGGATCCTTAACTAATATTTAAAATTTATGGGATCGGAAAATACAAAGAAAAATGAGGGAAAATTAATGATGTGACAAACAAGTTCACTCCCGTTGGTATTAGGAGGTCCCTAGATGGATAAAATGTTGGGTTTTGGTGGATTTCGAGAACGTCAAAAATCCACCGAAACTTAATCATTTGTTAAAATTCCAAGAAAAATGGGTGACATTGAAGTAATGAGTTAAAATATCATTCTTGTAGGTTTCGGTAGGTCCTTAAAAGACTAAAAAGTTGGGTTTTATTGGATTTAAACGAACCTCAATTCACTTACGATCCTTAACTACTTGTAAAAATTTTGGGAAAAATGAGGGAAAATTAATGATAAGACAAAAATGTTCCCTCCCGTTGGTATAAGAAGGTCACCAGAAGAATAAAACGTTGTGTTTTGGTGGATTTCGAGAACGTAAAAAATCTACCAAAACTTAATGATTTGTTAAAATTCCAAGAAAAATAGGGTGCAATTGGGAGAAATAAACAAAATGATCATACTTGTATAGGTTGTTGCACGTCCCTAAAAGACTAAAAAGTTGGGTTTTAATGGATTTAAACGAACCTCATTTCACTTACGATCCTTAACTATTTGTTAAAATTTCTTGGACAATGCAAAGAAAAATGAGGGATAATTAATGACATGACAAAAAAGTGCACCCCCGTTGGTATTAGGAGGTCCGTAGTAGGATAAAAAGTTAGGCTTTGATGCATTTCGAGAACATCAAATATTCACCGAAACTGGATGATTTATTAAAATTCAAAGAAAAATGGGGTGAATTGAAGTAATGAGTTAAAAGATCAATCTTGTAGGTTTGGGAGGTCCCTAGAAGACTAAAAAGTTGGGTTTCAATGGATTTAAACGAGCCTCAATTCACTTAGGATCCTTAACTAATATTTAAAATTTATGGGATCGGAAAATACAAAGAAAAATGAGGGAAAATTAATGATATGACAAACAAGTTCACTCCCGTTGGTATTAGGAGGTCCCTAGATGGATAAAATGTTGGGTTTTGGTGGATTTCGAGAACGTCAAAAATCCACCGAAACTTAATCATTTGTTAAAATTCCAAGAAAAATGGGTGACATTGAAGTAATGAGTTAAAATATCATTCTTGTAGGTTTCGGTAGGTCCCTAAAAGACTAAAAAGTTGGGTTTTATTGGATTTAAACGAACCTCAATTCACTTACGATCCTTAACTACTTGTTAAAATTTAGGGAAAAATGAGGGAAAATTAATGATAAGACAAAAATGTTCCCTCCCGTTGGTATAAGAAGGTCACCAGAAGAATAAAACGTTGGGTTTTGGTGGATTTCGAGAACGTAAAAAATCTACCAAAACTTAATGATTTGTTAAAATTTCAAGAAAAATAGGGTGAAATTTGGAGACATAAACAAAATGAGCATACTTGTAGGTTGTTGCAGGTCCCTAAAAGACTAAAAAGTTTAGTTTTAAAGGATTTAAGCGAACCTCATTTCACTTACGATCCTTAACTATTTGTTAAAATTTGTGGGACAATGCAAAGAAAAATGAGGGATAATTAATGACATGACAAAAAATTGCACTCCCGTTGGTATTAGGAGGTCCCTAGTAGGATAAAATGTTTGGCTTTGATGCATTTCGAGAACATCAAAAATCCACCAAAACTGGATGATTTGTTAAAATTCAAAGAAAAATGGGGTGAACTGAAGTATTGAGTTAAAAGATCAATCTTGTAGGTTTGGGAGGTCCCTAGAAGACTAAAAAGTTGGGTTTCAATGGATTTAAACGAACCTCAATTCACTTAGGATCCTTAACTAATATTTAAAATTTAGGGGAAAATACAAAGAAAAATGAGGGAAAATTAATGATATGACAAACAAGTTCACTCCCGTTAGATTTAGGAGGTCCCTAGAAGGATAAAATGTTGGGTTTTGGTGGATTTCGAGAACGTCAAAAATCCACCGAAACCTTATCATTTGTTAAAATTCCAAGAAAAGTGGTGAAATTGAAGTAATGAGTTAAAATATCATTCTTGTAGGTTTCGGGAGGTCCCTAAAACATTAAAAAGTTGGGTTTTAATGGATTTAAACGAACCTCAATTCACTTACGATCATTAGCTACTTGTTAAAATTTAGGGGAAAATGTAAAGAAAAATGAGGGAAAATTAATGATATGACAAAAAAGTTCCCTCCCGTTGGTATAAGAAGGTCACCAGAAGAATAAAACGTTGGCTTTTGGTGGATTTCGAGAAAGTAAAAAATCTACCAAAACTTAATGATTTGTTAAAATTCCAAAAAAAATAGGGTCAAATTGGGAGCAATAAACAAAATGATCATACTTGTAGGTTGTTGCAGGTCGCTAAAAGACTAAAAAGTTGGGTTTTCATGGATTTAAACGAACCTCATTTCACTTACGATCCTTGACTATTTGTTAAAATTTCTTGGACAATGCAAAGAAAAATGAGGGATAATTAATGACATGACAAAAAAGTGCACTCCCGTTGGTATTAGGAGGTCCGTAGTAGGATAAAAAGTTGGGCTTTGATGCATTTCGAGAACATCAAATATTCACCGAAAGTGGATGATTTACTAAAATTCAAAGAAAAATGGGGTGAATTGAAGTAATGAGTTAAAAGATCAATCTTGTTGGTTTGGGAGATCCCTAGAAGACTAAAAAGTTGGGTTTCAATGGATTTAAACGAGCCTCAATTCACTTAGGATCCTTAACTAATATTTAAAATTTAGGGGAAAATACAAAGAAAAATGAGGGAAAATTAATGATGTGACAAACAAGTTCACTCCCGTTGGTATTAGGAGGTCCCTAGATGGATAAAATGTTGGGTTTTGGTGGATTTCGAGAACGTCAAAAATCCACCGAAACTTAATCATTTGTTAAAATTACAAGAAAAATAGGTGACATTGAAGTAATGAGTTAAAATATCATTCTTGTAGGTTTCGGTAGGTCCCTAAAAGACTAAAAAGTTGGGTTTTATTGGATTTAAACGAACCTCAATTCACTTACGATCCTTAACTACTTGTAAAAATTTAGGGAAAAATGAGGGAAAATTAATGATAAGACAAAAATGTTCCCTCCCGTTGGTATAAGAAGGTCACCAGAAGAATAAAACGTTGCGTTTTGGTGGATTTTGAGAACGTCAAAAATCTACCAAAACTTAATGACTTGTTAAAATTCCAAGAAAAATAGGGTGAAATTGGGAGCAATAAAAAAAATGATCATACTTGTAGGTTGTTGCAGGTCGCTAAAAGACTAAAAAATTGGGTTTTAATGGATTTAAACGAACCTCATTTCACTTACGATCCTTAACTATTTGTTAAAATTTCTTAGACAATGCAAAGAAAAATGAGGGATTATTAATGACATGACAAAAAAGTGCACTCCCGTTGGTATTAGGAGGTCCCCAGTAGGATAAAAATTTGGGCTTTGATGCATTTCGAGAATATCAAAAATTCACCGAAACTGGATGATTTATTAAAAGTCAATGAAAAATGGAGTGAATTGAAGTAATGAGTTAAAAGATCAATCTTGTAGGTTTGGGAAGTCCCTAGAAGACTAAAAAGTTGGGTTTCAATGGATTTAAACGAGCCTCAATTCACTTAGGATCCTTAACTAATATTTAAAATTTAAGGGATCGGAAAATACAAAGAAAAATGAGGGAAAATTAATGATATGACAAACAAGTTCACTCCCGTTGGTATTAGGAGGTACCTAGATGGGTAAAATGTTGGGTTTTGGTGGATTTCGAGAACGTTAAAAATCCACCGAAATTTGATCATTTGTTAAAATTCCAAGAAAAATGGGTGAAATTGAAGTAATGAGTTAAAATATCATTCTTGTAGGTTTCGGGAAATCCCTAGAAGACTAAAAAGTTGGGTTTTATTGGATTTAAACGAACCTCAATTCACTTATGATCCTTAACTGCTTGTTAAAATTTAGGGAAAAATGAGGGAAAATTAATGATATGACAAAAACTTCCCTCCCGTTGGTATAAGAAGGTCACCAGAAGAATAAAACGTTGGATTTTGGTGGATTTCTAGAACGTAAAAAATCTACCAAAACTTAATGATTTGTTAAAATTCCAAGAAAAATAGGGTGAAATTGGGAGACATAAACAAAATGATTATACTTGTAGGTTGTTGCAGGTCCCTAAAAGACTAAAAAGTTGGGTTTTAAAGGATTTAAACGAACCTGATTTCACTTACGATACTTAACTATTTGTTAAAATTTCTTGGACAATGCAAAGAAAAATGAGGGATAATTAATGACATGACAAAATAGTGCACCCCCGTTGGTATTAGGAGGTCCGTACGTAGTAGGATAAAAAGTTGGGCTTTGATTCATTTCGAGAACATCAAATATTCACCGAAACTGGATGATTTATTAAAATTCAAAGAAAAATGGGGTGAATTGAAGTAATGAGTTAAAAGATCAATCTTGTTGGTTTGGGAGGTCCCTAGAACACTAAAAAGTTGGGTTTCAATGGATTTAAACGAGCCTCAATTCACTTAGGATCCTTAACTAATATTTAAAATTTATGGGATCGGAAAATACAAAGAAAAATGAGGGAAAATTAATGATATGACAAACAAGTTCACTCCCGTTGGTATTAGGAGGTCCCTAGAAGGATAAAATGTTCGGTTTTGGTGGATTTCGAAAACGTCAAAAATCCACCGAAACTTGATCATTTGTTAAAATTCCAAGAAAACTGGGTGAAATTGAAGTAATGAGTTAAAATATCATTTTTGTAGGTTTCGGGAGGTCCCTAAGAGACGAAAAAGTTGGGTTTTAATGGATTTAAACGAACCTCAATTCACTTACGATCCTTAACTACTTGTTAAAATTTAGGGGAAAATGTAAAGAAAAATGTGGGAAAATTAATGATATGACAACAAAGTTCCCACCCGTTGGTATAAGAAGGTCACCAGAAGAATAAAACGTTGGGTTTAGGTGGATTTCGAGAACGTAAAAAATCTACCAAAACTTAATGATTTTTTGAAATTCCAAGAAAAATGGGGTGAAATTGAAGTAATGATTTAAAAGATCATTCTTGTAAGTTTTTTGAGGTCCGTAGAAGACTTAAAAGTTAGGTTTTAATGTTTTTAAACGAACCTCAATTCAGTTACGATCCTTAACTAATTGTTAAAATTTAGGGGAAAATGCAAAGAAAAATCGAGGAAAATTAATGATATGACAAAAAAGTTCACTCCCGTTGGTAATAGGAGGTGCCTAGAAGGATAACAAGTTGGGTTTTGGTGAATTTCTAGAAAGTCAAAAATCTAACGAAACTTGATGATTTATTAAAATTCCATGAAAAATAGGATGAAATTGAAGACATAAAGAAAAAGATCATTCTTGTAGGTTTTTGGATGTCCCTAGAACACTAAAAAGTTGGGTTTTAATGGATTTAAACGAACCTCAATTCACTTATGATCCTTAACTACTTGTTAAAATTTAAGAGAAAATGCAAAGAAAAATGAGGGATAATTAATGATATGACGAAAAAGTTGACCCCCGTTGGTAGTAGGACGTCCCTAGATGGATAAAAAGTTGGGTTTTAGTGGATTTTAAGAACATTAAAAATGCACCGAAACTTGATGATTTGTTTGAATTCCAAGAAAAATTGGGTGAAACTGAAGCCATAAAGAAAAAGATCATTTTTGTAGGTTTTTGGAGGTCCCTAGATGATTAAAAAGATGGGTTTTAATGGATTTAAACGAACCTCATTTCAGTTACGATCATTAACTATTTTTTAAAATTAAGGGGAAAATGTAAAGAAAAAGTAGGGAAAATTAATGATATGACAAAAATGTTCCCTCCCGTTGGTATAAGAAGGTCACCAGAAGAATAAAACGTTGGGTTTTGGTGGATTTCGAGAACGTAAAAAATCTACCAAAACTTAATAATTTGTTAAAATTCCAAGAAAAAAAGGGTGAAATTGGGAGCAATAAACAAAATGATCATACTTGTAGGTTGTTGCAGGTCCCTAAAAGACTAAAACATTGGGTTTTAATGGATTTAAACGAACCTCATTTCACTTACGATACTTAACTATTTGTTAAAATTTCTTGGACAATGCAAAGAAAAATGAGGGATAATTAATGACATGACAAAAAAGTGCACTCCCGTTGGTATTAGGAGGTCCGTAGAAGGATAAAATGTTCGGTTTTGGTGGATTTCGAGAACGTCAAAAATCCACCGAAACTTGATCATTTGTTGAAATTCCAAGAAAAAGGGGTGAAATTGAAGTAATGAGTTAAAATATCATTCTTGTAGGTTTTTTGAGGTCCGTAGAAGACTTAAAAGTTAGGTTTAAATGGATTTAAACGAACCTCAATTCACTTATGATCCTTAACTACTTGCTAAAATTTAGGGGAAAATGCAAAGAAATATCGAGGAAAATTAATGATATGACAAAAAAGTTCACTCCCATTGGTAATAGGAGGCGCCTAAAAGGATAAAAAGTTGGGTTTTGGTGGATTTCGAGAACGTCAAAAATCCAGCGAAACTTGATGATTTATTAAAATTCCATGAAAAATAGGCTGAAACTGAAGCCATAAAGAAAAAGATCATTCTGGTAGATTTTTGGATGTCCCTAGAAGACTAAAAAGTGGGGTTTTAATGGATTTAAACGAATCTCAATTCACTTACGATCCTTAACTAATTGTTAAAATTTAGTAGAAAATGCAAAGAAAAATCGAGTAAAATTAATGATATGATAAAAAAGTTCACTTCCGTTGGTAATAGGAGGTGCCTAGAAGGATAAAAAGTTGGCTTTTGATGGATTTCGAGAACATCAAAAATCCAACTAGACGTGATGATTTATTAAAATTCCATGAAAAATAGGCTGAAATTGAAGCCATAAAGAAAAAGATCATTCTTGTAGGTTTTGGGATGTCCCTAGAAGACTAAAAAGTTGGGTTTTAATGGATTTAAACGAACCTCAATTCACTTACGATCCTTAACTACTTGTTAAAATTTAGGGGAAAATGCAAATAAAAATGAGGGATAATTAATGACATGACAAAAAATTGCACTCCTGTTGGTATTAGGAGGTCCCTAGTAGGATAAAATGTTGGGCTTTGATGCATTTCGAGAACATCAAAAATCCAATGAAACTGGATGATTTGTTAAAATTCAAAGAAAAATGGGGGGAATTAAAGTATTGAGTTAAAAGAACAATCTTGTAGGTTTGGGAGGTCCCTAGAAGACTAAAAAGTTGGGTTTCAATAGATTTAAACGAACCTCAATTCACTTAGGATTCTTAACTAATATTTAAAATTTAGGGGAAAATAAAAAGAAAAATGAGGGAAAATTAATGATATGACAAACAAGTTCACTCCCGTTCGTTTTAGGAGGTCCCTAGAAGGATAAAATGTTGGGTTTTGGCGGATTTCGAGAACGTCAAAAATCAACCGAAACCTTATCATTTGTTAAAATTCCAAGAAAAAGTGGTGAAATTGAAGTAATGAGTTAAAATATCATTCTTGTAGGTTTCGGGAGGTCCCTAAAAGACGAAAAAGTTGGGTTTTAATGGATTTAAACGAACCTCAATTCACTTACGATCCTTAGCTACTTGTTAAAATTTAAAGGAAAATGTAAAGAAAAATTAGGGAAAATTAATGATATGACAAAAAAGTTCCCTCCCGTTGGTATAAGAAGGTCACCAGAAGAATAAAACGTTGCGTTTTGGTGGATTTCGAGAACGTAAAAAATCTACCAAAACTTAATAATTTGTTAAAATTCCAAGAAAAAAAAGGGTGAAATTGGGAGCAATAAACCAAATGATCATACTTGTAGGTTGTTGCCGGTCCCTAAAAGACTAAAAAATTGGGTTTTAATGGATTTAAACGAACCTCATTTCACTTACGATACTTAACTATTTGTTAAAATTTCTTGGACAATGCAAAGAAAAATGCGGGATAATTAATGACATGACAAAAAAGTGCACTCCCGTTGGTATTAGGAGGTCCGTAGAAGTATAAAAAGTTCGGCTTTGATGCATTTCGAGAACATCAAAATTCCACCGAAACTGGATGATTTGTTAAAACTCAAAGAAAAATGGGGTGAATTGAAGTAATGAGTTAAAAGATCAATCTTGTAGGTTTGGGAGGTCCCTTGAAGACTAAAAAGTTGGGTTTCAATGGATTTAAACGAGCCTCAATTCACTTAGGATCCTTAACTAATATTTAAAATTTATGGGAGAATACAAAGAAAAATGAGGGAAAATTACTGATATGACAAACAAGTTCACTCCCGTTGGTATTAGGAGGTCCCTAGAAGGATAATATGTTGGGTTTTGGTGGATTTGGAGAACGTCAAAAATCCACCGAAACTTGATCATTTGTTAAAATTCCTAGAAAAAGGGGTGAAATTGAAGTAATGAGTTAAAATATCATTCTTGTAGGTTTCGGGAGGTCCCTAGAAGATTAAAAAGTTGGGTTTTAAAGGATTTAAACGAACCTCATTTCACTTACGATCATTAACTATTTTTTAAAATTAACTGGAAAATGTAAAGAAAAATGAGGGAAAATTAATGATATGACAAAAAAGTTCCCTCCCGTTGGTATAAGAAGGTCACCAGAAGAATAAAACGTTGGGTTTTGGTGGATTTCGAGAACGTAAAAAATCTACCAAAACTTAATAATTTGTTAAAATTCCAAGAAAAAAAGGGTGAAATTGGGAGCAATAAACAAAATGATCATACTTGTAGGTTGTTGCAGGTCCCTAAAAGACTAAAACATTGGGTTTTAATGGATTTAAACGAACCTCATTTCACTTACGATACTTAACTATTTGTTAAAATTTCTTGGACAATGCAAAGAAAAATGAGGGATAATTAATGACATGACAAAAAAGTGCACTCCCGTTGGTATTAGGAGGTCCGTAGTAGTATAAAAAGTTCGGCTTTGATGCATTTCGAGAACATCAAAATTCCACCGAAACTGGATGATTTGTTAAAACTCAAAGAAAAATGGGGTGAATTGAAGTAATGAGTTAAAAGATCAATCTTGTAGGTTTGGGAGGTCCCTAGAAGACTAAAAAGTAGGGTTTCAATGGATTTAAACGAGTCTCAATTCACTTAGGATCCTTAACTAATATTTAAAATTTATGGGAGAATACAAAGAAAAATGAGGGAAAATTAATGATATGACAAACAAGTTCACTCCCGTTGGTATTAGGAGGTCCCTAGAAGGATAATATGTTGGGTTTTGGTGGATTTGGAGAACGTCAAAAATCCACCGAAACTTGATCATTTTTAAAAATCCTAGAAAAAGGGGTGAAATTGAAGTAATGAGTTAAAATATCATTCTTGTATGTTTCGGGAGGTCCCTAGAAGATTAAAAAGTTGGGGTTTAAAGGATTTAAACGAACCTCATTTCACTTACGATCATTAACTATTTTTTAAAATTAACTGTAAAATGTAAAGAAAAATGAAGGAAAATTAATGATATGACAAAAAAGTTCCCTCCCGATGGTATAAGAAGGTCACCAGAAGAATAAAACGTTGGGTTTTGGTGGATTTCGAGAACGTAAAAAATCTACCAAAACTTAATAATTTGTTAAAATTCCAAGAAAAAAAGGGTGAAATTGGGAGCAATAAACAAAATGATCATACTTGTAGGTTGTTGCAGGTCCCTAAAAGACTAAAAAATTGGGTTTTAATGGATTTAAACGAACCTCATTTCACTTACGATACTTAACTATTTGTTAAAATTTCTTGGACAATGCAAAGAAAAATGAGGGATAATTAATGACATGACAAAAAAGTGCACTCCCGTTGGTATTAGGAGGTCCGTAGTATTATAAAAAGTTCGGCTTTGATGCATTTCGAGAACATCAAAATTCCACCGAAACTGGATGATTTGTTAAAACTCAAAGAAAAATGGGGTGAATTGAAGTAATGAGTTAAAAGATCAATCTTGTAGGTTTGGGAGGTCCCTAGAAGACTAAAAAGTAGGGTTTCAATGGATTTAAACGAGTCTCAATTCACTTAGGATCCTTAACTAATATTTAAAATTTATGGGACAATACAAAGAAAAATAAGGGAAAATTAATGATATGACAAACAAGTTCACTCCCGTTGGTATTAGGAGGTCCCTAGAAGGATAATATGTTGGGTTTTGGTGGATTTGGAGAATGTCAAAAATCCACCGAAACTTGATCATTTGTTAAAATTCCTAGAAAAAGGGGTGAAATTGAAGTAATGAGTTAAAATATCACTCTTGTAGGTTTCGGGAGGTCCCTAGAAGATTAAAAAGTTGGGTTTTAAAGGATTTAAACGAACCTCATTTCACTTACGATCATTAACTATTTTTTAAAATTAACTGGAAAATGTAAAGAAAAATGAGGGAAAATTAATGATATGAAAAAAAAATTCCCTCCCGTTGGTATAAGAAGGTCACCAGAAGAATAAAACGTTGGGTTTTGGTGGATTTCGAGAACGTAAAAAATCTACCAAAACTTAATGATTTGTTAAAATTCCAAGAAAAATAGGGTGAAATTGGGAGCAATAAACAAAATGATCATAATTGTAGGTTCTTGCAGGTCGCTAAAAGACTAAAAAGTTGGGTTTTAATGGATTTAAACGAACCTCATTTCACTTACGATCCTTAACTATTTGTTAAAATTTCTTGGACAATGCAAAGAAAATTGAGGGATTATTAATGACATGACAAAAAAGTGCACTCCCGTTAATATTAGGAGGTCCCTAGTAGGATAAAAATTTGGGCTTTGATGCATTTCGAGAATATCAAAAATTCACCGAAACTGGATGTTTTATTAAAATTCAAAGAAAAATGGGGTGAATTGAAGTAATGAGTTAAAAGATCAATCTTGTAGGTTTGGGAAGTCCCTAGAAGACTCGAAAGTTGGGTTTCAATGGATTTAAACGAGCCTCAATTCACTTAGGATCCTTAACTAATATTTAAAATTTAAGGGATCGGAAAATACAAAGAAAAATGAGGGAAAATTAATGATATGACAAACAAGTTCACTCCCGTTGGTATTAGGAGGTACCTAGATGGATAAAATGTTGGGTTTTGGTGGATTTCGAGAACGTCAAAAATCCACCGAAACTTGATCATTTGTTAAAATTACAAGAAAAATGGGTGAAATTGAAGTAATGAGTTAAAATATCATTCTTGTAGGTTTCGGGAAATCCCTAGAAGACTAAAAAGTTGGGTTTTATTGGATTTAAACGAACCTCAATTCACTTATGATCTTTAACTACTTGTTAAAATTTGGGGAAAAATGAGGGAAAATTAATGATATGACAAAAAAGTTCTCTCCCGTTGGTATTAGAAGGTCACCAGAAGAATAAAACGTTGGATTTAGGTGGATTTCGAGAACGTAAAAAATCTACTAAAACTTAATGATTTGTTAAAATTTCAAGAAAAATAGGGTGAAATTGGGAGACATAAACAAAATGATTATACTTGTAGGTTGTTGCAGGTCCCTAAAAGACTAAAAAGTTGGGTTTTAAAGGATTTAAAAGAACCTCATTTCACTTACGATCCTTAACTATTTGTTAAAATTTATGGGACAATGCAAAGAAAAATGAGGGATAATTAATGACCTGACAAAAAATTGCACTCCCGTTGGTATTAAGAGGTCCCTAGTAGGATAAAATGTTGGGCTTTGATGCATTTCGAGAACATAAAAAATCCACCGAAACTGGATGATTGGTTAGAACTCAAAGAAAAATAGGGTGAATTGAAGTATTGAGTTAAAAGATCAATCTTCTAGGTTTGGGAGGTCCCTAGAAGACTAAAAAGTTGGGTTTCAATGGATTTAAACGAATCTCAATTCACTTAGGATCCTTAACTAATATCTAAAATTTAGGGAAAAATACAAAGAAAAATGAGGGAAAATTAATGATATGACAAACAAGTTCACTCCCGTTGGTATTAGGAGGTCCCTAGAAGGATAAAATGTTGGGTTTTGGTGGATTTCGAAAACGTCAAAAATCCACCGAAACTTGATCATTTGTTAAAATTCCAAGAAAAATGGGTGAAATTGAAGTAATGAGTTAAAATATCATTCTTGTAGGTTTCAGGAGGTCCCTAAGAGACGAAAAAGTTGGGTTTTAATGGATTTAAACGAACCTCAATTCACTTACGATCCTTAATTACTTGTTAAAATTTAAGGAAAAATGTAAAGAAAAATGTGGGAAAATTAATGATATGACAACAAAGTTCCCTCCTGTTGGTATAAGAAGGTCCCCAGAAGAATAAAACGTTGGGTTTAGGTGGATTTCGAGAACGTAAAAAATCTACCAAAACTTGATCATTTGTTAAAATTCCAAGAAAAATGGGGTGAAATTGAAGTAATGACTTAAAAGATCATTCTTGTAAGTTTTTTGAGGTCCGTAGAAGACTTAAAAGTTAGGTTTTAATATATTTAAACGAACCTCAATTCAGTTACAATCCTTAACTAATTGTTAAAATTTAGGGGAAAATGCAAAGAAAAATCGAGGAAAATTAATGATATGACAAAAAAGTTCACTCCCGTTGGTAATAGGAGGTGCCTAGAAGGATAACAAGTTGGGTTTTGGTGAATTTCGAGAACGTCAAAAATCAAACGAAACTTGATGATTTATTAAAATTCCATGAAAAATAGGATGAAATTGAAGACATAAAGAAAAAGATCATTCTTGTAGGTTTTTGGATGTCCCTAGAACACTAAAAAGTTGGGTTTTAATGGATTTAAACGAACCTCAATTCACTTATGATCCTTAACTACTTGTTAAAATTTAGGGGAAAATGCAAAGAAAAATGAGGGATAATTAATGATATGACGAAAAAGTTGACCCCCGTTGGTAGTAGGACGTCCCTAGATGGATAAAAAGTTGGGTTTTAGTGGATTTTAAGAACATCAAAAATGCACCGAAACTAGATGATTTGTTAAAATTCAAAAAAAAATGGGGTGAAATTGAAGTAACGAGTTAAAAGATCATTCTTCTAAGTTTTTTGAGGTCCCTAGAAGACTTAAAAGTTAGGTTTTAATGGATTTAAACGAACCTCAATTCACTTACGATCCTTAACTACTTGTTAAAATTTAGGGGAAAATGCATAGAAAAATCGAGGAAAATTAATGATATGACAAAAAAGTTCACTCCCGTTGGTAATAGGAGGTGCCTACAAGGATAAAAAGTTGGGTTATGGTGGATTTCGAGAACGTCAAAAATCCAACGAAACTTGATGAATTATTAAAATTCCATGAAAAATAGGCTGAAATTGAAGCCATAAAGAAAAAGATCATTCTTGTAGGTTTTTGGATGTCCCTAGAAGACTAAAAAGTTGGGTTTTAATGGATTAAAACGAATCTCAATTCACTTCCGATCCTTAACTACTTTATAAAATTTAGGAGAAAATGCAAAGAAAAATTAGGGATAATTAATGATATGACGAAAAAGTGGACTCCCGTTGGTATTAGGACGTCCCTAGAAGGATAAAACGTTGGGTTTTAGGGGATTTCGAGAACGTCAAAAATCCACCGAAACTTGATCATATTTTAAAATTCCAAGAAAAATAGGGTGAAATTGAAGTAATGAATTAATGGATTTTGGAGGTTTTTGGAGGTCCCTAGAAAACTAAAAAGTGGTGTTTTAATGGATTTAAACGAACCTTAATTCACTTACGATCCTTAATAACTTGTTAAAATTAAGGGAAAAATACAAAGAAAAATTAAGGAAAATTAATGATATGACAAAAAAGATAGCTCCCGTTGGTATTAGGAGGTCCCTAGATGGATAAAAAGTTGGGTTTTAGTGGATTTTAAGAACGTCAAAAATGCACCGAAACTTGATGATTTGTTAGAATTCCAAAAAAAAGTGGGTGAAACTGAAGGCATAAAGAAAACGATAATTCTTGTAGGTTTTTGGAGGTCCCTAGATGATTAAAAAGTTGGTTTTTAATGGATTTAAACGAACCTCATTTCAGTTACGATCATTAATTATTTTTTAAAACTAAGGGAAAATGTAAAGAAAAATGAGGGAAAATTAATGATATGACAAAATGTTCACTCCGCTTCTTATTAGGAGCGACGTCCTTAGAAGGATAAAAAGTTGGGTTTTGGTGGATTTCGAGAACGTCAAAAATTCACAGACAATTGATGATTTGTTAAAATTCCAAGAAAAATAGGGTGAAATTGAAGTAATGAGTTAACAGATCAATCTTGTAGGTTTGGGAGGTCCCTAGAAGTCTAAAAAGTTGTGTTTCAATGGATTTAAACGAACCTTAATTCACTTAGGATCCTTAACTAATATTTAAAATTTAGGGAAAAATACAAAGAAAAATGAGAGAAAATTAATGATATGACAAACAAGTTCACTCCCGTTGGTATTAGGAGGTCCCTAGAAGGATAAAATGTTGGGTTTTGGTGGATTTCGAGAACGTCAAAAATCAACCGAAACTTGATCATTTGTTAAAATTCCAAGAAAAAGGGGTGAAATTGAAGTAATGAGTTAAAATATCATTCTTGTAGGTTTTTTGAGGTCAGTAGAAGACTTAAAAGTTAGGTTTAAATGGATTTAAACGAACCTCAATTCACTTACGATCCTTAACTACTTGCTAAAATTTAGGGGAAAATGCCAAGAAATATCGAGGAAAATTAATGATATCACAAAAAAGTTCACTCCCATTGGTAATAGGAGGCGCCTAAAAGGATAAAAAGTTGGGTTTTGGTGGATTTCGAGAACGTCAAAAATCCAGCGAAACTTGATGATTTATTAAAATTCCATGAAAAATAGGCTGAAATTGAAGCCATAAATAAAAAGATCATTCTTGTAGGTTTTGGGATGTCCCTAGAAGACTAAAAAGTTGGGTTTTAATGGATTTAAACGAACCTCAATTCACTTACGATCCTTAACTACTTGTTAAAATTTAGGGGAAAATGTAAAGAAAAATGGGGGAAAATTAATGATATGACGAAAAATTTCACTCCCGTTGGTATTAGGACGTGCCTAGATGGATAAAACGTTTGGTTTTGGGGGATTTCGAGAACGCCAATAATCCACCGAAACTTGATAATTTTTTTAAATTCCAAGAAAAATGGGGTGAAATTGAAGTAATGAGTTAAAAGATCATTCTTGTAAGTTTTCGACGTCCGTAGAAGACTTAAAAGTTAGATTTAAATGGATTTAAATGAACTTCAATTCACTTACAATCCTTAACTACTTGTTATAATTTAGGGGAAAATGCAAAGAAATATCGAGGAAAATTAATGATATGACAAAAAAGTTCACTCCCGTTGGTAATAGGAGGTTCCTAGAAGGATAAAAAGTTGGGTTTTGGTGGATTTCGAGAACGTCAAAAATCTAACAAAAGTTTATGATTTATTAAAATTCCATGAAAAATAGGCTGAAATTGAAGCCATAAAGAAAAAAATCATTCTTCTAGGTTTTTGGATGTCCCTAGAAGACTAAAAAGTTGGGTTTTAATGGATTTAAACGAAGCTCAATTCACTTACGATCCTTAACTACTTGTTAAAATTTACGGGAAAATACAAAGAAAAATGAGGGATGATTAGCGATATGACGAAAAAGTTCACTCCCGTTGATATTAGGAGGTCCCTAGAAGGATAAAAAGTTTTGTTTTGGTGGATTTCGAGAATGTCAAAAATCCATCGAAACTTGACGATTTGTTAAAAAATTCCAAGAAAAATTGGGTGAAATTGAAATAATAAGTTAAAAGATCATTCTTGTAGATTTCTGGAGGTCCCTAGAAGACTAAAAAGTTGGGTTTTAATGGATTTAAAGGAACCTAGATTCACTTAGGATCTTTAACTAATTTTTAAAATTTAGTTGAAAATACAAAGAAAAAGAGGGAAAATTAATGATATGACAAACAAGTTCCCTCCCGTTGGTATTACGAAGTTCTTAGAAGGATACAATGTTGGGTGGATTTCGAGAACGTCAAAAATTCACCGAAACTTGATCATTTGTTAAAATTTCAAGAAAAAGGGGTGAAATTGAAGCCATAAGAAAAATATCATTCTTGTAGGTTTTGGGAGGTCCATAGAAGACTAAAAAGTTGGGTTTTAATGGATTTAAATGAATCTCAATTCACTTAGGCCGGATCCTTAACTAATTAAAAAAATTTAGAGTAAAATACAAAGGAAATGAGGGAAAATTAATGATATGACAAAAAAATTCACTCCCGTTGGTATTAAGAGGTCCCTAGAAGGATAAAAATTGGGTTTTGGTGGATTTCGAGAACGTCAAAAATCCACAGAAAATTGATGATTTGTTAAAATTCCTAGAAAAAATGGGGTGAAATTGATGGAATGAGTTAAAAGATCATTCTTGTAGGTTTTTGGAGGTCCCTAGAAAACTAAAAATTGGAGTTTTAATGGATTTAAACGAAGTTCAATTCACTTACGATCCTTAATAACTGGTTAAAATTAAGAGAAAAATGCAAAGAAAAATTAAGGAAAATTAATGATATGACAAAAAAGATAGCTCCCGTTGGTATTAGGAGGTCCCTAGATGGATAAAAAGTTGGGTTTTAGTGGATTTTGAGAACGTCAAAAATGCACCGAAACTTGATGATTTGTTAGAATTCCAAGAAAAATTGGGTGAAACTGAAGCCATAAAGAAAAAGATCAGTCTTGTAGGTTTTTGGAGGTCCCTAGATGATTAAAAAGTTGGGTTTTAATGGATTTAAACTAACCTCATGCAGTTACGATCATTAACTATTTTTTTTTAAAATTAAGGGGAAAATGTAAAGAAAAATGAGGGAAAATTAATGATATGACAAAAATGTTCACTCCGCTTGGTATTAGGAGCGACGTCCCTAGAAGGATAAAAAGTTGGGTTTTGGTGGATTTCGAGAATGTCAAAAATCCACCGAAAATTGATGATTTGTTAGAATTCCAAGAAAAATAGGGTGAAATTGAAGTAATGAGTTAAAAGATCAATTTTGTAGGTTTGGGACGTCCCTAGAAGACTAAAAATTTGGGTATCAATGGATTTAAACGAACCACAATTCACTTAAGATCCCTAACTAATATTTAAAATTTAGGAGAAATACAAAGAAAAATGAGGAAAAATTAATGATATGACAAACAAGTTCACTCCCGTTGGTATTAGGAGGTCTCTAGAAGGATAATATGTTGGGTTTTGGTGGATTTTGAGAACGTCAAAAATCCACCGAAACTTGATCATTTGTTAAAATTCCTAGAAAAAGGGGTGAAATTGAAGTAATGAGTTAAAATATCATTCTTGTAGGTTTCGGGAGGTCCCTAGAAGATTAAAAAGTTGGGTTTTAATGGATTTAAACGAACCTCATTTCACTTACGATCATTAACTATTTTTTAAAATTAATTGGAAAATGTAAAGAAAAATTAGGGAAAATGAATGATATGACAAACAAGTTCACTTCCATTGGTATTAGGAGGTCCCTAGAAGGATAAAATGTTGGGTTTTGGTGGATTTCGAGAACGTCAAAAATCTACCGAAACTTTATGATTTGTTAAAATTCAAAGAAATATGCGGTAAAATTGAAGCAATAAAGAAAAAGAGTATTCTCGTAGGGTTTTACAAGTTCTTAGAAAACTAAAAAGTTGGACTTTGGTGGATATAAGAACTTCAATTCACTTACGATCCTTAACTACTTGTTAAAATTTAGGAGGAAAATGCAAAGAAAATTGAGGGAAAAATAATGATATGACCAAAAAGTTCACTCCAGTTGATATTAAGAGGTCCCTAGAAGGATAAAAAGTTAGGTTTTGGTGGATGTCGAGAACTTTAAAAATCCACCGAAACTTGAGGATTTGTTAAATGCCAAGAAAAATGGGGTGAAATTGAAGTAATGAGTTAAAACATCATTCTTGTAGGTTTTGGGAGGTCTCTAGAAGACTAAAAAGTTGGGTTTTAATGGATTTAAACGAACCTCAATTCACTTACGATCCTTAACTATATTTGTTAAAATTTAGGGGAAAATGCAAAGAAAAATGAGGGAAAAATAATGATATGAGAAAAAAGCTAACACCCGTTGATATTAGGAAGTCCCTAGAAGGATAAAAATGAGGGGAAAATAATGATACGAGAACATCAAAATCCACCGAAGCTTGATAATTTGTTAAAATTCAAAGAAAAATGGGCTAAAATTGAAGCAATAAAGAAAAAGATCATTCTTGTAGGTTTTGGGAAGTTCTTAGAAGACTAAAAGGTTGGGCTTTGGTGGATACAAAAAAACTTCAATTCACTTACGATACTTAACTACAAGTTCAAATTTCTGGGAAAATGCGAAGAAAAATGAGGGAAAAATAATGATATAAGAAAAAAATTCACTCCCGTTTGTATTACAAGGTCCCTAGAAGGATAAATAGTTGAGTTTTGGTGGATTTTGATGGAGCTATTATCCAAGCACATTGTACCTGCAAAACAACTTCATACACATATTACCCTTCTTGTGTCATCGTTAGTATAGGACAAGTAGGGATCGTTCTATCCGGGGAAATCAAGGGCATTTAATTCACACAAAGCATTACATATAAATATGGGGGAGTTTGAGAATTGTATCTGAACATCTATTTGTAACGAAACTATTATTTACATATGATCATCTTCTCCACAAGAACACATAACACAAAAACACTTACACATGCATTAATCGAAAATAAGATATTCAAGGCAGCAATATTTCACATAGCACTTACACTACCAGAAAAGGGGTTATAGCTGACGATATGGGAAAAAACGGCCGACGAAATAGTACTTCCTCGGCTATAAGGGGTCATAGCCGACGAATTACTATTTCGTCGGCCACATCGTCGGCTATAATATTATAGCCGACGAGTTGTCGGACGTCGTCGGCTATAACTATAGCCGACGAAAAGTTTTTGGTTATAGCCGACGAGGAGGGTATTCGTCGGCTATAACTCTTATATCAGATCTATTCTGCAGCAGCGAGCTCATTCGTCGAAAATATTTCGAAAACGCTCTGAAATCGTCCAAAACCTCGGCCATAAGCTTGAAAGGTACGTATATTGCTGTGTGTGTTGATTTAGTTGGTTATCTGCAGAGGTGTGTTAATTTAGAGTTTAATTAGAATAAATGTGTGATTAATTTGATATATATATATATATATGTGTTGAGATGAGATTATTAATGGGTTGATATGTTGGTTAGATAGAATTGAAGTTTTGTTGAAGATTAGTGATTGATTGTTGATTTATAGGTGATTTTAGATGAATTTGATGAAAAAATGTATATATATATTAATTAAT
Organism: Potentilla sterilis; assembly: GCA_963682095.1. Taxonomy (NCBI): domain Eukaryota; kingdom Viridiplantae; phylum Streptophyta; class Magnoliopsida; order Rosales; family Rosaceae; genus Potentilla; species Potentilla sterilis. The sequence goes on along the minus strand of OY821766.1, from coordinate 21,933,033 downwards.
TTAATTGTAATTAAAAATATATTGTTGGTATATATAAAAAATACATTGTGTTTAATTAATTAGGGAGATTGACGATGTTTTAATTAATTTAGGGATGCATGTGTGTGTGTGTATATATATATATATATATATATGTGTGTGTGTGTGTGTGTAATGATGAATTTTTTAATTAATTAGTACGTACGTACGTACGTAGTACGTGCATATATACATATCTATATATAGCTATATTTATTTCTTGAATTTACAGGATGGACAAGAGTTGGATTACCCTTGGAAGATGGGATCAGGCGTATCATGATGGAGTTAGGAGTTTCCTGGATTTTGTGATGGCTAACTATGGAGACACTACACTTCATTATTGTTCGTGTAAAAAGTGCAAGTGTACCACCCCACGACACCGGTTTTCCATAGAGACAGTGGAGCAACACCTGGCTAGATATGGATTTTGGGTCCTATACACTAATTGGATTTATCACGGTGAACCAGAGTTTGCGGGTCCTCATGATCATGGACAATTTGCCTAGAGAGGGAGTTCCTCCAATAATCCAACAACGAACTGGATCAACGATATGTTTCCTCGTGAGAGCGGTGTCTTTGATGAAGCACCAGATGTGCAACTCCCTCCTCCGGAGATGGAGTGTTTCCCTAATATTGAGCCACTCGAGCCATTACCCCGATCTCCGGTCAACACAAGTAGTATGGAAAAGTACAACAACCTGATCGCATTGCAACAGACTCCGTTGTACCCCGGATGCAGTAAGACTGTCCTTGAATCTGTCATGGGAGTGATGAAGATCAAAACGGAGAACAAAGGCACTGTCAAATCGGTTGATGATTGACATAAGAATTTATCAGGTGAAATAGGCAATTTTCAGGCCCTAAATGTTGCCGGCGTCGGCTAACGACAAAATGTTGAAGGTCGTCGGCTAAAGCATAGCCGACGACCTGTAATTCGTCGGCTATAACCCCTGGCCCGGATGTTGACCGAAACCATTGCTTGATCCTTCAAATGCAAAAGTGTCGTGAAATAAGATACGACCGAAATATTGAAATACGTCTACGGTTGAAAAATGGGAAGATTCCGACAAAATCTGTGTGCCGAATGTTGCGGTTAGCTGTTTTTTACTTCCGTTTTCCTATGGGTAGCCTGACGGTCGGTAAATATTTTGTGGAAAATTTTTATACGATTAGTTGCGTCTCATCGATCTGAAACTATTCTCTGTTGAAGGTCAGGCCAAAAAAAGGCATTTAGACGGGCCAATTTCCGTTTTAAAGCGTTTAGAGGTTTGACTTTGCAGTTTGACCGTACCGATCGAGCCTTTAACGTTGTCAGATGTAGTTGGAATTTTTTTTCATACATGTATTTAATCTTAACGGTTATATCTGACGGTTGGAATAGATTTTCCAAACTTTTAGATTCGAAATCGGAATATATGCACTAATGTTCCTTAACTTGTTTACTAAGTGTTTAAGTAAATGTATAGTTTCAAATAGTTACTATACGTAGACCCTTCAAATGCAAATGTGTCGTGAAATAAGATACGACCGAAATATTGAAATACGTCTACGGTTGAAAAATGGGAAGATTCCGACAAAATCTGTGTGCCGAATGTTGCGGTTAGCTGTTTTTTACTTCCGTTTTCCTATGGGTAGCCTGACGGTCGGTAAAAATTTTGAGGAAAATTTTTATACGATTAGTTGCGTCTCATCGATCTGAAACTATTCTCTGTTGAAGGTCAGGCCAAAAAACGTCATTTAGACGGGCCAATTTCCGTTTTAAAGCGTTTAGAGGTTTGACTTTGCAGTTTGACTGTACCAATCGAGCCTTTAATGTTGTCAGATGTAGTTGGAATTTTTTTCATACATGTATTTAATCTTAACAGTGATATCTGACGGTTGGAATAGATTTTCCAAACTTTTAGATTCGAAATCGGAACATATGCACTAATGTTCCTTAACTTGTTTACTAAGTGTTTAAGTGAATGTATAGTTTCAAATAGTTACTATACGTAGACCCTTCAAATGCAAAAGTGTCGTGAAATAAGATACGACCGAAATATTGAAATACGTCTACGGTTGAAAAATGGGAAGATTCCGACAAAATCTGTGTGCCGAATGTTGCGGTTAGCTGTTTTTTACTTCCGTTTTCCTATGGGTAGCCTGACGGTCGGTAAAAATTTTGAGGAAAATTTTTATACGATTAGTTGCGTCTCATCGATCTGAAACTATTCTCTGTTGAAGGTCAGGCCAAAAAACGTCATTTAGACGGGCCAATTGCCGTTTTAAATCGTTTAGAGGTTTGACTTTGTAGTTTGACCAAAGAATAGCGGACGACATACTTAACTTCGTCGGCCAAACTCTTGCGATCCGCGCCGTTTCATTGTCCGCCGTTGGATGGGCGAGATCTGACGGCTGCTGAGAGCGTGAAGTATAGCCGACGAGATTCATATTATAGGCGACGAAATAACTACTTCGTCGGCTATAACCGGCCCGCAAAGCCCAACTTCGGCCCGGCCCGTATTTTGGGTCAGAGTATAGCCGACGACTTAAAATTAACTCGTCGGCTATACTCCTTCGATTTTCACACTATAGGCGACGAAATTCATTCTTCGTCGGCTATAACAGGCCCCCAAAGCCCAACTTCGGCCCGGCCCGGATTTCGGGTCAGAGTATAGCCGACGACTTAAAATTAACTCGTCGGCTATATTCCTTCGATTTTCACACTATAGGCGACGAAATTCATTCTTCGTCGGCTATAACAGGCCCCCAAAGCCCAACTTCGGCCCGGCCCGGATTTCGGGTCAGAGTATAGCCGACGAAATTCGTCGGCTATGACTATAGCCGACGAATTAAAATTAAATCGTCGGCTATAGTCCTTCGATTTAAACCGCAACAGAGGCGCCTCTCCCTCATTTTCTGCTTAATTAGAACCCTAATTTCCCAGCCCCACCCGATCGACCGATCGACCCTCCCCGGCCCCACCCGACCCCTCCCCGCCCCGGCCCCCTCCTTCCCGAGCCCTCCCCGACCCGAAATCTCTCCGAACGGCAACGCCACCAGCCGCCGCCCCTAGCCGCCGTCGCCGCCGCACCGCACCACCTCCCCTAGCCGCACCACCATGTCAGGTAGTCCCGCTCTCCCTCATTTATGGTTTTTGGAAATTTTGTGGAATTTTGTGGTTTTGTGGAATTTAGGGATTTTGTGAAATTTTATGGTTTTGGTGAAATTATGTGGAATTTAGGGTTGTTGTGCAATTTATGGAATGTTGTGGAATTTTTGTTAATTTTGTGGAATTTTGTGTAATTTTGTGGAGGATATATATATATATATATTTTTCAGAATATATATATATATATATATATATATATATATATATAATTAGGTATAAATATATTTATGTATATATATAATTAGGTATATATATATTTAATGAAGTTTTTTATTTTTTTGTGAAATTTATGGAATTTTGTGGAAATTTTTTTAATGTTGTGGAATTTTTGTTAATTTTGTGTAATTTTGTGGAATTTTTAGGAGGATATATATATATATATATATATATATATATATATATATATATTTCGGAATATATATATATAATTAGGTATAAATATATTTATGTATATATATAATTAGGTATATATATATTTAATAAAGTTTTTTATTTTTTTGTGAAATTTATGGAATTTTGTGGAAATTTTTTTAATGTTGTGGAATTTTTGTTAATTTTGTGTAATTTTGTGGAATTTTTAGGAGGATATATATATATATATATATATATATATATTTATATATTTCGGAATATATATATATAATTAGGTATAAATATATTTATGTATATATATAATTAGGTATATATATATTAGGTGTGTTCGTGAGAAGGACAAGCAGTACAACGACGCAGGTAATTGGTTAGTTTAATTAAATATTTAAATTGTTTAATTAATTATTTAATTAGTTAGTTTAAATAATTATTTAACTATGTATTCATTTTAATTATGAAACAGGCGTCCTCGTAAATAAACCCGCGGGGACGAGACGGACCAGAGGGCCAGCGAACATGTCGACCCTGGAGAGGGAGCTCGCCGGTGGGATCAGGGAGATCCTGCCCGGTCCCGGTGAGGATGGACGCCCGATCGAGAGGAGAGACACCACCACCAAGTATATCAACGCGACGGGCATGCTCGTGCGGGACCGGGTCCCACTGTTGTGGCCCGACTGGGGCTCTGTGCCCGTTGACATCAAGGCGCGAGTGTACAATGCACTGTCGGTGAGTTAAATCGTATTTTTATTATAGAAAATAAACATTTATGAATTCAGTCCTTATAACTATATAAAAATATTTTCTAATTAATTTATAATATTGCAGCAATTGGTTAGAGTCCATCCTACCTTGGACTGTAGGAGAGACGAGCAGCTGAAGAACAGGTTATGTGTTTCGCGTTATTTTACTATCATACTATTTATTGGCAGTGTACGAATATATCTAACAGTTGTGTTTTGTTAATATAGGTACTCCGAGTGGAAGAACGAGCTGTCGACGCACTACAGGACGTACCATGTGGAGCAGGGCTTGGGGCGAGGTGCAACTTCGGGAGCGACAGGGTCTCGGTAAGAAAATTTAGCCTGCTAGTATATAACTTTTTACTGTTATTTAATAATTAAATTATGTAGTTACTTAATTAAATTAATTAGTTAGTTAGTTATTAGTTATTAAATTAAGTTAGTTAGTTAGTTACATAGTTAGTTAGTTCGTTACTAAATTAAATTAAATTAAATTAAATTAGGTAGTTAGTAAGTTAGTTAGTTACTAAATTAAATTAGTTAGTTAAGTAGTTACTAATTAAATTAAATTAGTTAGTAACTAAAATAGTTAATAATTTTATTTTGGTTAGTTCCTAATATTTTAATTTAGTTACTAATTTATATTTGCGTTTATATGTTCGTTCTTATAATACAGAAAATCTCGAAGACGAACAGCGACAACCGCAAGATGAACGAGCACCCCCACCACGGCGGCGCCCGCTCCTGGAGGCAGTGGGCAGAGATTGCGAGGAGGGACCGACCGCTGATGCCGTTGTCGTGGATTCATGCGCAGATGTATCCGGGGCGTCCCGACCAAGTGGTAAGTATTCGCCCATCTTCAATAAAAGTGTTTCATTAAATTAATTTATATATTTTTTTTATTAATTCGTTTATTATATTTTCTTGTCAATTAGGCGGAAATAGATGCGGAGACCGAAGCGATCACCTTCGGGATCGCGCGAGACACCCTGGGGGAAGGGGCGTCCGACGAGGCGATCGCGGAGTTTGCCTCCACGATCGACACCCTTGAGCCGCGCTTGGCCTCTCAGATCATGCACGCGGCGGTAGGGACGGGCAACAACTACTTCTACCAGAGAGGCCTAGGCGCGACGGGAGATGGGGTTCTCAAGTACACGCCGACCAATCCCAGCACGCAGCGTGCGGCTTCGACGAGAGGAGACTTGCAGACACAGCTGCAGAGGACGCAGGCGGAGTTGGCGAGGGCGGTGGAGGCGCTCCAGCAGGCGGAGTTGGCGAGGGCGGCGGAGGCTTCGGCGCAGCAGGCCAGAGACGCATCTATGGCGCAGATGTACCGATGGATGCAGCAATCTTGGGAGGCCCAGCAGGCTGGACTCCAGCCCCCGCCTCCGCCACAGATGCCCGAGTTCGTCGTCCCCACTCCCCCCCCCGCATCGGAGTACGTCAGGCGATCAGGCTAGCCATAGCCACCGGAACTCGAACGATCCCTATGACGACGCTACGCGTTTAGGGGGTGATGATGAGTAGATGACTAGTTAGGGGGTTAATTTAATTTGTACTGTAGGTAGGATATTAGGGATGGATTGATGTGGATATTTGTTGGATATTTGGATGTTTGTTTGTGGATTTTCTGCAGCCAAACCAAAACGAAGTGAAATTGGGTCCGAGTAAAATTTTTAAATTTTTTTAAATATTTAGGGGTTATAGCCGACAAAATGGACCATATTTCGTCGGCTATACCCTCCCGGCTTCCGGCAAAAAAAGCCGTTCCCGGCACCGGAGAATGTTATGGCCGACGATTAATTCGTCGGCTATGACGGAGCATTCCCGACGAGAGTATAGCCGACGATACTTCGTCGGCTATGACTATAGCCGACGATTTAATGAAAACGGCCGACGAGATGGCGTCGTCGGCTATAACCCCTTTTCTGGTAGTGTTAGACAAATTTAATTCCAATTCTAATTAGAGCCCTCAGCGGTTCATCTAATCGTTAAGACTTTTTAATTATCTAGAGTTAACTCAGCGTATAACTCCAAACATAGTATTAATCAGTTTAAAGGCACTCAGCGTAGAAATTAAACACGATTAACACATAAACACAATAAGTCGAATCAGAGACATGCAACAAGTATGGCGTCACCTCACCTTGCTATAAAATGTAAATTTTCATGGTTATAAACGCCCTAATAAACAATCTAAATCACAGCAACTCAGCGTATGAAGCAATCTAAATTGTTTTGGTATATAAAACCGGCACCTAAGGAGAAGCCACAAAGTCAGCCCTTAAGCACACAATTTGTGATGCACGAACTCATGAAAATTAATCAAATAACATCAAGAACATATATAAAAAGCTACTGCCCTAAACCTACTATTTACGAATTCAACATGCAAAGTTATATACAATACATCATAAGAATCATAAATCAAATTCAGAAATCACATATAAACCATGAATAAAATTCAAAAGCAATATATGAATCCTTAATAAAATTCGGAATTCTTTAACAAAGTATATAAACCAATAGTTATAATCCAACAAATCATACAACATGATATTGTAATTCATACAGAAAATTAAAGAAGCCATGAGTTTAGTCGAATCACACTTTAGAAGAACCTTGAAGATGCTTCAGCAGAGATGAATTCGAAGATGAAAGGATGATCCGAATTGGAGAAGTGGTGATGGTTCGGCACTTTGATTTCTGTATGGGATTTATGGTTACAATTTGGTAAAGTTTTGGCTATTATTTTGTGAGAGAAAAAGATGATATTTTCTGTGTGAAAATCATCCAATATATAGAGGCAAAAGGGTGGCTGCAACTAGGGTTCACAAAACCTAGTTTTTCTCAAACTTATCCTGCTGGCAGATTTGACCTTCGAGTGAAGATTATGGAATATCTTTCTCTAACAAATAGATATTGAGGTGATTCTCGTTGTGTTGGAAACTAGACTCCCGTAGCTTTCTATACATATAAGGCTCGAACTCTGATTCATTGTGAGCTGTCCGGGAGAGTCCGTGGAAGTTGGATGATGTGCACAGGAATTCTGCCGAATTTGACCAGGATTTGTTGAGATTTTCTTCCTCTATTTTCTGCCGAAAATTCCCAAGATAATGACTGAATAATTGAGAAATATCTCTTTAGGTTTTCCATGAATTAATTCAGCCAAAAATCTAGCACAAAGGATGGAATTCAGTCCACATTCGTAAGCCAAATCCATGTAGAACTCGGTTTAAGTTTTCTTCTTTCGGCAGACTTGACATTCGTGCATTCAAACCGGCATAAACTTTTTCTCAGGAAAGCTTTTGCGTCGATTCCAGTTGCATATGAATCTAGACACACAGAGCTTTCAAACGGTGTATGGGGATTTCGTGAATGTTAAAAATCTGCCGAAACTTGACGATTTGTTAAAATTCCAAGAAAAATGGGGTCGGTGAAATTGAAGTAATGAGTTAAAAGATCATTCCTGAAGGTTTTGGAGGTCCCTAGGAGACTAAAAAGTTGGGTTTTAATAGATTTAAACAAACTAAATTTACTTTTGATCCTTAACTACTTGTTAAAATTTAGGGAAAAATACAAAGAAAATTGTGGGAAAAATAATGATATGACAAAAAAGTTCACTCCCGTTTATATTAGGAGGTCCCTAGACGGATAAAAAGTTTGGTATTGGTGGATTTCAAGAACGTCAAAAATCCACCGAAACTTGATGATTTGTTAAAATTCAAAGAAAATGGGGTAAAATTGAAGCCATAAAGAAAAAGAGCAATCTCGTAGGTTTTAGCAAGTTCTTAAAAGACTAAAAAGTTGGACTTTTGTGGATATAAAAGAACTTCAATTCCCTTACGATCCTTAACTACTTGTTAAAATTTATTAGAAAATGCAAAGAAAAATGAGGGAAAATTAATGATATGACAAAAAAGTTCATTCCCGTTGGTATTAGGAATTCCCTAGAAAGAAAAAAAGTCGGGTTTTGGTGGATTTCAAGAACGTCAAAAATCCACAGAAACTTGATGATTTGTTAAAATTTAAAGAAAAATGTGTTAACATTGAAGCCATAAAGAAAAAGTGCATTCTCGTAGGTTTTTGCAAGTTCTTAGAAGACTAAAAAGTTGGACTTTAGTGGATATAAAAGAACTTCAATTCCCATACGATCATTAACTACTTTTTAAAATTTATAGGAAAATGCAAAAAAATTGAGGGAAAATTAATGATATGACAAAAAAGTTCACTCTCGTCGGTGTTAGGAGGTTTCCAGATGGATAAAAAGTTGGGTTTTGGTGGATTTCGAAAACATCAAAAATCCACCGAAACTTAATGATTTGTTAAAATTCAAAGAAAAATAGGGTAAAATTGAAGCCATAAAGAAAAAGAGTAATCTCGTTGGTTTTTGTAAGTTCTTAAAAGACTAAAAAGTTGGACTTTGGTGGATATAAAAGAACCTCAATTCCCTTACGATCTTTAACTACTTGTTAAAATTTATTAGAAAATGCAAAGAAAAATGAGGGAAAATTAATGCTATGACAAAAAAGTCCATTCCCGTTGGTATTAGGAATTCCCTAGAAAGAAAAAAAGTCGGGTTTTGGTGGATTTCAAGAACGTAAAAAATCCACAGAAACTTGATGAGTTGTTAAAATTCAAAGAAAAATGTGTTAACATTGAAGCCATAAAGAAAAAGTGCATTCTCGTAGGTATTTGCAAGTTCTTAGAAGACTAAAAAGTTTGACTTTAGTGGATATAAAAGAACTTCAATTCTCTTACGATCATTAACTACTTTTTAAAATTTATATGAAAATGAAAAAAAAATTGAGGAAAATTAATGATATGACAAAAAAGTTTACTCCCGTCGGTGTTAGGAGGTTTCTAGATGGATAAAAAGTTGGGTTTTGGTGGATTTCGAAAACATCAAAAATCCACCAAAACTTGACGATTTGTTAAAATTCCAAGAAAATTAGGGTGAAATTGAAGTAATGAGTTAAAAGATCATTCTTGTAGGTTTTGGGAGGTCCCTAGAAGACTAAAAAGTTGCGTTTTAATGGATTAAAACGAACCTGAATTCACTTACGATCCTTAACTACTTGTTAAAATTTAGAGGAAAATACAAAGAAAATTGAGGGAAAAATAATGATATGACGAAAAAGTTCACTCCCGTTGATATTAGGAAGTCCTTAGAAGGATAAAAAGTTTTGTTTTGGTGGATTTCGAGAACGTCAAAAATCCACCGAAACTTAATGATTTGTTAAAATTAAAAGAAAAATGGGCTAAAACTGAAGTCATAAAGAAAAAGAGCAATCTCGTAGGTTTTTACAAGTTCTTCAAAGACTAAAAAGTTTGTCTTTGGTGGATATAAAAGAACTTCAATTCCCTTACGATCCTTAACTACTTGTCAAAATTTATGAGAAAATGCAAAGAAAAATTAGGGAAAATTAATGATATGACAAAAATGTTCATTCCCGTTGGTATTAGGAAGTCCCTAGAAAGAAAAAAAAAAGTCGGGTTTTGGTGGATTTTAAGAACGTCAAAAATCCACAGAAACTTAATGATTTGTTAAAATTCAAAGAAAAATGTGTTAACATTGAAGCCATAAAGAAAAAGAGCATTCTCGTATGTTTTTGCAAGTTCTTAAAAGACTAAAAACTTGGACTTTGGTGAATATAAACGAACTTGAATTCCCTTACGATCCTTAACTACTTGTTAAAATTTATGAGAAAATGCAAATAAAAATGAGGGAAAATTAATGATATGACAAAAAAGTTCATTCCCGTTGGTATTAGGAAGTCCCTAGAAAGAAAAAAAGTCGGGTTTTAGTGGATTTCAAGAACGTCAAAAATACACAGAAACTTGATGACTTGTTAAAATTCAAAGAAAAATGGGTTTACATTGAAGGCATAAAGAAAAAGAGCATTCTCGTAGGTTTTTTGCAAGTTCTTAGAAGACTAAAAAGTTGGACTTTAGTGGATCTAAAAGAATTTCAATTCCCAACGAGCATTAACTACTTGTTAAAATTTGTTGGAAAATGCCAAAAAAATTGAGGGAAAATTAATGATATGACAAAAAAGTTCACTCCCGTTGGTGTTAGGAGGTTTCTAGAAGGATAAAAAGTTGGGTTTTGGTGGATTTCGAAAACATAAAAAATCCACCAAAACTTGACGATTTGTTAAAATTCCAAGAAAATTATGGTGAAATTGAAGTAATGAGTTAAAAGATTATTCTTGTAGGTTTTGGGAGGTCCCTAGAAGACTAAAAAGTTGCGTTTTAATGGATTAAAACGAACCTGAATTCACTTACGATCCTTAACTACTTGTTAAAATTTTTGAGAAAATGGAAAGAACACGAGGGAAAATTAAAGAGATGACAAAAAAGTTCACACTACAAGAAAAAAGGGCTTTGCCGAAGAAAAAAAAAAACGGCCGACGAAACACTTTTTTGCGTCGGCTATTCCCAAGAATGGCCGACGAAAATTTGATGGATTTCGAGAACGTTAAAAATGTAACTAAACTTGAGGATTTGTTAAAATTCCAAGAAAAATTATGTGAAATTGAATTAATGAGTTAAAAGATCATTCTTATAGGTTTTGGGAGGTCCCTAGAAGACTAAAAAGTTGGGTTTTAATGGATTTAAACGAACCTCAATTTACTTACGATCCTTAACTACCGTACTTGTTAAAATTTAGAGGAAAATACAAAAAAAATTGAGGGAAAAATAATGATATGACGAAAAAGTTCACTCCCGTAGATATTAGGAAGTCCCTAGAAGGATAAAAAGTTTTGTTTTGGTGGATTTCGAGAACGTCAAAAATCCACTGAAACTTAAAGATTTGTTAAAATTCAAAGAAAAATGGGGTGAAATTGAAGCCATAAAGAAAAAGAGCAATCTCGTAGGTTTTTGCAAGTTCTTAAAAGACTAAAAAGTTTGACTTTGGTGGATATAAAAGAACTTCAATTCCCTTACGATGCTTAACTACTTATTAAAATTTATGAGAAAATGCAAAGAAAAATGGGGGAAAATTAATGATATGACAAAAAAGTTCATTCCCGTTGGTATTAGGGATTCCCTAGCAAGAAAAAAAGTCGGGTTTTGGTGGATTTCAAGAACGTCAAAAATCCACAGAAACTTGATTATTTGTTAAAATTCAAAGAAAAATGGGGTAAAATTGAATCCATAAAGAAAAAGAGCATTCTCGTAGGTTTTTGCAAGTTCTTAGAAGACTAAAAAGTTGGACTTTAGTGGATATAAAAGAATTTCAATTCCTTTACGATCATTAACTACTTGTTAAAATTTGTGGGAAAATGCAAAAACAAATTGAGGGAAAATTAATCATATGACAAAAAATTTCACTCCCGTTGGTGTTAGGAGGTTTCTAGAAAAATAAAAAGTTGGGTTTTGTTGGTTTTCGAAAACATCAAATATCCACCAAAACTTGAGGATTTGTTAAAATTCCAAGAAAAATTAAGTGAAATTGAATTAATGAGTTCAAAGATCATTCTTATAGGTTTTGGGAAGTCCCTAGAAGACAACAAAGTTGGGTTTTAACGGATTTAAACGAACCACAATTTACTTACGATGCTTAACTACTTGTTAAAATTTAGATGAAAATACAATGAAAATTGAGGGAAAAATAATGATATGACGAAAAAGTTCACTCCCGTTGATATTAGGAAGTCCCTTGAAGGATAAAAAGTTTTGTTTTGGAGGATTTCGAGAAGGTCAAAAATCCACCGAAACTTAATGATTTGTCAAAATTCGAAGAAAAATATGGTAAAATTGAAGCCATAAAGAAAAAGAGTAATCTCGTAGGTTTTTGCAAGTTCTTAAAAGACTAAAAAGTTTGTCTTTGGTGGATATAAAAGAACTTCAATTCCCTTACGATCCTTAACTACATGTCAAAATTTATGAGAAAATGCAAAGAAAAATGAGGGAAAATTAATGATATGACAAAAAAGTTCATTCCCGTTGGTATTAGGATGTCCCTAGAAAGAAAAAAAATCGGGTTTTAGTGGATTTTAAGAACGTCAAAAATCCACAGACACTTAATGATTTGTTAAAATTCAAAGAAAAATGAGTTAACATTAAAGCCATAAAGAAAAAGAGCATTCTCGTAGGTTTTTGCAAGTTCTTAAAAGACTAAAAAGTTGGACTTTGGTGGATATAAAAGAACTTCAATTCCCTTACGATCCTTAACTACTTGTTAAAATTTATGAGAAAATACAAATAAAAATGAGGGAATACTAATGATATGACAAAAAAGTTCATTCCCGTTGGTATTAGGAAGTCCCTAGAAAGAAAAAAAGTCGGGTTTTAGTGGATTTCAAGCACGCCAAAAATACACAGAAACTTGATGACTTGTTAAAATTCAAAGAAAAATGGGTTTACATTGAAGCCATAAAGAAAAAGAGCATTCTCGTAGGTTTTTGCAAGTTCTTAGAAGACTAAAAAGTTGGACTTTAGTGGATTTAAAAGAATTTCAATTCCCTTACGATCATTAACTACTTGTTAAAATTTGTGGGAAAATGCAAAAACAAATTGAGGGAAAATTAATCATATGACAAAAAATTTCACTCCCGTTGGTGTTAGAAGGTTTCTAGAAAAATAAAAAGTTGGGATTTGGTGGTTTTCGAAGACATCAACAATCCACCAAAACTTGAGGATTTGTTAAAATTCCAAGAAAAATTAGGTGAAATTGAATTAATGAGTTCAAACATCATTCTTATAGGTTTTGGGAAGTCTCTGCTAGAAGACAACAAATTTGGGTTTTAATGGATTTAAACGAACCTCAATTTACTTACAATCCTTAACTACTTGTTAAAATTTAGAGGAAAATACAAAGAAAATTGAGGGAAAAATAATGATATGACGAAAAAGTTCACTCCCGTTGATATTAGGAAGTCCCTACAAGGATAAAAAGTTTTGTTTTGGTGGATTTCGAGAACGTCAAAAATTCACCGAAACCTAATGATTTGGAAAAATTAAAAGAAAAATGGGGTAAAATTGAAGCCATAAAGAAAAAGAGCAATCTCGTAGGTTTTTGCAAGTTCTTAAAAGTCTAAAAAGTTGGACTTTGGTGGATATAAAAGAACTTCAATTCACTTACGATCCTTAACTACTTGTTAAAAATTAGGAGAAAATACAAAGAAAAATGAGGGAAAATTAATGATATGACAAAAAAGTTCACTCCCGTTGATATTAGGAAGTCCCTAGAAGGATAAAAAGTTTGGTTTTGGTGGATTTCGAGAACGTCAAAAATCCACTGAAACTTAATGATTTGTTAAAATTCAAAGACAAATGGGGTAAAATTGAAGCAATAAAGAAAAAGTGCAATCTTGTAGGTTTTCGCAAGTTCTTAAAAGACTAAAAAGTTGGACTTTGGTTGATATAAAAGAACTTCAATTCCCTTACGATCCTTAACTACATGTTAAAATTTATGCGAAAATGCAAAGAAAAACGAGGGAAAATTAATGATATGACAAAAAAGTTCATTCCAGTTGGTATTAGGAATTCCCTAGAAAGAAAAAAAGTCGGGTTTTGGTGGATTTAAATAACGTCAAAAATGCACAGAAACTTGATGATTTGTTAAAATTCAAAGAAAAATGTGTTAACATTGAAGCCATAAAGAAAAATAGCATTCTCGTAGGTTTTTGCAAGTTCTTAGAAGACTAAAAAGTTGGACTTTGGTGGATATAAAAGAACTTCAATTCCCTTACGATTCTTAACAACTTGTTAAAATTTATGAGAAAATGCACAGAAAAATGAGGAAAAATTAATGATATGACAAAAAAGTTCATTCCCGTTGGTATTAGGAATTCCCTAGAAAGAAAAAAAGTCGGGTTTTGGTGGATTTCACGAACGTCAAAAATCCACAGAAACTTGATGATTTGTTAAAATTCAAAGAAAAATGTGTTAACATTGAAGCCATAAAGAAAAAGAGCAGTCTCGTAGGTTTTTGCAGAAGACTAAAAAGTTGGACTTTAGTGGATATAAAAGAATTTCAATTCCCTTACGATCATTAACTACTTTTTAAAATTTGTGGGAAAATGCAAAAAGCATTGAGGGAAAATTAATCATATGACAATAAATTTTACTCCCGTTGGTGTTAGGAGGTTTCTAGAAGGATAAAAAGTTTGGTTTTGGTGGATTTCGAGAACGTCAAAAATCCACTGAAACTTAATAATTTGTTAAAATTCAAAGAAAAATGGGGTTAAATTGAAGCAATAAAGAAAAAGTGCAATCTCGTAGGTTTTCGCAAGTTCTTAAAAGACTAAAAAGTTGGACTTTGGTTGATATAAAAGAACTTCAATTCCCTTACGATCCTTAACTACATGTTAAAATTTATGCGAAAATGCAAAGAAAAACGAGGGAAAATTAATGATATGACAAAAAAGTTCATTCCAGTTGGTATTAGGAATTCCCTAGAAAGAAAAAAAGTCGGGTTTTGGTGGATTTAAATAACGTCAGAAATCCACAGAAACTTGATAATTTGTTAAAATTCAAAGAAAAATGTGTTAACATTGAAGCCATAAAGAAAAATAGCATTCTCGTAGGTTTTTGCAAGTTCTTAGAAGACTAAAAAGTTGGACTTTGGTGGATATAAAAGAACTTCAATTCCCTTACGATCCTTAACAACTTGTTAAAATTTATGAGAAAATGCACAGAAAAATGAGGAAAAATTAATGATATGACAAAAAAGTTCATTCCCGTTGGTATTAGGAATTCCCTAGAAAGAAAAAAAGTCGGGTTTTGGTGGATTTCACGAACGTCAAAAATCCACAGAAACTTGATGATTTGTTAAAATTCAAAGAAAAATGTGTTAACATTGAAGCCATAAAGAAAAAGAGCAGTCTCGTAGGTTTTTGCAGAAGACTAAAAAGTTGGACTTTAGTGGATATAAAAGAATTTCAATTCCCTTACGATCATTAACTACTTTTTAAAATTTGTGGGAAAATGCAAAAAGCATTGAGGGAAAATTAATCATATGACAATAAATTTTACTCCCGTTGGTGTTAGGAGGTTTCTAGAAGGATAAAAAGTTTGGTTTTGGTGGATTTCGAGAACGTCAAAAATCCACTGAAACTTAATGATTTGTTAAAATTCAAAGAAAAATGGGGTAAAATTGAAGCAATAAAGAAAAAGTGCAATCTTGTAGGTTTTCGCAAGTTCTTAAAAGACTAAAAAGTTGGACTTTGGTTGATATAAAAGAACTTCAATTCCCTTACGATCCTTAACTACATGTTAAAATTTATGCGAAAATGCAAAGAAAAACGAGGGAAAATTAATGATATGACAAAAAAGTTCATTCCAGTTGGTATTAGGAATTCCCTAGAAAGAAAGAAAGTCGGGTTTTGGTGGATTTAAATAACGTAAAAAATCCACAGAAACTTGATGATTTGTTAAAATTCAAAGAAAAATGTGTTAACATTGAAGCCATAAAGAAAAATAGCATTCTCGTAGGTTTTTGCAAGTTCTTAGAAGACTAAAAAGTTGGACTTTGGTGGATATAAAAGAACTTCAATTCCCTTACGATCCTTAACAACTTGTTAAAATTTATGAGAAAATGCACAGAAAAATGAGGAAAAATTAATGATATGACAAAAAAGTTCATTCCCGTTGGTATTAGGAATTCCCTAGAAAGAAAAAAAAATCGGGTTTTGGTGGATTTCACGAACGTAAAAAATCCACAGAAATTTGATGATTTGTTAAAATTCAAAGAAAAATGTGTTAACATTGAAGCCATAAAGAAAAAGAGCAGTCTCGTAGGTTTTTGCAGAAGACTAAAAAGTTGGACTTTAGTGGATATAAAAGAATTTCAATTCCCTTACGATCATTAACTACTTTTTAAAATTTGTGGGAAAATGCAAAAAGCATTGAGGAAGAAAAGAAGGTCTATTATTGTTATATTTGACCTTTGTTCATTTTTACTATGTTATGGGGAAGAAAAGAATGAATTTTGGGCCCAACATGATAAAATTTGGCCCTTTGAAGTGAAGTCATAAGGAGAATTGAATTTTGCCAAGTCTTGGTGACATTTAATCACCACTTCCTAAATGAGAATGCCTTATGCCAATCCCCATTATCACCATTATGTTGATCTTTTCATGATTCTTAAAATAGGTGAACTTTGATTTGTGGAGATTTTTGTCAAGAATGAGCATATGGCTTTGGTTCATTTGTGTACATAGTTGTTATATGAAGTTTTTCCTGAAAGATTAATTCACAAAGTGCTTTTATTTGATGAAATATGCGAGCTATTTGTTGCCTTACAATCTGTTCTCTTGCATATACTTTGAGTGAATTGCCATATCATGAGTGAAAAGAAGAGAGTATGCCTAGTGAGGAGGATGAAATCAACATAACATGTCATTGCTTGTGATTTTCGTTTCTTACTTGGGATTATTGTGCTTACATTGAATGCTTAACTTGAAAGCTATGTGTTTAAAGATCCTGAGACAATCATTTTAGGGGCTGTAGTGTTGAGTCTTTTTATTTGTTTTGCTAAGGGACTAGCAAAGGCTAAGTGTGGGGTAGTTGATAGGAGCATAAAATGCGACGTTCTTAATATGTTTTTATCCCCATTTATGCATTTCTTATCCCTTATTGTTGTAATATAGAGTCATTGAGTCATGTTAGAGTCGTTGGCAAGTATTGGTGTACAAATTGAGCTAAAAATGCAGAAATGTCGAATTTTGAAGAGTTTTAGTTTAAGTAGAACTCCTTGTTGTACTAGGAATCCTGATTGGACTAGGAAACCTGTTTTGACTAGGAAACTTGTCAAAATGGAATTTTCATTATTTGTCGTTTCTAATACTTGTGTGGTTGCGGTTTGTGCTTTAAATTGATAAAAATGCATAATTATGGTGGAGTCCTTATTGAACTAGGATTCCTAATAAGAGTTTGATTGCAACTAGGACTCCTTTTTCAAGTAGAATTCTATTTGGAAAAGGAATCCTTACTAAAGTAGGAATCCCAGTTGGATAAGGATTCTACGAGTTTGAGTCCTAATTGAATTCTACGAATCTAGGAATTTTAGTTGAACAAGGAGTCTACAAATGCTCGACGTTTTTGAATCGTCGAAAGAATTTCATTGAAAATACAACTCCTTGTTGGACTAGGATTCCTTATCTATCTAGGACTCTTACTCATGATAATTGTGCTACATCTTTTTATCTTCTTTTTGATTTATTTCATAATCATATTTTCAGGAATCAAAAAGAAGATATATGGAAGAAATTTGGAGGGAATTTTCGGCAAGAAATGAGATCCCTTGCCGTGTGGAATAAGAAATAGAAATCCAAATTGGATTTGGAAACTTTCCTAATCTAATAATCTTATCTATTACATATATGTCTTTTTAAGACATCATTTGTCTAGATTAGGACAAGTTTAATACATGGATTAATTGTGTATTTCTTTTCTTTATTTTCAGATTCTTTTTGGAGATAAAGGAAGAGATATTATCTTTACATTAAGGGATAATTTTCGGAAGCATAATGGAAAAGAAGACTTGTGCCGTGCACCTTCAAGGAAGAAGAATTGGATTAGAAGACCTCATTGCCGGCCAAGTGAAGATTTAAATGAAGATTTAATTCTATTTCTTATAGAATTTCGGATGAAAGAAAAGAAAGAACAAACCAAATCGGTTTTGGTTTCCCCTTGTGCCGTGCAACATATAATTGGATTCTTAAGGGATTAATTCCGATTTTCCTTGGTGTTTTCTTTGGATAATACACGGCATGAAGGAAGCAAAGAAGAAGTGTTGGTTTGTGACTCTTGAAGGCCGGCCAAGATAAGAAATAAAATGAGGAGATAATCTATTTTTGCATGATAAAATCGGAAATTGCATGAGAGAATAGAGGAGGACTTCTTGTGGGAATCTTCAAGGCCGGCAATGCAAGGAATGGATGTGGACATAATCAAAGCTTAATGCATTTACTTGGAGCCGAAACAATGAAGGTTAATTGAAGAAAATACAAGAGAAATTCGGTGGAATTAAAGAGATAAAAATCGGTGGAAATTGCATGAAGAACTAGAAGTCTTTTGCCGAATCTATCACCTTGTGTTTTTCGGTTTTCTTGTGCACCATTCAAGGCCGAACCCTAGCTCCCCCTTCTCTCTATAAATACCACACTTGGTATTCAGAAAAGAATCATCTCTCTCTCCACAAAATCCTTGCCGAATCCCTGCCAAATTATTACCACAAATTTCATACCAAGGAGCATAGCCGAATCCACCACCACCTTATACAAAAATTCCGATCTCATCACCAATCCTTGCGGAATCTTCAATAAAGGTTGTAACATGGATTGTATTTTGTTGGCTTATGATTCTTTGTATTTAAACATACTTTTG
This sequence comes from Potentilla sterilis, assembly GCA_963682095.1. Taxonomy (NCBI): domain Eukaryota; kingdom Viridiplantae; phylum Streptophyta; class Magnoliopsida; order Rosales; family Rosaceae; genus Potentilla; species Potentilla sterilis. The sequence continues at coordinate 21,914,409 of OY821766.1, read as the reverse complement.
TCTATGAAATATGTTTTGGTTTTTGGTTTTAATTTCGGTATTGATATTTACATATGGGATTTTCGGATCTTTGTTATACATGTTTGGATATTTTGTATGTGAATGCCGAATTATGCATGCTTTTAATTGAATATGGTATGTTGGACAGCAAGCTTTAGCATATTTTCTTGATTTTAATTAGGTTTATTTCCTTAATTCGTGTGGAACCGAAGGAGATGTCTAGATGCATTCGCAGGCCATGAGTGTTATCTAGATGTTGAATTCATATGCCGATTTAATACATGTTGATTCACACGCGTTGTTGGTTTTAATATGTATTAATCTAAGGGTTAGAGTAATTCTGGAAATTTACATGTCGATGTGAGATGAGTTACGCCATACTTGCTAACATGTTCCAATTCGACAATATGTGCTTATGTGCTTTTTGTGTTTAATTTACATGCGTTGTGTTATTAAACCGATTAGTACCATGTTTAGGATTGCGCGCGTTGTGGATTCTAAATACTTGTGATGTCTTGAATAATTAGGATAAGCTGCGTTGGCCCTAATTAAATTGGAGCTTAATTAATCTTGAAATCGTTTTATGCTTGCTGCCCTATTACTTGTTTTAATTTTATTGCATGTGTAATGAGATTCGTGTTTGGTGATTGTGTGAAAGGTGATGATCAATTGTATATAGTAATCTAGGATTTAATTTTCGTAAACTAGTAGGTAAATAATAATTAAAAATTTCGACACCCCCTTTAATACAATGCTTTGTGTGATTGAAAGCCCTTGATTTCCCCGGATAGAACGATCCCTACTTGTCCTTGCTACAATTGACAAAAGAAGGGTATTATTTGTATGAGATTATTTTGCAGGTACAAATTGTGCACGCATGCGATCCCATAAAAAATTTAGAGAAAAATACACTGAAAATTGAGGGAAAAATAACGATATGACGAAAAAGTTCACTCCCGTTGATATTAGGAAGTCCTTAGAAGGATAAAAAGTTTTGTTTTGGTGGATTTCGAGAACGTCAAAAATCCACCGAAACTTAATGATTTGTTAAAATTAAAAGAAAAATGGGGTAAAATTGAAGCCATAAAGAAAAAGAGCAATCTCGTAGGTTTTTGCAAGTTCTTAAAAGACTAAAAAGTTTGTCTTTGGTGGATATAAAAGAACTTCAATTCCCTTACGATCCTTAACTACTTGTCAAAATTTATGAGAAAATACAAAGAAAAATGAGGGAAAATTAATGATATGACAAAAAAGTTCATTCCCGTTGGTATTAGGAATTCCCCAGAAAGAAAAAAAGTCGGGTTTTGGTGGATTTCAAGAACGTCAAAAATCCACAGAAACTTGATAATTTGTTAAAATTCAAAGAAAAATGTGTTAACATTGAAACCATAAAGAAAAAGAGCATTCTCGTAGGTTTTTGCAAGTTCTTAGAAGACTAAAAAGTTAGACTTTTGATGGAGATGTAATCCAAGCACAAAGTACCGGCAAAACAACTACATACACATAATACCCTTCTTTTGTCAATTGTAGTTAGGACAAGTAGGGATCGTTCTATCCGGGGAAATCAATGGCATTTCAATCACACAAAATGTTGTACTTAAGGGGTGTTGTCGATTTTTATACTTAATTACCTACTGAATTTTTACTAAATTTAAATCCTAAATTATTATCTACAATTGATCATAACCTTTCACACAATCACCAAACACAAATCTCATTATACATGCAACAAAATTAAAACAAGTAATAGGGGCAGCAAGCAAATATCAAATTCAAGATCAACTAAGTTCCAATTTAATTAGAGCCAACGCGGTTTATCTAATTATTCAAGACATCACAAGTATTTAGAATCCACAACGAGAGTAATCCTAAACATGGTACTAATCGGTTTAACAACACTACGCGTAGAAATTAAACACAAATAGCACATAAGCACAATATGTCGAATTGGAAACATGTTAGCAGGTATGGCGTCACTCATCCCACATCGACATGTAAATTTCCAGAATTACTCTAGCCCTTAGATAAATACATATTAAAATCAACTACGCGTATGATCCAACATGTATTAAATCGGCAAGTGAATTTAACATCTAAATAACACTCATGGCCTTTCGAATGCATCTAGACATCTCCTTCGGTTGCACACGAATTAAGGAAATAAACCTAATTAAATCAAGAAAACATACTAAAGCTTGCTGTCCATCATACCATATTCAATTAAACTACATGCATAATTCGGCAATCATATACAAAATAACCAAACATTTATAACAAAGATCCGAAAATCCCATATATAATTATCAATACCGAAAATAAAACCAGAAACCAAAACATATTTCATAGACAAAACTATGTTTAAATACAAAGAATCAAAAGCCAACAAAGTACAATCCATGTTACAACCTTAATGAAGATTCGGCAAGGATTGGTGTTATGATCGGATTTTTGTGGAAGGTGGTGGTGGATTCGGCTATGCTTCTTGGTAAGAATTTTTGGATTTATTTTGGCAGAGATTCGGTAAGCTTTTTGTGAGGAAGAGAAGATGCTTTTTCTGAATACAAAGTGTGGTATATATAGAGAAAGGGGGAGAGTAGGGTTCGGCAAAGAGTAAACTCCAAGAAACCGAAACCATTTAGGTTTTGGAATTCGGCAAAGCTTTATCTTCAAGTAATTCCACCGATTTTAATCTCTTCAATTCAGCCGAATATCTCTTTCAATTTTCTTCAATTAATCCTCTTTGATTCGGCACCAAGTAAATGCATTTAGCTTTGATTATGTCCACATCCATTCTTTGTTGTGCCGGCCTTGAAGACTCCCACAAACACTCTTCTTCTTTTCATCCCTTCAAGCCGTGTATTACCATGAGTAATACAATAAAAATCGGAAATTCTGAATAAATGGTACACGGCAAGGAGAGGAATCCAAATCCAACTTTGCTTCCTTGAAGTCACACGGCAACAAGTCTTTATTGCCGAAAATTACTTTTCATTCACCATGGTAATTCGGCAAAGATGTTATCTCCTTCTTTATCTCCAAGTAAAATCTGAAAATAAAGAAAAGAAATAAAGAATTAAACCATGTATTAAAGTTGTCCTAATCTAGACAAATGATGTCTTAAAAAGACATATATGTAATAGATAAGATTATTAAATTAGGAAAGTTTCCAAATCCGATTTGGATTTCTATTTCTTGATCATCACGGCTAGGCATCTCATTTCTTGCCGAAATATTCCACAATTCTTCCATTTATCTTCTCTTTGATTCCTGAAAAATAAGAATAAGAAATAAATCAAAAAGAAGATAACAAGATGTAGCACAATTATCATGAGTAAGAGTCCTAGATAGATAAGGAATCCTAGTCCAACAAGGAGTTGTATTTTCAATGAAATTCTTTCGACTATTCAGAAACGTCGAGCATTTGTAGACTCCTTGTTCGACTAAAACTCCTAGATTCGTAGAATTCAATTAAGACTCAAACTCGTAGAATCCTTATCCAACTGGGATTCCTACTTTAGTAAGGATTCCTTTTCCAAATAGAGTTCTACTTGAAAAAGGAGTCCTAGTCACAATCAAACTCTTATTAGGAATCCTAGTTCAATAAGGACTCCACCATAATTATGCATTTTCACAATTTCTAGCACAAACCGACTCCACACAAGTATTAGAAACGACAAACAATGAAAATTCCATTTCGACAAGTTTCTTAGTCAAAACAGGTTTCCTAATCCAAACAGGATTCCTAGTACAACAAGGAGTTTTACTCAAACTAAAACTCTTCAAAATTCGACATTTCTGTATTTTTAGCTCAATTTATACACCAACACTTGCCAACGACTCCAACATGACTCAATGACTCTATATTACAACAATAAGGGATAAGAAATGCATAAATGGGGGTAAAAACATATTAAGAACGTCGCATTTTATGCTCCTATCAACTTTAGTGGATATAAAAGAATTTCAATTCCCCTAAGATCATTAACTACTTGTTAAAATTTGTGGGAAAATGCAAAAAAAATTGAGGGAAAATTAATCATATGACAAAAAATTTCACTCCCGTTGGTTTTAGGAGGTTTCTAGAAGGATAAAAAGTTGGGTTTTAGTGGTTTTCGAAAACATCAAAAATCCAACAAAATTTGAGAATTTGTTAAAATTCCAAGAAAAATTAGGTGAAATTGAATTAATGAATTCAAAGATCATTCTTATATGTTTTGGGGAGTCCCTAGAATACAAAAAAGTTGGGTTTTAATGGATTTAAACGAACCTCAATTTACTTACGATCCTTAACAACTTGTTAAAATTTAGAGGAAAATACAATGAAAATTGAGGGAAAAATAATGATATGACAAAAAAGTTCACTCCCCTTGATATTAGAAAGTCCCTAGAAGGATAAAAAGTTTGGTTTTGGTGGATTTCAAGAACGTCAAAAATCCACTGAAACTTAATGATTTGTTAAAATTCAAAGAAAAATGGGGTAAAATTGAAGCCATAAAGAAAAAGACCAATCTCGTAGGTTTTAGCAAGTTATTAAAAAACTAAAAAGTTGGACTTTGGTGGATATAAAAGAACTTCAATTCCCTTACGATCCATAACTACTTGTTAAAATTATGAGAAAATGTAAAGAAAAATGAGGGAAAATTAATGATTTGACAAAAAAGTTCATTCCCGTTGGTATTAGGAATTCCCTAGAAAGAAAAAAGTCGGGTTTTGGTGGATTTCAAGAACGTCAAAAATCCACAGAAACTTGATGATTTGTTAAAATTCAAAGAAAAATGTGTTAACATTGAAGCCATAAAGAAAAAGAGCAGTCTCGTAGGTTTTTGCAAGTTCTTAGAAGACTAAAAAGTTGGACTTTAGTGGATATAAAAGAATTTCAATTTCCTTACGATCATTAACTACTTGTTAAAATTTGTGGGAAAAGGCAAAGAAGAATGAGAGAAATTAATCATATGACAAAAAATTTCACTCCCGTTGGTGTTCGGAGGTTTCTAGAAGGATAAAAAGTTGGGTTTTGGTTATTTTCGAAAACATCAAAAATCCACCAAAACTTTAGGATTTGTTAAAATTCCAAGAAAAACTAGTTGAAATTGAATTAATGAGTTCAAAGATCATTCTTATAGGTTTTGGGCGGTCCCTAGAAGACTAAAAAGTTGGGTTTTAATGAATTTAAACGAACCATAATTTACTTACGATCCTTAACTACTTGTTAAAATTTAGAGGAAAATACAAAGAAAATTGAGGGAAAAATAATGATATGACGAAAAAGTTCACTCCCGTTGATATTAGGAAGTCCCTAGAAGGATTAAAAGTTTTGTCTTGGTGGATTTCGAGAACGTCAAAAATCCACCGAAACGTAATGATTTTTTAAAATTCAAAGTAAAATGGGGTAAAATTGAAGCCATAAAGAAAAAGAGCAATTTCGTAGTTTTTCGCAAGTTCTTAAAAGACTAAAAAGTTGGACTCTGGTGGATATAAAAGAACTTCAATTCCCTTACGATCCTTAACAACTTGTTAAAATTTATGAGAAAATGCACAGAAAAATGAGGGAAAATTAATGATATGACAAAAAAATTCATTCCCTTTGGAATTAGGAATTCCCTAGAAAGAAAAAAAGTCGGGTTTTGGTGGATTTCAAGAACGTCAAAAATCCACAGAAACTTGATGATTTGTTAAAATTCAAAGAAAAGTGTGTTAACATTGAAGCCATAAAGAAAAAGAGCAGTCTCGTAGGTTTTTGCAAGTTCTTAGAAGACTAAAAAGTTGGAGTTTGGTGGATATAAAAGAACTTCAATTCCCTTACGATCCTTAACAACTTGTTAAAATTTATGAGAAAATTGCACAGAAAAATGAGGGAAAATTAATGATATGACAAAAAAATTCATTCCCTTTGGTATTAGGAATTCCTTAGAAAGAAAAAAAGTCGGGTTTTGGTGGATTTCAAGAATGTCAAAAATCCACAGAAACTTGATGATTTGTTAAAATTCAAAGAAAAGTGTGTTAACATTGAAGCCATAAAGAAAAAGAGCAATCTCGTAGGTTTTTGCAAGTTCTTAGAAGACAGAAAAGTTGGACTTTAGTGGATATAAAAGAATTTCAATTCCCTTACTATCATTAACTAATTGTTAAAATTTGTGGGAAAATGCAAAAAGCATTGAGGGAAAATTAATCATATGACAATAAATTTTACTCCCGTTGGTGTTAGGAGGTTTCTAGAAGGATAAAAAGTTGGGTTATGATGGTTTTCGAAAACATCAAAAATCCACCAAAACTTGAGGATTTGTTAAAATTCGAAGAAAAATTAGGTGAAATTGAATTAATGAGTTAAAAGATCATTCTTATAGGTTTGGGAAGTCCCTAGAAGACAAAAACGTTGGGCTTTAATGGATTTAAACGAACCTCAATTTACTTACGATCCTTAACTACTTGTTAAAATTTAGAGGAAAATACAATGAAAATTGAGGGAAAAATAACGATATGACGAAAAAGTTCACTCCCGTAGATATTAGGAAGTCCCTAGAAGGATAAAAAGTTTTGTTTTGGTGGATTTCGAGAACGTCAAAAATCCACCGAAACTTAATGATTTTGTTAAAATTCAAAGAAAAATGGGGTAAAATTGAAGCCATAAAGAAAAAGAGCAATCTCGTAGGCTTTTGCAAGTTCTTAAAACACTAAAAAGTTGGACTTTAGTGGATATAAAAGAATTTCAATTCCCTTAACATCATTAACTACTTGTTAAAATTTGTGGGAAAATGCAAAGAAAAATGAGAGAAAATTAATCATATGAAAAAATTTCACTCCCGTTGGTGTTAGGAGGTTTCTAGAATGATAAAAAGTTGGGTTTTGGTGGTTTTCGAAAACATCAAAAATCTACCAAAACTTGAGGATTTGTTAAAATTCCAAGAAAAACTAGTTGAAATTGAATTAATGAGTTCAAAGATCATTCTTATAGGTTTTGGGCGGTCCCTAGAAGACTAAAAAGTTGGGTTTTAATGAATTTAAACGAATCTCAATTTACTTACGATCCTTAACTACTTGTTAAAATTTAGAGAAAAGTACAAAGAAAATTGAGAGAAAAATAATGATATGACGAAAAATTTCACTCCCGTAGATATTAGGAAGTCCCTAGAAGGATAAAAAGTTTTGTTTTGGTGGATTTCGAGAACGTCAAAAATCCACCGAAACTTAATGATTTGTTAAAATTAAAAGAAAAATGGGGTAAAATTGAAGCCATAAAGAAAAAGAGCAATCTCGTAGGTTTTTGCAAGTTCTTAAAAGTCTAAAAAGTTGGACTTTGGTGGATATAAAAGAACTTCAATTCACTTACGATCCTTAACTACTTGTTAAAAATTAGGAGAAAATGCAAAGAACACGAGGGAAAATTAATGAGATGACAAAAAAGTTCACTCCCGTTGGTATAAAGTTGGGTTTTGTTGGATTTCGAGACCGTTAAGAATGCACCTAAACTTGAGGATTTGTTAAAATTCCAAGAAAAATTAGGTGAAATTGAATTAATGTGTTAAAAGATCATTCTTATAGGTTTTAGGAGGTCCCTAGAAGACTAAAAAGTTGGGTTTTAATGGATTTAAACGACCCTCAATTTACTTACGATCCTTAACAACTTGTTAAAATTTAGAGCAAAATACAAAGAAAATTGAGGGAAAAATAATGATATGACGAAAAAGTTCACTCCCGTTGATATTAGGAAGTCCCTAGAAGGATAAAAAGTTTTGTTTTGGTGGATTTCGAGAACGTCAAAAATCAACCGAAACTTAATGATTTGTTAAATTTCAAAGAAAGATGGGGTAAAATTGAGGACATAAAGAAAAAGAGCAATCTCGTAGGTTTTCGCAAGTTCTTAAAAGACTAAAAAGTTGGACTTTGGTGGATATAAAAGAACTTCAATTCCCTTACGATCCTTAACTACTTGTTAAAATTTATGAGAAAATGGAAAGAAAAATGAGGGAAAATTAATGATATGACAAAAAAGTTCACTCCCGTTGATATTAAGAAGTCCCTAGAAGGATAAAAAGTTTGGTTTTGGTGGATTTTAAGAACGTCAAAAATCCACAGAAACTTAATGATTTGTTAAAATTCAAAGAAAAATGGGGTAAAATTGAAGCCATAAAGAAAAAGAGCAATCTCGTAGGTTTTTGCAAGTTCTTAAAAGACAAAAAAGTTAGACTTTGGTGGATTTAAAAGAACTTCAATTCCCTTACGATCCTTAACTACTTGTTAAAATTTATGAGAAAATACAATGAAAAATGAGGAAAAATTAATGATATGACAAAAAAGTTCACTCCTGTTGATATTAGGAAGTCCCTAGAAGGATAAAAAGTTTCGTTTTGGTGGATTTTAAGAACGTCAAAAATCCACAGAAACTTAATGATTTGTTAAAATTCAAAGAAAAATGTGTTAACATTGAAGCCATAAAGAAAAAGAGCATTCTCGTTGGTTTTTGCAAGTTCTTAGAAGACTAAAAAGTTGGACTTTAGTGGATATAAAAGAATTTCAATTCCCTTACGATCATTAACTACTTGTTAAAATTTATGGGAAAATGCAAAGAAAAATGAGAGAAAATTAATCATATGACAAAAAATTTCACTCCCGTTGGTGTTAGGATGGTTCTAGAAGGATAAAAAGTTGGGTTTTGGGTGCTTTCGAAAACATCAAAAATCCACCAAAACTAGTTGAAATTGAACTAAAGAGTTCAAAGATCATTCTTATAGATTTTGGGCGGTCCCTAGAAGACTAAAAAGTTGGGTTTTAATGAATTTAAACGAACCTCAATTTACTTACGATCCTTAACTACTTGTCAAAAATCCACCGAAACTTAATGATTTGTTAAAATTAAAAGAAAAATGGGGTAAAATTGAAGCCATAAAGAAAAAGAGCAATCTCGTAGGTTTTTGCAAGTTCTTCAAAGACTAAAACGTTGCACTTTGGTGGATATAAAAGAACTTCAATTCCCTTACGATCCTTAACTACTTGTTAAAATTTATGAGAAAATACAAAGAAAAATGAGGGAAAATTAATGATATGACCAAAAAGTTCATTCCCGTTGGTATTAGGAATTCCCTAGAAAGAAAAAAGTCGGGTTTTGGTGGATTTTAATATCGTCAAAAATCCACAGAAACTTGATGATTTGTTAAAATTCAAAGAAAAATGTGTTAACATTCAATCCATAAAGAAAAATAGCATTCTCGTAGGTTTTTGCAAGTTCTTAGAAGGCTAAAAAGTTGGACTTTGGTGGATATAAAAGAACTTCAATTCCCTTACGATCCTTAACAACTTGTTAAAATTATGAGAAAATGCACAGAAAAATGAGGGAAAATTAATGATATGACAAAAAAGTTCATTCTCGTTGGTATTAGGAATTCCCTAGAAAGAAAAAAAGTCGGGTTTTGGTGGATTTCAAGAACGTCAAAAATCCACAGAAACTTAATGATTTGTTAAAATTCAAAGAAAAATGTGTTAACATTGAAGCCATAAAGAAAAAGAGCATTCTCGTAGGTTTTTGCAAGTTCTTAGAAGACTAAAAAGTTGGACGTTAATGGATATAAAAGAATTTCAATTCCCTAACGATCATTAACTACTTGTTAAAATTTGTGGGAAAATGCAAAGAAAAATGAGAGAAAATTAATCATATGACAAAAAATTTCACTCCCGTTGGTGTTAGGAGGGTTCTAGAAGGATAAAAAGTTGGGTTTTGGTGGCTTTCGAAAACATTAAAAATCCACCAAAACTTGAGGATTTGTAAAAATTCCAAGAAAAACTAGTTGAAATTGAACTAATGAGTTCAAAGATCATTCTTATAGATTTTGGGCAGTCCTTAGAAGACTAAAATGAAGCATATGATGAGTGAACATGGAACTTGACAAGGCTGGACTTCACAGGAAATTGCAGCTGAGTGAACTTGAGGAAATCAGAAATGAAGCATATGATGCTGCGTGGGTTTACAAGGAGAAGACGAAATTGTATCATGACAAGATGATAAGAGGCAAAACGTTTCATATTGGCCAGAAAGTCTTGTTATTTCATTCTCGTCTTAAATTATTTCCTGGCAAATTGCGTTCTCGTTGGGTAGGACCATATATTGTTACTAATGTGTTTTCTCATGGTGCTATTGAAATTCAGAGTACGGAATCAGGAAAAGCATTCAAGGTGAATGTTCATCGACTTAAGCCTTACTACGAACCTTTTGAGGAGCACACCATTGAAGAAATAGCAGTTAGAGACGCACCAAGATCCTGATGATATGGAGAAGAGTCTAGGCTAAAGGACTATAAACAATTAAGCGCTGCATGGGAGGCAACCCATTTCAACCAAAATTGTGAAGGAGTCGTCTACGAGAGTTTGAATTTCTAAACCCTAAACTCTTTTTGGTTGAATTGTATGAATGTGGAACTTGTGAATTATCAAATGCTTGGAAATTACTACATAATTTTTGTGTACATTGAGGACAATGTAATTTTCTAAGTGTGGGGTAGGGATACATGTTTCACATGTTTGTTTTTGTTTTGAGTCTTTGTTTTGAGTCATAAAAAGAAAATAAAATAAAAAATCGGAAAAATCAGAAAAATTTTAAAAAAATTTCGTTGCTTTTTAATTTTGTGTTTTAATTTTTGAGTCTTAAGTGCCCCTAAATAGTCTGTGATGATTATATCTTTAATACATAGATGATGGTTTCGTATAATCTTGAAAATAATTGTGAGTTTCATGGACTTTGTGATTGGTATGAACATTTGAGACTTGGACTTATTTGTGTAATAAGCATGTATGTTGTGTTGATTTTGTTCCATAATAACCTATGTGAGTTTTGATGCCATATACTTTCTTCTTGAGTGATAAAAATGGGCAGAATTTTTCAAAAACTTCATTATTCTTTGATTATTCAATGACTATGTGCCATAGATTTTAATGAACTCTAGAATGCTAGAACTAATTCTTGACAATTTTTGAAACTATTATTCATGAAATACCTTGATTTTGAAAAGGATTGAAAAGATCATGTTAGGATTACCACCAATGCCAAACAAAGCTTATGCCTAATTTGTGCCCGTCGTGGGACTCCTTAGTTTTAACCCCTTTGAGCTGACAATAAACCATTTATTTCATCACCATGATACACTTTCCTTGAGCTTAGAACAGTATATCCTAACCATTGTTGTCAAGACTTGGTAAAGTTTAATGGAATTTGTGAATTGAAGTGATGTTGTGAAGTAAGTGTGGGGTGATCTTGTCCAATTATTAAGAAAAGAAAAGGTGTTGCCGAATAAAAGAAGAGAAAAAGAGAAAAATCGGATAGAAAAAGAAGAAAAATAATTGATCCGAGAAAGAAGAAAAAAAAAAGAAAAAAAAATTTAAATTAATTCGGCAATAGAAAAAAATATTTGGACGAAGTTGTGATTGTGAAATTGGAGTTTGTGTGATAATTGAAGGTCTATTGTTGTTATATTTGACCTTTGTCCTTGATCACTATTTTGTGGGGAAGAAAAGAATGAATTTTGGGCCCAACATGATAAAATTTGGCCCTTTGAAGTGAAGTCTTAGGAGGATTGAATTTTGCCAAGCCTTGGTGACGTTTAATCACCACTTCCTAAATGTGAATGCCTTATGCCAATCCCCATTATCACCTTTATGTTGATCTTTTCATGATTCTTAAAATAGGTGAACTTTGATTTGTGGAGATTTTTGTCAAGAATTGAGCATATGGTTGTGGTTCATTTGTGTACATAGTTGTTATATGAAGTTTTTCCTGAAAGATTAATTCACAAAGTGCTTTTATTTGATGAAATATGCAAGTTACTCTTTGTAACTCTCAATCTATTCTCTTGCATATACTTTGAGTGAATTGCCATATCATGAGTGAAAAGAAGAGAGTATGCCTAGTGAGGAGGATGAAATCAACATAACATATCATTGCTTGTGATTTTCGTTTCTTACTTGTTCATGCTATGATACATGTCTATGACGCTTGGGATTATTGTGCTTACATCGAATGCTTAACTTGAAAGCTATGTGTTTAAAGATCCTGAGACAATCATTTTAGGGGCTGTAGTGTTGAGTCTTTTTATTCGTTTTGCTAAGGGGCTAGCAAAGGCTAAGTGTGGGGTAGTTGATAGGAGCATAAAATGCGACGTTCTTAATATGTTTTTATCCCCATTTATGCATTTCTTATCCCTTATTGTTGTAATATAGAGTCATTGAGTCATGTTAGAGTCATTGGCAAGTGTTGGTGAATAAACTGAGCTAAAAATGCAGAAATGTCGATTTTTGAAGAGTTTTAGTTTGAGTAGGACTCCCTGTTTGGACTAGGAAACTTGTTTTGACTAGGAAACTTGTCGGAATTGATTTCTTTATCTTTCGTCGTTTCTAATATTTGTGTGGAATCGGTTTGTGCTATAAATTGTGAAAATGCATGGAGTCCTTATTGAACTAGGATTCCTAATAAGAGTTTGATTGTGACTAGGACTCCTTTTTCAAGTAGAACTCTATTTGGAAAAGGAATCCTTACTAAAGTGGGAATCCCAGTTGGATAAGGATTCTACGAGTTTGAGTCCTAACTGAAGTCTACGAGTGAAGAGTTTTAGTCGAACAAGGAGTCTACAAATGCTCGACGTTTTTGAATCGTCGAAAGAATTTCATTGAAAATACAACTCCTTGTTGGACTAGGATTCCTTATCTATCTAGGACTCTTACTCATGATAATTGTGCTACATATTTTTGTCTTCTTCTTGATTTATTTCATGATCATATTTTCAGGAAATCATGAGAAGACAAAGGGAATTTTCGGCAAGAAATGAGATCCCTTGCCGTGTGGAATAAGAAATAGAAATCCAAATCGGATTTGGAAACTTTCCTAATCTAATAATCTTATCTATTACATATATGTCTTCTTAAGACATTATTTGTCTAGATTAGGACAAGTTTAATGCATGAATTAATTGTGTTTCTTTTCTTTATTTTCAGATTTTATTTGGAGATAAAGAAGGAGATAATTTCTTGATGGAGTCTTTGCCGAATTACTATGGTAAAAGGAGATAATTTTCGGCAAGGAAGGAGACTTGTTGCCGTGTGACTTCAAGGAGGAGGAATCGGATTTGAATACTCCTTTGCCGGCCAAGAGAAGAATTAATTCTATTTTCTTATAGAATTATGGAAGAGATAAATGAAGAATAATTCAGAATTGCCACATATACTATTGCCGTGAGCAAGAAAAGAGGAGGACTTCTTGTGGGACACTTCAAGGCCGGCAACAACTTAGGATTAATGAGGAATTCTTTGGCCGAATGTGGACAATATTTCAAGCATGATTCATGGTTAATTTCTGAATTACTTGGTGATTAATTCAAGAGATAAAAAGAAGATTTATTCAGCAATTATCCATGGGAATTTCGGCAGAATTAAAAGAGAAAAGCTTGGGATGAACTTGGACATGATCAAAGCCTTATGCCTTTGCTTGATGCCGAAATAAAGAAGATTAAATGAAGAAAATACAAGTGATATTCGGCTGATTAAAGATTGCAAGGAAGGAGACTTATTGGCGAATTAAAGAAAAAGAAAAGAAGAATTTCGGTGGAATAATTCTACTCTTGCCGAAACCCAATCCCATATGGTTTTGGTTTTCTTGTGCACCACTCAAGGCCGAACCCTAGCTCTCTCTCCTCTCTATATATACACACATTGTATTCATTAAAATCATCATCTCTCCCTCCACAAAAGCCTTGCCGAATCCCTGCCAAATTATTTTCAGAAATTTTATACAAGGAGCAAAGCCGAACCACCATTCCTCACATCAATTCAATCACCATCTCACCAATCCTTGCCGAATCTTAACCAAGGTTGTAATATGGATTGTTTTATTTTGGTTTTTGTTACTTTGTATTTAAACATAACTTTGTCTATGAAGTATGTTTTGGTTTTTTTTGGTTTTAATTTCGGTATTGATATTTACATATGGGATTTTCGGATCTTTGTTATACATGTTTGGATATTTTGTATGTGAATGCCGAATTATGCATGCTCTTAATTGAATATGGTATGTTGGACAGCAATCTTTAGCATGTTTTCTTGATTTTAATTAGGTTTATTTCCTTAATTCGTGTGGAACCGAAGGAGATATCTAGATGCATTCGATGGCCATGAGTGTTATCTAGGTGTCAAATTCATATGCCGATTTAATACATGTTGAATTACACGCATGTTGGATTTAATATGTATTAATCTAAGGGTTAGAGTAATTCTGGAAATTTACATGTCGATGTGAGATGAGTGACGCCATACTTGCTAACATGTTCCAATTCAACATATTGTGCTTATGTGCTAATGGTGTTTAATTTCTACGCATTGTGTTATTAAACCGACTAGTACCATGTTTAGGATTACACGCATGTTGGATTCTAAATACTTGTGATGTTTTGAATAATTAGAATAACCGCATTGGCTCTAATTAAATTGGAACCTAATTGATCTTGAATTCGATATTTGTTGCTGCCCTATTACTTGTTTTAATCTTGTTGCATGTATAATGTGATTTGTGTTTGGTGATTGTGTGAAAGGTGATGATCATATGTAAATAATAACATAGGATATAAAAATCGTAAAAATCAGTAGGTAAATAATATAAAAATCGTAAACCCCCTTGGAATACAATACTTTGTGTGATTGAAAGCCCTTGATTTCCCCGGATAGAACGATCCCTACTTGTCAATACTACACTCGACACAAGAAGGGTATTATTTGTATGTAGTTGTTTTGCAGGTATTTTGTGCTTGGATTACACCTCCATCAGTTTTTGGCGCCGTTGCCGGGGAAATTATAATATTTTGATTCATAAAGTGTTGTTTGTAACTTTGTATATTTGTAAATTATTTAATTTCTGCAATATTTTTGGGATATGTATTAATAGGATTTTTGGACATGTAATAGTAAATAGGTTTTTCTTTTTCCGATTTTTATTTTTGGTTTTTGGTTTTTGTTCTTAATTGCCGAATTGTTTATTATTGTGATTGTTTGTACACTTAGATAATTTCTAGGAAGTTGATAGTTTTTATGTATGCTTGTAGTTTATTGTAGTTTCTAAAGTGTAACATGTAGGTGAAGCCTCTTTTGTTGATCATAACCAAAACCCTTCATTTGAATGGTGCTTTGTTGGATCCGTTTTTATGTAGATTGGGAAACGCGGGATACTTCCCCCCCACGCATACAAAGCGATTTTTCAGCAATAGTATTACTTCGATGAGGTTGAGGGCGGTTTTAATCAACACTTGTAGACCGCTAGGACCCGAGTTTATTTTACAAAGTATAGGGCAAGTTATTTTCATTGATTGGTTCGAGGTTTGAAAAAATGGCTCTCAAGACCCACAGACTGATGATCATTCTCGGTGAATGAGTCGATAGGGGACTTGTCCTCCGTGGTTAAAAACTTTGAGACCTGCCTTGTTCCTAAAGAGAGTTTACTCTCCGTGAATTTTAACGACACCGCCTTAGAAAAGTAAAGTATCTTCGACCTAGACAACCGCTTGTGCCGAAGCATCACCTCACTTTAGACGCTAGAAAATAACTTGAGCATATGTGGAATCTATTTTTCTTCAAAAGATCAAATTCGTCTTTAATTTTTTGAGGTATATCGGAATAAGCATGATACTACCTTGGGCTGCATCAGTCCATTGCACTGTTATCTCCTCTGCTCCACGTACCTTAAATTTTAAAGTTGTGTGAAAGACATCTAGAAACCCTAAGTTTCGGCAATTACAATACTTACACAATCAATGAACACTAAAAACCGAACCAATATAGATACTTGTATAAAAATTTTCGTGTGATATGTAAAATTAGTTAAATGGTTAAGGAGTTTTAAAAGTCTATATATGTTGAATTTGTTTTTGATTTTGAGGGGAAGAGGAATAGGTAAGGTCACTAATGTTGATATTAGCCTTAACCCTTCATACTAGCGCTTGCGTTTTTATGAGGTTGAGGGCGGCTTTTATGCACTTTAGTGGTACTGACAACATGAGGTTCTCAACTGAGTAAGGGGCAATCATAGTTCGTTTGTTCTAATTTTGGTATTGAGGTTTGTTTAACTAGATCTCAAGGCCCACAGACTGATGTTCATTCTCTGTGAGTGAGTCGATAGGGAGTTCGCTCTCCGTGGTAACCAACAACGAGTCTTGCCTCACTCCATTGTTAGTACTTTCGTTCTAGCCTTCTGAAACCACGGAATCTTGTGTCTAGTCGATAGACCTAGGCCGCACGTCCACCGAGCTTCAAAACCTTAAATAAGTTTGATATAAGTAAATTTTTAATCTCAAAAGAAAACATTTCTTGGTTTGAATTTTCGAGGTATATCGGAAAAAGCATGATACTACCGGGGGCTGTATCAGTCCATTGCACCGTTATCTCCTCTGCTCCACGTACTTTGAAAATTCGAACAAATCATATAGCAATTTAACTAAGGATACATAAAACACATTTTTCTTTTGTTTATACATGTGAAATTAAGTGTGTTTGTAAATTTTCGTGTGAAATACATTTTTGTATTATACTTGTAAACTTATGTGAAATATTCTTGAAATTTTCGTATGATACATATAGATTTTTGAAATTTTCGTCTGACATATTTTTACTTGTATGAATTTTCGAGTGATACCTATACATTTACATGTTTCATTAATGTGATACTTATACATACACGTTTATATTGAAATTCTTGTTTACATTACACATACTAACATTCTTTTGTGTGATATTTTTACCCTAACACTAATTTATACATTCTAACTATACAATATACGTTTATTTTTCTTTTTAATTCAATGATTGATATACTTGATCTTATGATAATTTCAGGTACATGAATCTTGGTTGGTCACAAGAAATTGAGGACAGATTGAAAAGAATTTGCAACCAAGAAGAAGAAGAGCCAGTTTTGCCGAGCACTTCTTCACCAGAACATCAGTTTGTTTCTCCCACCTCATCACTTTTTGACCGAAATTTTGTTGCACCACCATCACCATTTCCATCAGAAGCTTCGTGTGAACTAAACCCTTTGTTTCACGAAGAACCAGAATTTGAGCTACTCCAAAGTCCCATACTAATTCAGTACTTGAACTTTGATTTACCTGATCCTACATTCAGAATGACTTCACTGAGGGAGGAGAATGGACAGGTAGATGCGCCACAAGGAGGAGTGGTGAGACCAAGTAATGTGGCATATCCTGCAGTTGCACCTGGCAAATCAGGAGAATTTGAGCTGAAGGGTGGATTTATCCACCAACTGCCTAAGTTTTATGGACTCAGTGGAGAGGATCCGAATCGCCATATTCAGAAGTTTGAATTTAGATGTGAGTCAATGTGCCCAACTGGGGCAGACTTACAACATGTAAGAATGAAGGCGTTTCCTTTTTCACTTGAAGATAGGGCGCAGGAGTGGTTTTATGCTATACCACCTGGGAAGATGGTTTCTTGGACTTCAATGGTGAGGGAATTTCTCACCAAGTATTTTCCTTCATCAAGGGTGACGCAGATCAGGAAGGAGATCACCTCGATCAGACAAGAGCCAGATGAAAGCTTCGACGTGTACTATGACAGGTACAAGGCTTTGGTTGCAACGTGTCCTAATCATGGGATACGTGAGGGTCTTCTATTGCAGTATTTCTATGAAGGGTTGCGTCCCTTGGAGCGTAGATTTCTAGATTCAGCAGCTGGTGGATCTTTAATGGAGAAGAGCAGAGAGGAGGTTAAGAACTTGTTGGAGATGCATTTCACCAATCAACAACAGTTCGGGTCTACTTCCTCAAGGCGAGTCAGTGAGGCCAGCAGTTATGAGGAATCTAGTGCAGTGAAGGAGCTTAAGGAAGATGTGGGCAAACTCACTCAAATGATGTCCCAGTTTATGAAACAGAAACATGCCCAAGTCTGTGGGGTGTGTAGTTTGGAAGGACATTCGGCAGATATGTGTCCACAAGTTGGTGGAAGTGATAATTTTGAGGAAGCCAATTCAGTTGGTTTCCAAGGGCAGCCACGTTCCACTTTCCAGAATTTCAATCCAAGGTACAACGATCACCCTAATTTTCGTTGGGCCAACAATAGTAATGTTCAGAACCCTCAACAAGTGGCGCCACCAACAAATCAAGGAGGAATGGCGTTTCAGCCAAGACCTCAAGGGCAATACCAAGGATTTGCAAGACCCCAGCAGCAACAATTCTACAACCAATAATGCACAAGCATCGTCAAATCCCAACTATGACGCCATGCTTAAGTCTTTGAACGATGCAACTCATACATTGTTGCAATCTACAACCTCGAACACCAAGGACATTTCTGAGTTGAAGAATCAGATGGGGAAGGTTGTGGATTTCATGGGGCAGATTCAGGAACAAGGGAGATTACCTGGAGGAGTGATAAAGAACCCCAAGAATGAGCAAGCAAATGCAATTACCACAAGGAGTGGTAAAGTTTTGAAGGGGCCGGCACTCAAGGAGGTTGAGGACGAGTTTGTGGATCATCATGATGATGGTGATGACGTGCTAGTACAAGTTGATGCCAAGCATGGGGAGACACTCGGCACTAATGAGGAGCACGGCAATGATGGTGTTTTAAACGGCAATGAGGCTGAGAGGAGCAAACCGAGCAAGGCTGAGCTCGAAAAGATGAAGAATAGGGACATGGAAAAAGATCCCGCTACCTCAGAGACACACAAGGTGAATAATTCTAACTCAAGTGGATTAGTTAATGCTAACCAATCTTCTTGTCTGCCTTTTCCTTCCAGGTTTGCTAAATCGAAGAAGGAGAAATCAGATGAGGAGGTACTTGACATTTTCAGACGTGTGGAGGTGAACATACCATTGCTTGAGTGCATCAAGCAAATTCCCAAGTATGCCAAGTTTTTAAAGGAACTGTGCACAACAAGGAGGCATACTCGTGAGGAGCAGGTGGTCAAGATGAGTGAGACGGTTTCAGCTGTTCTCCAAAGAAAGCTCCCACCCAAAATGAAAGACCCTGGCAGCTTTTCTGTACCTTGTAAAATTGGACAATCATTTTTTGATAAAGTTTTGCTAGATCTAGGGGCTTCTATTAATGTTATGCCTTATAATGTGTATAAGTCCCTAGGTTTGGGTGAGTTGAAAAAGGACAATGTAATCATTCAACTCGCCGATAGGTCTAACAAATATCCTGAGGGATATGTTGAGGATGTTCTTGTGCAGGTAAATAATCTGATATTTCCTGCAGATTTCTATGTGCTTCAGATGGAAGAGTCGCCCCTTAATTCCACTCAACTTTTGTTGGGGCGACCATTCATGAGGACAGCAAGAACGAAGATAGATGTGGCTGAAGGGAACCTCACCATGGAGTTCGATGGTGAAGTGATTGGCTTCAACATCTTTGAGGCCATGAGGTATCCAGTTTCTGATCTAAAACCTTGCTATAATGTTGATGTAGTTGATGCTATTGCGCAGGTTTTATCAGAAACTTTAGATCAATAGCAACTAGCTATTGAGCACGGGGCCGGAATTGACACAAATGGGGAGAAGATTTCCAAGGAGGTACGGCTCAAACTTGAGCCGAGCATGATGAGCATTGTTGCCGAGTTAGAGGCGACACCCCACATAAAAAAGCCATGTAAGTATATGTCAATTCCCATTTCCACTAATAAAATTCTACCATCTGTGGAACAGGCCCCTATTCTAGAACTTAAGGTGCTTCCGGATCATTTGAAGTATGTGTACTTGGGAGACGATGACACACTACCAGTTATTGTGTCATCACAGCTAAGTGAGCAGCAGGAAGCACGGTTAACTAGCATGCTGAAGAGGAACAAGACCGCCATTAGATGGACGTTGGCGGATATCAAGGGAATCAACCCTACAACTTGTGTCCATAGGATCTTGCTTGAGGAAGGGGCCAAGCCTACTAGGGAGGGTCAGAGACGATTACACCCCCCTATGATGAAGATTGTGAAGGACGAGGTGATCAAATTGCTGGATTGTGGAGTCATATATCCCATTTCAGATAGCCAGTGGATTGCACCTGTCCAAGTTGTACCTAAGAAGAGTGGAGTCACAGTTGTGAAGAACGATAAGGATGAGCTCGTGCCCCAACGATTGGTGACAGGTCATAGGATGTGTATTGACTACAGAAAGTTGAATGCTACTACACGCAAAGATCACATGCCTTTGCCTTTCATGGACCAGATGTTGGAGAGATTAGCTGGGCACGAATTCTATTGCTTCTTGGATGGGTACAGCGGTTACAATCAAATATGCATTCACCCAGATGATCAGGAGAAGACGACGTTCACATGTCCCTTTGCTACGTTTGCCTATCGACGCATGCCTTTTGGTTTATGCAACGCACCAGGTACATTTCAACGTTGTATGTATTCCATTTTTAGTGATTATATTGAAAATATCATTGAAGTCTTTATGGATGATTTTAGTGTTTATGGAAAAGACTTTGATGCATGTTTAGAGAATTTGGAATTAATCCTGAAAAGATGTGTAGAAACTAACCTTGTACTTAATTGGGAAAAGTGTCATTTCATGGTAAAACAAGGGATAGTTCTAGGACACATTATTTCTGCAAAGGGTATTGAGGTAGATAGGGCCAAGATTGATATTATGCTTCACTTACCCTCCCCTACAACTGTAAGGGAGGTACGTTCGTTTCTTGGCCATGCAGGTTTTTACAGGAGGTTCATCAAGGATTTTTCGTTGGTGGCCAAGCCTATTTGTGCCCTCTTGCAGAAGGATGTTTCATTCATATGGGACAAAGGGTGTGAAGATGCATTTGTCAAGTTGAAGGAATTGTTGACATCAGCACCAATAATGGCGCCACCTGACTGGAGCCTACCATTTGAGATCATGTGTGATGCTTCAGACTATGCAGTTGGAGCAGTGC
Source organism: Potentilla sterilis (assembly GCA_963682095.1). Taxonomy (NCBI): domain Eukaryota; kingdom Viridiplantae; phylum Streptophyta; class Magnoliopsida; order Rosales; family Rosaceae; genus Potentilla; species Potentilla sterilis. Next base: position 21,893,508 of record OY821766.1, on the reverse strand, counting down.
TTGGACAGAGAAAAGAGAAGAAGCCAAATGCTATATATTATGCTTCTCGCACACTTAATGATGCTCAATTAAATTACTCTACAACTGAAAAAGAACTGTTGGCTGTTATATTTGCTTTAGAAAAATTTCGTTCATATCTATTGAATTCTAAAGTGATTGTTTATTCTGATCATGCAGCCTTAAGATATTTGATGAAAAAGAAAGATGCTAAGCCACGTTTGATTCGATGGATTCTCTTACTCCAAGAGTTTGACATCGAGATCAAGGACAAGAAGGGAAGCGAGAATGTTGTGGCGGATCACTTGAGCAGAATTGTGAGAGAAGAGGAAAAGTTACCACTTCAGGAAACTTTCCCAGATGAGCAGCTTTTTCGAGTGGACACAGAAGAACCTTGGTATGCAGACATTGTCAATTATTTAGTTACTAAAACTTTTCCAAGTACATGTTTGCAGGCAGCCAAAACGAGGATAAAAAAGAATGCAAGACACTACATATGGGACGATCCCTATCTATGGAGGATGTGTAGTGATCAGGTGATTAGACGTTGTGTGCCACAAGAGGAGCATAGGCCGATCCTTGCATTTTGCCACAATGAGGCGTGTGGAGGACACTTTGGAGCTAAGAGGACAGCGCTCAAGGTATTAGAAAGCGGATTTTATTGGCCCACAATTTTCAAGGATGCATACACATTTTGTATGACATGTGATAGGTGCCAAAGGACAGGTAACATCAGTAAGAGAGACCAAATGCCCCTAAATCCTATAATGTTTGTTGAAATTTTTGATGTTTGGGGTATAGATTTTATGGGACCTTTTCCTTCATCTAAGGGCTTTCTATATATTTTGTTGGCTGTTGATTATGTGTCTAAATGGGTGGAGGCGAAAGCCACAAGGACTAATGATTCTAAAGTTGTTGCAGGTTTCTTGAGAACTAACATATTTTCCAGGTTTGGAGTACCTCGTGTGCTTATAAGCGATGGAGGTTCTCATTTCTGCAACAGAACAATAGAGGCTTTGCTCAGAAGATATGGAGTCACCCATAAGGTATCCACAACTTATCATCCTCAGACGAGCGGAATGGCAGAAGTGTCCAACAGAGAGATCAAGAGCATATTGGAGAAAACTGTGGGCCCATCAAGGAAAGATTGGAGTGATAGACTTGATGATGCACTTTGGGCTTACAGAACGGCATACAAGACACCCATTGGGATGTCTCCATTTCGGCTTACATATGGCAAGGCGTGCCATCTTCCAGTAGAGTTGGAGCATAGAGCATGGTGGGCGGTCAAGCAATTCAACATGGAACTTGACAAGGCTGGACTTCACAGGAAATTGCAGCTGAGTGAACTTGAGGAAATCAGAAATGAAGCATATGATGCTGCGTGGGTTTACAAGGAGAAGACGAAATTGTATCATGACAAGATGATAAGAGGCAAAACGTTTCATATTGGCCAGAAAGTCTTGTTATTTCATTCTCGTCTTAAATTATTTCCTGGCAAATTGCGTTCTCGTTGGGTAGGACCATATATTGTTACTAATGTGTTTTCTCATGGTGCTATTGAAATTCAGAGTACGGAATCAGGAAAAGCATTCAAGGTGAATGTTCATCGACTTAAGCCTTACTACGAACCTTTTGAGGAGCACACCATTGAAGAAATAGCAGTTAGAGACGCACCAAGATCCTGATGATATGGAGAAGAGTCTAGGCTAAAGGACTATAAACAATTAAGCGCTGCATGGGAGGCAACCCATTTCAACCAAAATTGTGAAGGAGTCGTCTACGAGAGTTTGAATTTCTAAACCCTAAACTCTTTTTGGTTGAATTGTATGAATGTGGAACTTGTGAATTATCAAATGCTTGGAAATTACTACATAATTTTTGTGTACATTGAGGACAATGTAATTTTCTAAGTGTGGGGTAGGGATACATGTTTCACATGTTTGTTTTTGTTTTGAGTCTTTGTTTTGAGTCATAAAAAGAAAATAAAATAAAAAATCGGAAAAATCAGAAAAATTTTAAAAAAATTTCGTTGCTTTTTAATTTTGTGTTTTAATTTTTGAGTCTTAAGTGCCCCTAAATAGTCTATGATGATTATATCTTTAATACATAGATGATGGTTTCGTATAATCTTGAAAATAATTGTGAGTTTCATGGACTTTGTGATTGGTATGAACATTTGAGACTTGGACTTATTTGTGTAATAAGCATGTATGTTGTGTTGATTTTGTTCCATAATAACCTATGTGAGTTTTGATGCCATATACTTTCTTCTTGAGTGATAAAAATGGGCAGAATTTTTCAAAAACTTCATTATTCTTTGATTATTCAATGACTATGTGCCATAGATTTTAATGAACTCTAGAATGCTAGAACTAATTCTTGACAATTTTTGAAACTATTATTCATGAAATACCTTGATTTTGAAAAGGATTGAAAAGATCATGTTAGGATTACCACCAATGCCAAACAAAGCTTATGCCTAATTTGTGCCCGTCGTGGGACTCCTTAGTTTTAACCCCTTTGAGCTGACAATAAACCATTTATTTCATCACCATGATACACTTTCCTTGAGCTTAGAACAGTATATCCTAACCATTGTTGTCAAGACTTGGTAAAGTTTAATGGAATTTGTGAATTGAAGTGATGTTGTGAAGTAAGTGTGGGGTGATCTTGTCCAATTATTAAGAAAAGAAAAGGTGTTGCCGAATAAAAGAAGAGAAAAAGAGAAAAATCGGATAGAAAAAGAAGAAAAATAATTGATCCGAGAAAGAAGAAAAAAAAAGAAAAAAAAATTTAAATTAATTCGGCAATAGAAAAAAATATTTGGACGAAGTTGTGATTGTGAAATTGGAGTTTGTGTGATAATTGAAGGTCTATTGTTGTTATATTTGACCTTTGTCCTTGATCACTATTTTGTGGGGAAGAAAAGAATGAATTTTGGGCCCAACATGATAAAATTTGGCCCTTTGAAGTGAAGTCTTAGGAGGATTGAATTTTGCCAAGCCTTGGTGACGTTTAATCACCACTTCCTAAATGTGAATGCCTTATGCCAATCCCCATTATCACCTTTATGTTGATCTTTTCATGATTCTTAAAATAGGTGAACTTTGATTTGTGGAGATTTTTGTCAAGAATTGAGCATATGGTTGTGGTTCATTTGTGTACATAGTTGTTATATGAAGTTTTTCCTGAAAGATTAATTCACAAAGTGCTTTTATTTGATGAAATATGCAAGTTACTCTTTGTAACTCTCAATCTATTCTCTTGCATATACTTTGAGTGAATTGCCATATCATGAGTGAAAAGAAGAGAGTATGCCTAGTGAGGAGGATGAAATCAACATAACATATCATTGCTTGTGATTTTCGTTTCTTACTTGTTCATGCTATGATACATGTCTATGACGCTTGGGATTATTGTGCTTACATCGAATGCTTAACTTGAAAGCTATGTGTTTAAAGATCCTGAGACAATCATTTTAGGGGCTGTAGTGTTGAGTCTTTTTATTCGTTTTGCTAAGGGGCTAGCAAAGGCTAAGTGTGGGGTAGTTGATAGGAGCATAAAATGCGACGTTCTTAATATGTTTTTATCCCCATTTATGCATTTCTTATCCCTTATTGTTGTAATATAGAGTCATTGAGTCATGTTAGAGTCATTGGCAAGTGTTGGTGAATAAACTGAGCTAAAAATGCAGAAATGTCGATTTTTGAAGAGTTTTAGTTTGAGTAGGACTCCCTGTTTGGACTAGGAAACCTGTTTTGACTAGGAAACTTGTCGGAATTGATTTCTTTATCTTTCGTCGTTTCTAATATTTGTGTGGAATCGGTTTGTGCTATAAATTGTGAAAATGCATGGAGTCCTTATTGAACTAGGATTCCTAATAAGAGTTTGATTGTGACTAGGACTCCTTTTTCAAGTAGAACTCTATTTGGAAAAGGAATCCTTACTAAAGTGGGAATCCCAGTTGGATAAGGATTCTACGAGTTTGAGTCCTAACTGAAGTCTACGAGTGAAGAGTTTTAGTCGAACAAGGAGTCTACAAATGCTCGACGTTTTTGAATCGTCGAAAGAATTTCATTGAAAATACAACTCCTTGTTGGACTAGGATTCCTTATCTATCTAGGACTCTTACTCATGATAATTGTGCTACATATTTTTGTCTTCTTCTTGATTTATTTCATGATCATATTTTCAGGAAATCATGAGAAGACAAAGGGAATTTTCGGCAAGAAATGAGATCCCTTGCCGTGTGGAATAAGAAATAGAAATCCAAATCGGATTTGGAAACTTTCCTAATCTAATAATCTTATCTATTACATATATGTCTTCTTAAGACATTATTTGTCTAGATTAGGACAAGTTTAATGCATGAATTAATTGTGTTTCTTTTCTTTATTTTCAGATTTTATTTGGAGATAAAGAAGGAGATAATTTCTTGATGGAGTCTTTGCCGAATTACTATGGTAAAAGGAGATAGTTTTCGGCAAGGAAGGAGACTTGTTGCCGTGTGACTTCAAGGAGGAGGAATCGGATTTGAATACTCCTTTGCCGGCCAAGAGAAGAATTAATTCTATTTTCTTATAGAATTATGGAAGAGATAAATGAAGAATAATTCAGAATTGCCACATATACTATTGCCGTGAGCAAGAAAAGAGGAGGACTTCTTGTGGGACACTTCAAGGCCGGCAACAACTTAGGATTAATGAGGAATTCTTTGGCCGAATGTGGACAATATTTCAAGCATGATTCATGGTTAATTTCTGAATTACTTGGTGATTAATTCAAGAGATAAAAAGAAGATTTATTCAGCAATTATCCATGGGAATTTCGGCAGAATTAAAAGAGAAAAGCTTGGGATGAACTTGGACATGATCAAAGCCTTATGCCTTTGCTTGATGCCGAAATAAAGAAGATTAAATGAAGAAAATACAAGTGATATTCGGCTGATTAAAGATTGCAAGGAAGGAGACTTATTGGCGAATTAAAGAAAAAGAAAAGAAGAATTTCGGTGGAATAATTCTACTCTTGCCGAAACCCAATCCCATATGGTTTTGGTTTTCTTGTGCACCACTCAAGGCCGAACCCTAGCTCTCTCTCCTCTCTATATATACACACATTGTATTCATTAAAATCATCATCTCTCCCTCCACAAAAGCCTTGCCGAATCCCTGCCAAATTATTTTCAGAAATTTTATACAAGGAGCAAAGCCGAACCACCATTCCTCACATCAATTCAATCACCATCTCACCAATCCTTGCCGAATCTTAACCAAGGTTGTAATATGGATTGTTTTATTTTGGTTTTTGTTACTTTGTATTTAAACATAACTTTGTCTATGAAGTATGTTTTGGTTTTTTTTGGTTTTAATTTCGGTATTGATATTTACATATGGGATTTTCGGATCTTTGTTATACATGTTTGGATATTTTGTATGTGAATGCCGAATTATGCATGCTCTTAATTGAATATGGTATGTTGGACAGCAATCTTTAGCATGTTTTCTTGATTTTAATTAGGTTTATTTCCTTAATTCGTGTGGAACCGAAGGAGATATCTAGATGCATTCGATGGCCATGAGTGTTATCTAGGTGTCAAATTCATATGCCGATTTAATACATGTTGAATTACACGCATGTTGGATTTAATATGTATTAATCTAAGGGTTAGAGTAATTCTGGAAATTTACATGTCGATGTGAGATGAGTGACGCCATACTTGCTAACATGTTCCAATTCAACATATTGTGCTTATGTGCTAATGGTGTTTAATTTCTACGCATTGTGTTATTAAACCGACTAGTACCATGTTTAGGATTACACGCATGTTGGATTCTAAATACTTGTGATGTTTTGAATAATTAGAATAACCGCATTGGCTCTAATTAAATTGGAACCTAATTGATCTTGAATTCGATATTTGTTGCTGCCCTATTACTTGTTTTAATCTTGTTGCATGTATAATGTGATTTGTGTTTGGTGATTGTGTGAAAGGTGATGATCATATGTAAATAATAACATAGGATATAAAAATCGAAAAAATCAGTAGGTAAATAATATAAAAATCGTAAACCCCCTTTGAATACAATACTTTGTGTGATTGAAAGCCCTTGATTTCCCCGGATAGAACGATCCCTACTTGTCAATACTACACTCGACACAAGAAGGGTATTATTTGTATGTAGTTGTTTTGCAGGTATTTTGTGCTTGGATTACACCTCCATCAGAAAATTAATGAGATGACAAAAAAGTTCACTCTCATTGGTATAAAGTTGGGTTTTAGTGGATTTCGAGAACGTTAAAAATGTTCCTAAACTTGAGGATTTGTTAAAATTTCAAGAAAAATTTGGTGAAATTAAATTAATGAGTTAAAAGATCATTCTTATAGGTTTTGGGAGGTCCCTAGAAGACTAAAAAGTTGGGTTATAATGGATTTAAATGAACCTCAATTTACTTACGATCCTTAACTACTAGTTAAAATTTAGAGGAAAATACAAAGAAAATTGAGGGAAAAATAATGATATGACGAAAAAGTTCACTCCCGTTGATATTAGGAAGTCCCTAGAAGGATAAAAAGTTTTGTCTTGGTGGATTTCGAGAACGTCAAAAATCCACCGAAACGTAATGATTTGTTAAAATTCAAAGAAAAATGGGGTAAAATTGAACCCATAAAGAAAAAGAGCAATCTTGTAGGTTTTCGCAAGTTCTTAAAAGACTAAAAAGTTGGACTTTGGTGGATATAAAAGAACTTCAATTCCCTTACGATCCTTAACTACTTGTTAAAATTTATGAGAAAATGCAAAGAAAAATGAGGGAAAATTAATGATATGACAAAAAAGTTCACTCCCGTTGATATTAGAAAGTCCCTAGAAGGATAAAAGGTTTGGTTTTGGTGGATTTTCAGAACGTCAAAAATCCACAGAAACTTAATGATTTGTTAAAATTCAAAGAAAAATGGGGTAAAATTGAAGCCATAAAGAAAAAGAGCAATCTCGTAGGTTTTCGCGAGTTCTTAAAAGACTAAAAAGTTGGACTTTGGTGGATATAAAAGAACTTCAATTCCCTTACGATCCTTAACTATTTGTTAAAATTTATGAGAAAATGCAAAGAAAAATTAGGGAAAATTAATGATATGACAAAAAAGTTCACTCCCGTTGATATTAGGAAGTCCCTAGAAGGATAAAAAGTTTCGTTTTGGTGGATTTTAAGAACGTCAAAAATCCACAGAAACTTAATGATTTGTTAAAATTCAAAGAAAAATGGGGTAAAATTGAAGCCATAAAGAAAAAGAGCAATCTCGTAGGTTTTCGCAAGTTCTTAAAAGACTAAAAAGTTGGACTTTGGTGGATATAAAAGAACTTCAATTCCCTTACGATCATTAACTACTTGTTAAAATTTATGAGAAAATGCAAAGAAAAATGAGGGAAAATTAATGATATGACAAAAAAGTTCAATCCCGTCGATATTAGGAAGTCCCTAGAAGGATAAAAAGTTTGGTTTTGGTGGATTTTAAGAACGTCAAAAATCCACAGAAACTATGATTTGTTAAAATTCAAAGAAAAATGGGGTAAAATTGAAGCCATAAAGAAAAAGAGCAATCTCGTAGGTTTTCGCAAGTTCTTAAAAGACTAAAAAGTTGGACTTTGGTGGATATAAAAGAACTTCAATTCCCTTACGATCCTTAACTTGTTTTAAAAATTTATGCGAAAACGCAAAGAAAAATGAGGGAAAATTAATGATATGACAAAAAAGTGCATTCCCGTTGGTATTTGGAATTCCCTAGAAAGAAAAAAAGTCGGGTTTTGGTGGATTTCAAGAACGTCAAAAATCCACAGAAACTTGATGATTTGTTAAACTTCAAAGAAAAATGTGTTAAAATTGAAGCCATAAAGAAAAAGAGCAATCTCGTAGGTTTTCGCAAGTTCTTAAAAGACTAAAAAGTTGGACTTTGGTGGATATAAAAGAACTTCAATTCCCTTACGATCCTTAACTTGTTTTAAAAATTTATGCGAAAACGCAAAGAAAAATGAGGGAAAATTAATGATATGACAAAAAAGTGCATTCCCGTTGGTATTTGGAATTCCCTAGAAAGAAAAAAAGTCGGGTTTTGGTGGATTTCAAGAACGTCAAAAATCCACAGAAACTTGATGATTTGTTAAACTTCAAAGAAAAATGTGTTAAAATTGAAGCCATAAAGAAAAAGAGCATTCTCGTAGGTTTTTGCAAGTTCTTAGAAGACTAAAAAGTTAGACTTTAGTGGATATAAAAGAACTTCAATTCCCTTATGATCATTAACTACTTGTTAAAATTTGTAGGAAAATGCTAAAAAAATTGAGGGAAAATTGATGATATGACAAAAAAGTTCAATCCCGTCGGTGTTAGGAGGTTTCTAGAAGAATAAAAAGTTGGGTTTTGGTGGATTTCCAAAACATCAAAAATCCACCAAAACTTGAGGATTTGTTAAAATTCCAAGAAAATTAGGGTGAAATTGAAATAATGAGTTAAAAGATCATTCTTGTAGGTTTTGGGAGGTCCCTAGAAGACTAAAAAGTTGTGTTTTAATGGATTAAAACGAACCTGAATTCACTTACGATCCTTAACTACTTGTTAAATTTTGGAGGAAATGCAAAGAACACGAGGGAAAATTAATGAGATGAAAAAAAAGTTCACTCCCGTTGGTATAAAGTTGGGTTTTAGTGGATTTCGAGAACGTTAAAAATGTACCTAAACTTGAGGATTTGTTAAAATTCCAAGAAAAATTTGGTGAAATTGAATTAATGAGTTAAAAGATCATTCTTATAGGTTTTGGGAGGTCCCTAGAAGACTAAAAAGTTGGGTTTTAATGGATTTAAACGAACCTCAATTTACTTACGATCCTTAACGACTTGTTAAAATTTAGAGGACAATACAAAGAAAATTGAGGGAAAAATAATGATATGACGAAAAAGTTCACTCTCGTTGATATTAGGAAGTCCCTAGAAGGATAAAAAGTTTTGTCTTGATGGATTTCGAGAACGTCAAAAATCCACCGAAACGTAATGATTTGCTAAAATTCAAAGAAAATGGGGTAAAATTGAAGCCATAAAGAAAAAGAGCAATTTTGTAGTTTTTCGCAAGTTCTTAAAAGACTAAAAAGTTGGACTTTGGTGGATATAAAAGAACTTCAATTCCCTTACGATCCTTAACTACTTGTTAAAATTTATGAGAAAATGTAAAGAAAAATGAGGGAAAATTAATGATATGACAAAAAAGTTCACTCCCGTTGATATTAGGAAGTCCCTAGAAGGATAAAAAGTTTGGTTTTGGTGGATTTTAAGAACGTCAAAAGTCCACAGAAACTTAATGATTTGTTAAAATTCAAAGAAAAATGGGGTAAAATTGAAGCCATAAAAAAAAAGAGCAATCTCGTAGGTTTTCGCAAGTTCTTAAAAGACTAAAACGTTGGACTTTGGTGGATATAAAAGAACTTCAATTCCCTTACGATCCTTAACTACTTTTTATAATTTATGCGAAAATGCAAAGAAAAATTAGGGAAAACTAATGATATGACAAAAAACTGCATTCCCGTTGGTATTAGGAATTCACTAGAAAGAAAAAAAGTCGGGTTTTGGTGGATTTCAAGAACGTCAAAAATCCACAGAAACTTGATGATTTGTTAAAATTCAAAGAAAAATGTGTTAACATTGAAGCCATAAAGAAAAAGAGCATTCTCGTAGACTTTTGCAAGTTCTTAGAAAGCTAAAAAGTTGGACTTTAGCGGATATAAAAGAACTTCAATTCCCTTACGATCAATAACTACTTGGTAAAATTTGTAGGAAAATGCTAAAAAAATTTGAGGGAAAATTAACGATATGACAAAAAAGTTCAATCCCGTCGGTGTTAGGAGGTTTCTAGAAGGATAAAAAGTTGGGTTTTGGTGGATTTCGCAAACATCAAAAATCCACCAAAACTTGACGATTTGGTAAAATTCCAAGAAAATTAGGGTGAAATTGAAGTAATGAGTTAAAAGATCATTCTTGTAGGTTTTGGGAGGTCCCTAGAAGACTAAAAAGTTGCGTTTTAGTGGATTAAAAGGAACCTGAATTCACTTACGATCCTTAACTACTTGTTAAATTTTGGAGAAAATGCAAAGAACACGAGGGAAAATTAATGAGATGACAAAAAAGTTCACTCTCATTGGTATAAAGTTGGGTTTTAGTGGATTTCGAGAACGTTAAAAATGTACCTAAACTTGAGGATTTGTTAAAATTCCAAGAAAAATTTGGTGAAATTGAATTAATGAGTTAAAAGATCATTCTTATAGGTTTTGGGAGGTCCCTAGAAGACTAAAAAGTTGGGTTATAATGGATTTAAACGAACCTCAATTTACTTACGATCCTTAACTACTAGTTAAAATTTAGAGGAAAATACAAAAACATTGAGGGAAAAATAATGATATGAAGAAAAAGTTCACTCCCGTTGATATTAGGAAGTCCCTAGAAGGATAAAAAGTTGTCTTGGTGGATTTCGAGAACGTCAAAAATCCACCGAAACGTAATGATTTGTTAAAATTCAAAGAAAAATGGGGTAAAATTGAACCCATAAAGAAAAAGAGCAATCTTGCAGGTTTTCGCAAGTTCTTAAAAGACTAAAAAGTTGGACTTTGGTGGATATAAAAGAACTTCAATTCCCTTATGATCCTTAACTACTTGTTAAAATTTATACGAAAATGCAAAGAAAAATGAGGGAAAATTAATGATATGACAAAAAAGTTCACTCCCGTTGATATTAGGAAGTCCCTAGAAGGATAAAAAGTTTGGTTTTGGTGGGTTTCGAGAACGTCAAAAATCCACCGAAACTTAATGATTTGTTAAAATTCAATGAAAAATGGGGAAAAATTGAAGCCATAAAGAAACAGTGCAATCTCGTAGGTTTTCGCAAGTTCTTAAAAGACTAAAAAGTTGGACTTTGGTGGATATAAAAGAACTTCAATTCCCTTACCATCCTTAACTACTTGTTAAAATTTATGTGAAAATGCAAAGAAAAACGAGGGAAAATTAATGATATGACAAAAAACTTCATTCCCGTTGGTATTAGGAATTCCCTAGAAAGAAAAAAAGTCGGGTTTTGGTGGATTTTAATAACGTCAAAAATCCACAGAAACTTGATGTTTCTTTAAAATTCAAAGAAAAATGTGTTAACATTGAAGCCATAAAGAAAAATAGCATTCTCGTAGGTTTTTGCAAGTTCTTAGAAGACTAAAAAGGTTGACTTTGGTGGATATAAAAGAACTTCAATTCCCTTACGATCCTTAACAACTTGTTAAAATTTATGAGAAAATGCACAGAAAAATGAGGGAAAATTAATGATATGACAAAAAAGTTCATTCCCGTTGGTATTAGGAATTCCCTAGAAAGAAAAAAAAGTTGAATTTTGGTGGATTTCAAGAACGTCAAAAATTCAAAGTGTGTTAACAATGAAGCCATAAAGAAAAAGAGCAGTCTCGTAGGTTTTTGCAAGTTCTTAGAAGACTAAAAAGTTGGACTTTAGTGGATATAAAAGAATTTCAATTCCCTTACGATCATTAACTACTTGTTAAAATTTGTGAGAAAATGCAAAAAACATTGAGGGAAAATTAATCATATGACAATAAATTTTATTCCCGTTGGTGTTAGGAGCTTTCTAGAAGGATAAAAAGTTGGGTTTCGATGGTTTTCAAAAACATCAAAAATCCACCAAAACTTGAGGATTTGTTAAAATTCCAAGAAAAATTCGGTGCAATTGAATTAATGAGTTAAAAGATCATTCTTATAGGTTTTGGGAACTCCCTAGAAGACAAAAAAGTTGGGTTTTAATGGATTTAAACGAACCTCAATTTACTTACGATCCTTAACTACTTGTTAAAATTTAGAGGAAAATACAATGAAAATTGAGGGAAAAATAACGATATGACGAAAAAGTTCACTCTCGTAGATATTAGGAAGTCCCTAGAAGGATAAAAAGTTTTGTTTTGGTGGATTTCGAGAACGTCAAAAATCCACCGAAACTTAATGATTTGTTAAAATTCAAAGAAAAATGGGGTAAAATTGAAGCCATAAAGAAAAAGAGCAATCTCGTAGGTTTTTGCAAGTTCTTAAAAGACTAAAAAGTTGGACTTTGGTGGAAAAGAACTTCAATTCCCTTACGATCCTTAACTAGTTGTTAAAATTTATGAGAAAATGCAAAGAAAAATGAGGGAAAATTAATGATATGACAAAAAAGTTCATTCCCGTTGGTATTAGGAATTCCCGAGAAAGAAAAAAAGTCGGGTTTTGGTGGATTTTAAGAACGTCAAAAATCCACAGAAACTTGATGAGTTGTTAAAATTCAAAGAAAAATTTGTTAAAAAGTTTGACTTTGGTGGATATAAAAGAACTTCAATTCACTTACGATCCTTAACTACTTGTTAAAAATTAGGAGAAAATGCAAAGAACACGAGGGAAAATTAATGAGATGACAAAAAAGTTCACTCCCGTTAGTATAAAGTTGGATTTTTGTGGATTTCAAGAACGCTAAAAATGCACCTAAACTTGAGGATTTGTTCAAATTCCAAGAAAAATTAGGTGAAATTGAATTAATGAGTTAAAATATCATTCTTATAGGTTTTGGGAGGTCCCTAGAAGACTAAAAAGTTGGGTTATAATGGATTTAAACGAACCTCAATTTACTTACGATCCTTAACTACTAGTTAAAATTTAGAGGAAAATACAAAGAAAATTGAGGGAAAAATAATGATATGACGAAAAAGTTCACTCCCGTTGATATTAGGAAGTCCCTAGAAGGATAAAAAGTTTTGTCTTGGTGGATTTCGAGAACGTCAAAAATCCACCGAAACGTAATGATTTGTTAAAATTCAAAGAAAAATGGGGTAAAATTGAACCCATAAAGAAAAAGAGCAATCTTGTAGGTTTTCGCAAGTTCTTAAAAGACTAAAAAGTTGGACTTTGGTGGATATGAAAGAACTTCAATTCCCTTACGATCCTTAACTACTTGTTAAAATTTATGAGAAAATGCAAAGAAAAATGAGGGAAAATTAATGATATGACAAAAAAGTTCACTCCCGTTGATATTAGAAAGTCCCTAGAAGGATAAAAGGTTTGGTTTTGGTGGATTTTCAGTACGTCAAAAATCCACAGAAACTTAATGATTTGTTAAAATTCAAAGAAAAATGGGGTAAAATTGAAGCCATAAAGAAAAAGAGCAATCTCGTAAGTTTTCGCGAGTTCTTAAAAGACTAAAAAGTTAGACTTTGGTGGATATAAAAGAACTTCAATTCCCTTACGATCCTTAACTACTTGTTAAAATTTATGAGAAAATGCAAAGAAAAATGAGGGAAAAGGATATGACAAAAAAGTTCATTCCCGTTGGTATTAGGAATTCCCTAGAAAGAAAAAAAATCGGGTTATGGTGGATTTAAGAACGTCAAAAATCCACAGAAACTTAATGATTTGTTAAAATCCAAAGAAAAATTTGTTAAAAAGTTTGACTTTGGTGGATATAAAAGAACTTCAATTCATTTACGATCCTTAACTACTTGTTAAAAATTAGGAGAAAATGCAAAGAACACGAGGGAAAATTAGTGAGATGACAAAAAAGTTCACTCCCGTTGGTATAAAGTTGGATTTTTGTGGATTTCGAGAACGTTAAAAATGCACCTAAACTTGAGGATTTGTTCAAATTCCAAGAAAAATTAGGGTGAAATTGAATTAATGAGTTAAAATATCATTCTTATTGGTTTTGGGAGGTCCCTAGAAGACTAAAAATTCACTCCCGTTGGTGTTAGGAGGTTTCTAGAAGGATAAAAAGTTGGGTTTTGGTGGATTTCGAAAACATCAAAAATCCACCTAAACTTGACGATTTGTTAAAATTCCAAGAAAATTAGGGTGAAATTGAAGTAATGAGGTAAAAGATCATTCTTGTAGGTTTAAGGAGGTCCCTAGAAGACTAAAAAGTTGTGTTTTAATGGATTAAAACAAACCTGAGTTCACTTACGATCCTTAACTACTTGTTAAAATTTTGGATAAAATGCAAATAAAACGAGGGAAAATTAATGAGATGACAAAAAAGTTCACTCCCGTTGGTATAAAGTTGGGTTTTAGTGGATTTCGAGAACGTTAAAAATGTACCTAAACTTGAGGATTTGTTAAAATTCCCAGAAAAATTTGGTGAAATTGAATTAATGAGTTAAAAGATCATTCTTATAGGTTTTGGGAAGTCCCTAGAAGACTAAAAAGTTGGGTTTTAATGGATTTAAACGAACTTCAATTTATTTACGATCCTTAACTACTAGTTAAAATTTAGAGGAAAATACAAAGAAAATTGAGGGAAAAATAATGATATGACGAAAAAGTTCACTGCCGATGATATTAGGAAGTCCTTAGAAGGATAAAAAGTTTGGTTTTGGTGGATTTCGAGAACGTCAAAAATCCACCGAAACTTCATGATTTGTTAAAATTCAAAGAAAAATGGGGTAAAATTGAAGCCATAAAGAAAAAGAGCAATCTCGTAGGTTTTCGCAAGTTCTTAAAAGACTAAAAAGTTAGACTTTGGTGGATATAAAAGAACTTCAATTCTCTTACGATCCTTAACTACTTGGTAAAATTTATGCCAAAATGCAAAGAAAAATGAGGGAAAATAAATGATATGACAAAAGAGTTCATTCCCGTTGGTATTAGGAATTCCCTAGAAAGAAAAAAAGTCGGGTTTTGGTGGATTTCAAGAACGTCAAAAATCCAAAGAAACTTGATGATTTGTTAAAATTCAAAGAAAAATGTGTTAACATTGAAGCCATAAAGAAAAAGAGCATTCTCGTAGGTTTTTGCAAGTTCTTAGAAGACTAAGAAGTTGGACTTTAGTGGATATAAAAGAACTTCAATTCCCTTACGATCATTAACTACTTGTTAAAATTTGTAGGAAAATACAAAAACAATTGAGGCAAAAATTAATGATATGACAAAAAAGTTCAATCCCGTCGGTGTTAGGAGGTTTCTAGACGGATAAAAAGTTGGGTTTTGGTGGATTTCGAAAACATCAAAAATCCACCAAAACTTGACGATTTGTTAAAATTCCAAGAAAATTAGGGTGAAATTGAAGTAATGAGTTCAAAGATCATTCTTTTAGGTTTTGGGAGGTCTCTAGAAGACTAAACAGTTGCGTTTTAATGGATTATAAGGAACCTGAATTCACTTACGATCCTTAACTACTTGTTAAATTTTGGAGAAAATGCAAAGAACACGAGGGAAAATTAATGAGATGACAAAAAAGTTTACTCCCGTTGGTATAAAGTTGGGATTTAGTGGATTTCGAGAACGTTAAAAATGTACCTAAACTTGAGGATTTGTTAAAATTCCAAGAAAAATTAGGTGAAATTGAATTAATGAGTTAAAAGATCATTCTTATAGGTTTTGGGAGGTCCCTAGAAGACTAAAATGTTGGGTTTTAATGGATTTAAACGAACCTCAATTTACTTACGATTCTTAACTACTTGTTAAAATTTAGAGGAAAATACAAAGAAAATTGAGGGAAAAATAATGATATGACGAAAAAGTTCACTCTCGTTGATATTAGGAAGTCCCTAGAAAGATAAAAAGTTTTGTTTTGGTGGATTTCGAGAACGTCAAAAATCCACCAAAACTTAATGATTTGTTAAAATTCAAAGAAAAATGGGGTAAAATTGAAGCCATAAAGAAAAAGAGCATTCTCGTAGGTTTTTACAAGTTCTTAAAAGACTAAAAAGTTGGACTTTGGTGGATATAAAAGAACTTCAATTCCCTTACGATGTTTAACTACTTGTTAAAATTTATGAGAAAATGCAAAGAAAAATGAGGGAAAATTAATGATATGACAAAAAAGTTCATTCCCGTTGGTATTAGGAAGTCCCTAGAAAGAAAGAAAAAAAGTCGGGTTTTGGTGATGGAGCTATTATCCAGCACATTTGTACCTGCAAAACAACTTCATACACATAATACCCTATTTGTGTCAATTGTAGTTCGGACAAGTAGGGATCGTTCTATCCGGGGAAATCTAGAGCTTTGAATCACACAAAGTATTGCAAATAGAAGGGGGTTTGATGTTTTTATCTAAATAACCTACTGATTTTTACGCAAATTATAAAGAAAAATATAACCTAAATTAATATATACAATTGATCAACATCTTCCACAAAGAGCATATAACACAAAACTCTCTAAACTTGTAACAAAATTAAATAAAGAAATAGGGGCAGCAAGCTCAAACCGATTCTAAATTCAATTTAGTTCCAATTTAATTAGAGTCTTCTCGGTTTATCTAATCATTCAAAACTTCACAAGTATTTAGAATTAACTTCGCGTGTAATCCTAAACATGGTACTAATTGGTTTAAAAACACTTCGCGTAGAAATTAAACACAAAGAGCACATAAGCACAATAAGTTGAATTGGAAACATGTTAGCAAGTATGTCGTCACTCATCTCACATCGACATGTAAATTTTCAGAATTATTCTAGCCCTTAGATAAATATAAATTAGAACCAACTTCGCGTATGATTCAACTTGTATTTAATCGGCATGTGAAACCAACACACAAGGATCAACCATGATCAAGGCTGCCCTCATGCATCAATTTATATGCATATGAATTCAGAAAATAAACCAAACTTAACAAAAAATTCATGCAAATACCTACTGCCCATAAAACCTAAATTCAAGTTATCACATATATAGATCATAAATTAATCAAAGAGAAAACCAAATCACATAACAGAAATCCGGAAATCCAAAGAATAATTCATAAAACCGAAATTACAACCACGAATCCATACAAATTTCATAGACAAAATATTGTACTGATACAAAAGAATAAAAGCCATAAGAAAAGATAAAATCACACTTTGAGAAACCTTGAGAAGAGATTCGGCAAAGAGGATTAGTGGTGATGGACGGACTGATTTTTTGGAAGAGTGGTGGAGATGGAATTGGCTTAGTTCTTTGTGGGGATTTTGTGGTGGAATTTCGGCAGAGGTTTGGCAGTTTAAAGTGAGGAAGAGAAGATGATTATTTTGAAATTATGGGGTGGTATTTATAGAGAAGCATGGGAACCTAGGGTTCAGCCAAAACCCTAGGGTTGTTGCCGAAAATCAAAGACTCCCTCTCCTCTAGAGTTCGGCAACACTTCATTCTCTCCAATTTGTATTGCCGAAAATTACTTGGTCAAAGGCTGAAATATCTCTTGAATTTTCTCTTAATGAATTTCAGCAACAAGTTATTGAACCAAGCAAGAATTCAGTCCACATGCAGCCCTTGCTTTTCTCTTTTCTTCTTTTCCGAAAATTCTAGGATAATGGCTGAATAAATCTTCACAATATCCTTTGATTTAATCTTGAATTAATTCAGCAATTATCAATGAACCTAGGCATGAATTGGTCCACATTCGGTTAAGCATTCTCCTCCATTCTCTCCCTCTTTGGCCGACCTTGAAGAATCCCAAACAAACACTCTCTTTGAAAGCTCACGGATACAAGCTAGGGTTTGCTCCCTCAATCTTTTCCGAATTATCCCTTGAATAATATAATTTATCTCCTCCTTTATCTCCACATAAAATCTGAAAATAAAGAAAAGAAATAGAGAATTAATTCATGTAATAAACTTGTCCTAATCTAGACAAATATTGTCTTAAAAAGACATGTGTGTAATAGATAACACTACAAGGAAAAAAACCTTAGGCGACGAAACTTAAAAAAATTCCTCGCCTAAGCTATCTTAGGCCACGAAAAAACTTTCCTCACCTAAAAAAACATTTTCGTCGTCTAAGAACAGTCTTAGGCGACGAATTCATCTTTTCGTGGTCTAAGACAAAAGCCTACCGACGAAAAAAATATTCGTCGTCCGTGCATTATCTTAGACCACGAAAAAATAAACTCGTCGCCTAAGATTTTTACTTAGGAGACGAAATATCAAAATTCGTCGCCTAAAAGAATCTTAGACGACAAACTTTTTTTTCGTGGTCTAAGAAATGACGAGCACGACGATTATTTTTTTCGTCGGCAGGTTTTATTCTTAGACGACGAAACATATTTTTCGTCGCCTAAGTGTGAAACTTAGGCGACGAAACTTAATTTTCGTCGCCTAAGTGTAAATTTAGGCGACGAAAATATTAGTTTCGTCTCCTAAGTTTGGGCTCTTAGGCGACGAAAAATTAAGTTTCGTCGCCTAAGTAAATCCATACTATAAAACCTGCACTCGTTTTCCAGATCGGGAACAGAGGCAAAAAACTGAAAATTTTTCCTCCCCTCAAATTTTTCCACCGATTTTCATTCTTAGATGTGAAAAGCTTCAAATCGGGTCTTCCTAAGCCTTCTCCACTACTACCCATTGATTTTTAACTTGGTATGATCTCTTTATTCATCTTTTTCAACTATAATTTCAATTTTTTCCATTGAAATATTTCATTTTTGAGGTAGAGAATTATATAAATATATATTGGTGTGTGTGTATATTGTGAGGTGATAGCAAGTATATATGTTGCTTTTGTTGATCCATACCTATATATACTCAATTAAATTGTTGGTTTTTTTGAAATTAGTGAATTATATATATTAATTATATATTTTAATAATGCTTTAATTAATTTAATTAATAATTATAATTATTTGACGAAAATCATTTAACAATGATTTATAAGTAGCGGTGAATAAAAGAATGTCATTCTTTTATTCACTGATATACATGCATTTATATATATATATCCCTAGAAATCCCGTTCGAGAATCATGGAGAGATTCTTGAATTGTCCCATTTTTGGATAGTTTGGGGCCAGAGGACATTGTTTCACAGTTTGTATAGGTCTTGTGTATTCGTTTGCGGTCGTGGGTATATATTTCGACGAGGTCTCCCATCACTGTTTCTCGAGTGCATACTAGGTGTATAGATATTCGTGCACTTGAGGAATTGTGGGGAGATGCTGCCGAAATTTTCCCACGGCTGAAAACGAATACACAAGATCTACAAACTGTGAAACAAAGTCTTGTGCTCCTGAATGGGATTATTAGGACCCTAACCGGAGGCATAAGGTCGAGAAAAAACATGCATATAAATTGTTTATTTGTTAATTTGTGATTATTTATTGTTTGTCTTATATTAATTAATATATATAACAGGTGATCGATGGATAGAGATAGGAGTTGGATGCAATACCCAAGACAGAGCGAAGAATACCATGAAGGAGTAGGAATTTTTATAAATTTTGTACGTGAACATGGTGGAGGAAAGAAAACACACAGGTGTCCCTGCTTAAGTTGTATGAATACTAAGCGCAAGACGATCGGCCGAATCTACGATCACCTGTGTAACAGAGGTATTATGCAGAATTATACAACATGGAGTAAACACGGTGAAGCAGTAGATTATGAACCTACGGTTGCCGAAATCCAGGCTGGATACCATGACCGAACAGCTGCTGGCACAGTACGCGAGGAAGAGGAATTCCAAGAGGCAGTTTTTGAGGATGGCACAATTCCTCTTGTTGACAGTGCTGATTATGATAAGTATACCAGACTACTTGCTCAAGTGCAGATCCCATTATTCGAGGGTAGTCCTCACACTGTTTTAGAGACCATCATCTCACAGACGCAGTTGAAAGTCAAGAGTAGGTGGACAAATGACTTTTTTGATAGTCTTCTAAAACAGTTTAAGGAACACCTTCCACAACCTAACTATATATCTACCTGATAGTTATTACACGCTACATAAGATATTGGGCGATCTCGGTCTCAGTTATAACAAAATCCACGCCTGCAAGAACAACTGTGTTTTGTTTTACAAAGAGAAAGCCGAGCTTGATGAATGTCCCATATGCCACGCGTGGAGGTGGGAGCAAGGCACAGTTAAGGAAAACAGTGTTCTTGTGAAGGTACTTCGTCATTTCCCTTTAATTCCTAGATTGAAGCGTCTTTACATGTCTTACACAGCAAAAGAAATGAGATGGCATGGAGAGAGAAGGACAGATGATGATACTCTCAGACACCCTGCAGATGGCGAGGCGTGGAAGTCCTTTGACAGATTATTCCCTGATTTTGCAAGAGATGTTAGAAATGTCAGACTCGGCCTTGCCTCAGATGGATTCAATCCCCATGGAAATATGAGTTTGAGTCATAGTACATGGCCTGTTATTCTTGTGCCGTACAACCTGCCTCCTTGGATGTGTATGAAGAAGGAATTTAGTATGATGTCTCTGTTAATTCCCGGCCCAAGGTCTCCAGGAAAGTGTTTGGATGTGTATCTGCAACCTTTGATCGACGAGCTGTTAGACTTATGGGAAAATGGAGTTCTTACTTTTGACAGGCACAGTGGAAGATCATTTATAATGAGAGCAATGCTGCTGTTTACCATAAGTGATTTTCCTTATTATGGGATGTTGTCGTCTCAGGCGACTAAAGGTTATAAAGCTTGTCCTGTTTGCTTGAACGAAGTCCATTCTGTTTGGTGCGCTGGGAAGGTGTGTTACTTGGGTCACCGTAGATGGCTTCCAGCTGACCACCAGTGGCGATTTCGTCCTAAAGTATTTGATAAAACAGTAGAGCTTCGTCTTAAACCCCGTCCCTGGAGCGGTGATGAAATTTTGGAGAAGCTGAACTCTTTTGATTTTGGGGTGTTGAGCGATGATTTATCTATACCAGTTCCGGAACGCCCTGACGAGTACAAGTGTTTTACACACAAGAGTAGATTCTATGATTTGCCTTACTGGTCGAAATCCATTCTTAGGCACACCCTAGATGTCATGCACATAGAAAAGGGAGTAAGTGACAGCCTTGTGGGAACAATTCTTGATATTAAGGGAAAGAGTAAGGACACTCTGAAAGGACGTCAATATATGGAGGAAAAGAAAATACGAAAACACTTGTGGCCAGTGAAGACGGCGTCAGGGACTTTCATACCTGTTGCACCTTACACAGTTAAACCGGCTTTCAAGAAGCAGATTTTCATATGGTTTAAAGGAGTACAGTATCCTCATGGGTGTGCAGGAAATATATCTCGGTGTATTAACTTGGGGCTTAATACGTTTAACGGATTGAAGAGCCACGACTGTCATGTATTGCTACAACGTCTTATTCCAGTGGTTATCCGACCCTATTTGCATCCAGATGTGGTCGAACCTATAATAACCTTGTGTAGGTTCTTTCAGAAGTTATGCGCTAAAGAGCTGAAGAAGTCAGATGTTCTCATTCTCAAAGAAGACATCATCTACATTTTGTGCAAATTGGAAAGGATTTTCCCCCCTGCTTTCTTTGACAGTATGATTCATCTGATGATCCATCTTCCAGATCAAGCACTGCTTACTGGTCCAGTTCATTGCACCTGGATGTATCCGCAAGAAAGGTACTATTTATTATTCGTATTTCCCCATTCATTATAATATTCTCTTGTATATATACTTCACTAATAACTGTACATGTAATTTCAGACAACTGTTTCAATACAAAAAGTTATGTAAAAGCAAGAGTCACCCTGAAGGATCGATAGCGGAGTCGTACATTACACATGAATGTGTAACATACTGCAACTTATATCTCCGTAACAGTGACGAAAACATTGCAGAATCTTCTACAGCAGCCTCTACAGTACTAGAGTTAAAACTTTCAGTCCTTTCAAGTGTTGCACGTCCGTTTGGTAATTTACCAACTTCAGAAAGACTGACAGATGCTGAGCTAATTGAAGCTCATTGGTGCGTACTACAACACTGTGACGAAGCACAATATTTCATGGGTGAGCATTTGAAGCTGATTGAAGCAAATCGTCGAGACCGAAGGCCGAAAAAGACGCACAAAAGAACATTTCCTGTTTACTTTTGCAAATGGGTACGTCACAATATTTTGTATGTTACAATAGCTCCATTTCAATATTAGTATTCTAGCTAGTCAGTTCAATTTAAATAATAACTTATCGCAATGTGACAGGTGGAAAATCTCCAAATACAGAACAGTGATTGGTACTCGTCCGAATTGCACCATTTGGCTAGAATGCCAATTTCCCACAGGGCAACGGCGTCAAGTTTGTGACACTTCAGCGAGATGTAAACCGCAGAACGCAAAATTGCGGGGTCATGGTAGATGGTGACAACTTCACCTACTATGGAGTGCTACTCGCCGTTGTCGAACTAGTATATGGAAATATGCTCGTTGTCTTGTTCAAGTGTAGATGGTTTAACACTAATCAAAGTGTTCCTGGGAGTACAAAGATGGATTACGGCATGTTATCGGTGAATACAAACACAAGTTGGTATGAAAATGAGCCGTTCATTCTTGCTAGCATGGCGAAACAGGTATTTTATCTCGATGATCCTACGGCAGGTGGATTTTGGAAAGTGGTTAACCCGATGTCACATAGGAATATATGGAGTGCGTCTACAATTGAAGGGGGTGAAGAACATGATACTGATGAACCATATCAAGAGCATTCGGCTTCTCAAATCCCTAATGCAGAGGCTATTCGCGACGACAACCGCTTATATTTCGTCACTTCTGATGAATTCATTGCAGTCCCAAATGCATCTACATCTCAAAACATAGCCAATCACAACTTCATTAATGACGAAGATGATGAGGAATCAGACGATGATGAGGAAACATACGATGATGACGATTCCAATGATGGCTTAACTGATACGATTGAAGATGCAGACGATGACGATTATGATGGAGAACCATGATCAGATTTAAATTATGTTTTTAAATTCAATAAATTTATTTTTGATATATAATTAAAAATACATGAATGGTGCATGTGTACGTACGTACAGAATCTTCAATTGTGTTCTGTTATGTTATGTTGGATTATAATTTCCTCAAGAAAATTAAAATGGGAAAAACATGATTAATTTGTTTTTGTATTAATTAATTAATTAATATATATATATATTAAAATGTGTATATTTGGGGTCTTTCGTCGACCAAATACACCTATGAACATGGCCCAAAATTCCAAAATTAAAAAGTCAATTTTTTATAAAAATTATTTCCTCTTAGTCGACGAAATTATCAGTTTCGTCGTCTAAGGAAATACTTAGACGACGAAACTGATAATTTCGTCGACTAAGCGGAAATTATTTTTATAAAAAATTGGCTTTATTTTCCGCCAATAAATTTTGCCAAAATTTGAACTAAGCTTAGTCGACGAAACAAACATTTTCGTCGTCTAAGTATTTACTTAGGCGACGAAAAAATCATTGTCGTCGAGTAAGTATATACTTAGACGACGAAAACGTTGACGTCGTCGACTAAGTGGTAATTATTTTTTAAAAATTGGCTTTATTTTCCGCCAATAAATTTTGCGAAAATTTGAACTAGGCTTAGTCGACGAAAACATCTGTTTCGTCGTCTTAGTATTTACTTAGCCGACGAAAACATCAGTTTCGTCGACTAAGTATATACGTAGATGACGAAACTGATATTTTCGTCGCCTAAGTGGAAATTATTTTTAATAAATTGGCGGCCTAATTTGAATTGATTAAAAAATTCAGAATTAACTTAGGCGACGAATAAATATTTCGTCGCCTAAGTTTTACTTCTAAGGCGACGAATGTGTAGTTTCGTCGTGTAAGGTTTTCTCTTAGGAGACGAACAATGCATTTTCGTCGCCTAAGTCAGGTAAATATACCCGATCTGCAATCCCTAATTCATCTTTGGTCTGTTTCGTTCTCCCTTTCTCCCTCACGCCGCCTCACCCTCCGCCTCACCCTCCTCCGCCTTGTGGCCCCCGCCCCAACCTCCGCAGCCTCACTCGCCGGTCTCGCCTCCGCCTCTACCAGCCCTCGCCTCCGCCCTAGCCACCTCCTCAGCCAGCCCGGGCCGCCGCCTAGCCACCTCCTCAGCCAGCCCTCGCCACCTCCTCAGCCAGCCTCCGCCCTAGCCACCTCCTCAGCTCGCCACCGCCTAGCCACCTCCTCCTGCTTTTTCTGGACGTCTCTCTCTCTGTCTCTCTCTCATCAAACATCATAACTTCTTATTTTTCTGCTGACCCAGGTATCTCTCTCTCTCTCATCAAACATCAAAGAAGATATGTGAAATGTGTTTTTCCTTGAATATGGAATTTGGTTCAGTAACTTTTGGGTTCAGTATATGTTTTGAGTTTATGAGTTTATTTGCAATATGAAAGCTGTTTATGAGTTGATGAGTTTGGTTCAGTAAGGAAAACAGGGTTGAATATGGAAGCTGCTTATAGTTTGATGGCATAGTTTGATCTATGCACCCTTCATTAATTAAGATTCAAATGTTTGGTTAATGAATCATTGATTGGAAGCTGTTCCTAATTGGTTAGATGACTATGAGAGAAAATATTCTGATCAGTTTTACAATATTCGTAGCTACCTAGCTATTAGCTTGGATTCTATCATTCTCGGGATCCAGGTGAAGTGAAATGGAAGAAATGGCGACCATAGTTGAATATATAATTGGTATTGTTGCTTACGTTTGAAGTAAACCATATTAATTAGGGGACCTAAATCTGTTATAAACCATATTGTTGCTTACGTTTGAACTAGCTTTGCTGCTGCAACTTAATTAATTAGCCAAACAGACTCATAAGTTACAGCTAGCTTTGGCTAGCCCATACTAACCAAAAAGCAATAGCAGCACACCAGATATACTCAACCCTAGCTAGTTCTATATGTACATGTATTCAAAGTACCTCGATCGATCATGATCGATCCATAGGGTGATCGTTTTGGATAAGTCAGTGAGGCATCAAAATTTCTTGCTAAACTTTCCGAACTAGTTTTAGTAATTGTGATTTTTTTTTTCCTCATTGGCACCCATCTAAGATATAGCTTTTGCTAAACAACGAGAACTATATATTGTCCTAAAGCGATAAATTATTAACCAAAATGAACCCTATGGCCTGCCTAACATAGTCAATTTTCACTGTGGGTTCGTGATTAATATTTCTTAATGAGCATGGGTTCACGAATGAAGATGGTATGGGGCATATCATATATTTACGTGTCCTCACCAATGAGTAGGAATATTTCCTCGTTTTGTCATGTGTGGTGGTGCAAACCCTAGCTGAGGTCATGCAAATTATTATTATTGATTTGTACTAAAACAATATGAATTCATTTCCAACTTATGTATGATTATAACACGCAGATGAGAATGGAGACCTACGACATTACTAGTAATAATGCACTAGTGTGTCCCTAGCTATATATATATAGCTAGCTTTGTTCCTTGTCGAATTTTCCTATGATTTGGGTACGGTGCAATATGATATAATCTTGCTTTGTGGAATGTGGCCGGGTAGTTAGTATATCCAAATCACCAATTTAATATACGCGTTCAAATGCATCATATTAGAGTTATTTTGTTCGTTCAAATAGTGAAAATATACTCCAACTTCAGCTATATATTTTGTGGTAGTGATAGTGGTGTATAATGCAAAATGCCATCATGGATTGAAATTCTCTTAGGATGCCCTAATCTAATAATGCTCTTTATGTGCCCATGTCCCACTAATTGAACATGTCAAATAAATAGAAAAGGGTGCAGATTTGATTTCATTTTCTCCTTTATATCCCTTTCAAACACTATCAATGACAAAAATATAGATAGACAAGTAGGTTAAAGACATTAGAGATTTATAATATATGTTGTGTTTGTGATACAAATTTGTGTTTCTTTACAGGAAAAATATACCGCCGACTGGATTTCTCAAGAAGAAGAGGCAGGAGTTATTTGACCGCTTCTACAGGTCAAATAACTCTGAAGGGAGTGGTTCGCAGCCACGTACGGAATCATCTGCGAACGTATCAGCACCTCCCCCCCCCCCCCCCCCCCCCCCCGCCCCCGTTGCCGGTGGAAGATACTGCAGCCCCTTCAGTAGCAGACACCACACCTGACGTCGAAGACAGCGATGGTGATTGTGAGATCAGCTGTCGGCGCACATTTCGTCCTCGGCCTGATGGAGGTAAACATAATCCAACACTTTTAATTAAGTCATTTAGTTATAAATGAGTGTTATTACTCTCTAATTAAATTTAAATTTGTTTTGGCAGCACCTCCTCCCAAACACAAACGAAGGTTGGTAAAAGGCTTGAAGGCCTACACGTTTTGGATGCAGCACGGAGAGAAGGTGAAGATCGTCATGGATGATGAGTTCTTGCATGGACCGCAGACCAGTGCACTGAACAGTTGGCTGACTCATGATATCGGGCATATCATTCGGGACAGCATTCCCATGACTGCTGCAAGTTGGTGGGATCTGGAGGAGGATGATCAGATGAAGCTCAAAAATGAACTCGACGTAAGTTAACTACAATTTTAATATTTTAATTATCTATCAGCTTCCATATTAATTCCATTTTTTTTTGTACTAGATTGTTTATGACATCCCTTGGGATGATAAGAAGATGGTCAAGTGGGTTTACAAGCATGCCGCCAAGACCTTCACAGCCTTCAAGAGCAAGCTCAACAGGCTTAGGATTGACAACCCTGGGAAAATTCCGAAAGAGTTCAAAGATAGGCAGGAGGAGTGGTCTTGGCTGCTTCACCACTTCGAGAGCGATGAGTTTCAGGTATATAATTTTTTAATAGTAGTCTGTGCTTTCAAATGTTAACATTTTTCATTTTAGTTTTATTTCAATGCTAACTATTTGTCTCATATTTAATCATATTTCTACAGAGACGATCGACCGCCAACGCCCTCAACCGGGGGAAGAAGACGTTGCACCATCGGTCCGGTTCAAAGCCTTTCATCTACGGGGCGCTCGAATTGAAGTAAAAAGGTGAACCATTCCCGTTGGTGAAGAATTATGAGATGGTGTACCCTCCTGAGCACCCGGAAGCGGTAGAAAATATAGTAAGTTTCCCTTATCCCATAACTAGACATGGTCGGTTATAAGAAAATAGACCAAGAAGGATAAAATGTTACGAATTTGGAAATCCATCACCAATATGATCAATACACAAGTTATCAAAAAAAATTCATAAGCATATGCATAAGCTCTTTAATATTTCCCTTAAGTTATCTAACTTTGTGTATTTACTCAAGTTAAAACCATTCTAATCATGCGATCTCAAAACTCCTAGTGAATGCATTATGTTTGGATTATGTTTAACCGTTGTGGTTTGATGAAGAGTATCTGCCGATTATGTTTGGATTATTTAGAATGCATTATTCATATGCATGTTACTTACTTGGTCTTTGCTGCAGCGCCGTATCAATGTCGAGCTCGAGAGGGTGATGACCACTGTGAGGGAGGAGCACCCCGACGTTCCGGAAGATCAGATCGTTCACTATTTTGACGAGCCGACTCAAGCCCAAGTGCTTGTCAACGCACTGGGACCGCGAAACAGCGGTGAGATCCGGGGGTTAGGAGGAGTCACTTTCGATGTCGGCTCCCAATCATCGCAAGGGGAAAATTCCACTGGACGCAGTCGGTCGTCAAATGCGGAGCGTATGAGACGACTGGAGGAGGAGGCCCGACAGCGTATAACACTTGCAGAGGAGGAGGCCCGACAGCGTATCACACTTGCAGAGGAGGAGGCCCGAGAGCGTATCAGACTTGCAGAGGAGCAGACACGATTGGCAAATGAGAAGTACCAGAATAGTGAAAACCGTCTTAGCTGGTTGGAGGAACAGTTCCAGTTGTTTAGGAACCGACCACAGTAGCTTGCAGGCTCCTCACTCTCCCTACGATATTGTTTGATGTAATATTTTTATTGAACAAATGTATGAATAAACTTATTAATATTCGGTATTTAATTTTTATGGATAATTTTTTTAATTTATTTGAATATTCAGTATCCGAATTTTTTTTTTTAAATTTAATACATATACTTAGTCCACGAAAATAAATATTTTCGTCGCCTAAGCTGGATACTAAGTCGACGAAAAATAATAATTTCGTCGCCTAAGAGAACCTCTTAGGCCACGAAAAAATATTGTTTCGTGGCCTAAGAAACTATCTTAGACCACGAAATAAATTATTTCGTCGCCTTAGTATATAGCTTAGGCGACGAAAACATTTAGTTTCGTCGACTAAGTATCCATCTTAGGCCACGAAATTTTATTTGTCGTCGCCTAAGATAAATACTTAGACCACGAAAAATGTTGAGTTTCGTGGTCTAAGTAATTATCTTAGGCCACGAAATATTTTTTTCGTAATCTAAGCTAGAATTTAGCCGACGAAAAAATTCGTCCTCTCAGAGTTTTTTTTTCGTCACCATTTTTCTTAGACGACGAAATTTGTTCGTCGTCTAAGAATTATCTTAGGCGACGAAATTATTTTATTTTCGTCGCCTACTTACTTAGACCACAAACTTTAGACGACGACACTTAGGCGACAAAATTTTCGTCACCTAAAAGCTTAGACGACGAAAATCCTTCTTAGGTAATGAAAAATTTTCGTCGCCTAAGGTATTCAGTGTTGTAGTGTAAGATCATTAGATTAGGAAAGTTTCCAATTCAAATCAAGGAACTTACTAGATCGAGAAAGTTACTAGAATAGGAAAATCGAAAAAGGAAAGTCACGGAATATACATTCATAGTTCAAGTAGGACTTTCCTAAACCGGACATTTCCTAATCCAAACAGGATTCCAAATTTTCCACACATGTTTCAGAAACGACTAACAATAAAGATTTCTATTCCGACAAGTTTCCTAGTCAAAACAGGTTTCCTACTCAAACAAGGACTCTTCACATTTTCCGACAATTTCTGCATTTTAGGCTCAATTTGTACACCAACTCTGCCAAAGACTCCAAACACGACTCAATGACTCTATATTACAACAATAAGGGTTAAGAATTGCATAAATGGGGGTAAAAACATATTAAGAACGTCGCATTTTATGCTCCTATCAAGAAGTCCCTAGAAAGAAAAAAAGTCGGGTTTTGGTGGATTTCAAGAACGTCAAAAATCCACAGAAACTTGATGACTTGTTAAAATTCAAAGAAAAATGGGTTAACATTGAAGCCATAAAGAAAAAGAGCATTCTCGTAGGTTTTTGCAAGTTCTTAGAAGACTAAAAAGTTGGACTTTAGTGGATATAAAAGAACTTCAATTCCCTTATGATCATTAACTACTTGTTAAAATTTGTGGGAAAATGCAAAAACAATTGAGGAAAAATTAATGATATGACAAAAAAGTTCACTCCCGTTGGTGTTAGGAGGTTTCGAGAAGGATAAAAAGTTGGGTTTTGGTGGATTTCGAAAACATTAAAAATCCACCTAAACTTGACGATTTGTTAAAATTCCAAGAAAATTAGGGTGAAATTGAAGTAATGAGTTAAAAGATCATTCTTGTAGGTTTTGGGAGGTCCCTAGAAGACTAAAAAGTTGCGTTTTAATGGATTAAAACGAACCTGAATTCACTTACGATCCTTAAATACTTGATAAAATTTTGGAGAAAATGCAAAGAACACGAGGGAAAATTAATGAGATGACAAAAAAGTTCACTCCCGTTGGTATAAAGTTGGGTTTTGGTGGATTTCAAGAAAGTTAAAAATGCACCTAAACTTGAGGATTTGTTAAAATTCCAAGAAAAATTAGGTGAAATTGAATTAATGAGTTAAAAGATCATTCTTATATGTTTTGGGAGGTCCCTAGAAGACTAAAAATTCACTCCCGTTGGTGTTAGGAGGTTTCTAGAAGGATAAAAAGTTGGGTTTTGGTGGATTTCGAAAACATAAAAAATCCACCTAAACTTGACGAATTATTAAAATTCTAAGAAAATTAGGTTGAAATTGAAGTAATGAGTTAAAAGATCATTTTGTAGGTTTTGGGAGGTCCCTAGAAGACAAAAAAGTTGTGTTTTAATGGATTAAAACGAACCTGAATTCACTTACGACATTAACTACTTGTTAAAATTTTGGAGAAAATGTAAAGAACACGAGAGAAAATTAATGAGATGACAAAAATGTTCACTCCCGTTGGAATAAAGTTGGGTTTTGGTGGATTTCGAGAACGTTAAAAATGCACCTAAACTTGAGGATTTGTTAAAATTTCAAGAAAAATTAGGTGAAATTGAATTAATGAGTTAAAAGATCATTCTTATAGGTTTTGGGAGGTCCCTAGAAGACTAAAAAGTTCACTCCCATTGGTGTTAGGAGGTTTCTAGAAGGATAAAAAATTGGGTTTTGGTGGATTTCGAAAACATCAAAAATCCACCTAAACTTGACGATTTGTTAAAATTTCAAGAAAATTAGGGTGAAATTGAAGAAATGAGTTAAAAGATCATTCTTGTAGGTTTTGGGAGGTCCCTAGAAGACTAAAAAGTTGCGTTTTAATGGATTAAAACGAACATGAATTCACTTACAATCTTTAACTACTTGTTAAAATTTTGGAGAAAATGTAAAGAACACGAGGGAAAATTAATGAGATGACAAAAAAGTTCACTCCCGTTGGTATAAAGTTGGGTTTTGGTGGATTTCGAGAACGTTAAAAATGCACCTAAACTTGAGGATTTGTTAAAATTCCAAGAAAAATTAGGTGAAATTGAATTAATGAGTTAAAAGATCATTCTTATAGGTTTTGGGAGGTCTCTAAAAGACTAAAAAGTTGGGTTTTAATGAATTTAAACGAACCTCAATTTACTTACGATCCTTAACTACTTGTTAAAATTTAGAGGAAAATACAAAGAAATTTGAGGGAAAAATAATGATATGACGAAAAAGTTCACTCCCGTTGATATAAGGAAGTCCCTAGAAGGATAAAAAGTTTGGTTTTGGTGGATTTCGAGAACATGAAAAATCCACCAAAACTTAATGATTTGTTAAAATTCAAAGAAAAATGGGGTAAAATTGAAGCCATAAAGAAAAAGAGCAATCTCGTAGGTTTTCGCAAGTTCTTAAAAGACTAAAAAGTTGGACTTTGGTGGATATAAAAGAACTTCAATTCCCTTACGATCCTTAACTACTTGTTAAAATTTATGCGAAAATGCAAAGAAAAATGAGAGAAAATTAATGATATGACAAAAAAGTTCATTCCCGTTGGTATTAGGAATTCCCTAGAAAGAAAAAAAGTCAGGTTTTGGTGGATTTCAAGAACGTTAAAAATCCACAGAAACTTGATGATTTGTTAAAATTCAAAGAAAAATGTGTTAACATTGAAGCCATGAAGAAAAAGAGCATTCTCGTAGGTTTTTGCAACTCCTTAGAAAACTAAAAAGTTAGACTTTAGTGGATATAAAAGATCTTCAATTCCCTTACGATCATTAACTACTTGTTAAAATTTGAGGGAAAATGCAAAAAAAATTGAAGGAAAATTAATGATATGACAAAAAAGATTGATCCCGTCGGTGTTAGGAGGTTTCTAGAAGGATAAAAAGTTGCGTTTTGGTGGATTTCGAAAACATCAAAAATCCACCAAAACTTGACGATTTGTTAAAATTCCAAGAAAATTAGGGTGAAATTGAAGTAATGAGTTAAAAGATCATTCTTGTAGGTTTTAGGAGGTCGCTAGAAGACTAAAAAGTTACGTTTTAATGGATTAAAACGAACCTGAATTCACTTACGATCCTTAACTACTTGTTAAAATTTTGGAGAAAATGCAAAAAACACGAGGGAAAATTAATGAGATGACAAAAAGGATCACTCTCGTTTGTATAAAGTTGGGTTTTGGTGAATTTCGAGAACGTTAAAAATGCACCTAAACTTGAGGATTTGTTAAAATTCCAAGAAAAATTCGGTGAAATTGAATTAATGAGTTAAAAGATCATTCTTATAGGTTTTGGGAGATCCCTAGAAGACTAAAAAGTTGGGTTTTAATGGATTTAAACGAACATCAATTTACTTACGATCTTTAACTACTTGTTAAAATTTAGAGGAAAATAAAAAGAAAATTGTGTTGGTTGCATCACCTAACTAATATTATGTGCAAATTTGTGATGCTTCCTACTCCCAAGAATAGGAGGTCAAATTTTAGTATAAGGGGAATAAGTAAGAGTATCGTACCCAAGGGATTGGGGGAAACTCTATCCTAACTAGATTACCGAAAAATAAAACCTAGAAAACACATGCAATCTACTTTTTATAACTCACAACTTTAGCCCTTTGGAAGCTAAGGTAATGGTGATGGTATTAACAAGAGGTGGAGAATCGGCTTGATTGATTTGAGATTTAAAATAAAGTCTTACGTAAAAGTAATCTATGATAATTAAATTGTAGAGACTAAATTAACAAGAAGAGTAGAGACTTAGGCATCACACCTACCCTAACTCATGCACAAATGTAATTTAAAAGTTGATGTGAAACATGCTTGACAAACATTTGCAATTTAACAAAGTCTTTTGGAGCCAAGTTAAATCACACAACCTTAATCCCAATTATATTACCTTATAATACAAGTGGGCTATGTACCACAAGCCTAACGCCCCCTTAGAGCAATTAGACTCAAGGCACAAGCATTAAGACCAAAGTAAGAAATTCAAGCAACTTAGTACTTCTCTTAAGAAATACTAAGCCACCACCTAAAGGCTACTCATGCTCATGGATTCAAGAAGTTGTCAAATTCAAGTTTCCAATTCATTAGTTATCTAAACATGTTTCCTAGGTGACAAAACTAGTTAACACATTTAGTAAGCATAAAGTGTAGAAGCCATAGATTCAAACATGCATCAACATCAAACTTAAAGGAAAATTACATTGTTTGCACAAGTTTGGCTAGGGGCAGCCCTAGCCTCAAATCCAACTACTCACTACTCATTACATACAACAAAGCCATGAACTTGAAATACATCAAAGTAAAAAGAGAAGAAGAGCAAGAAGAAAGAGGGAGATTACCAAGGGTTTGGTACCAAGATACCAAACCTTACCAAGATGTAAGACAAGAGAGTGCTTCTATGTATGGTACTAATGGGTCCTAACAAAGAAAGAACTATATCACCACCATACACAATCCACACAATCTAATATGAATAAAGAACAAGGCTTGAGGATGAATAAGAGTGAGAGAAGAAAGAAAAGGGTAAGAAAATGCTTCCAAGAATGGTATTAATGGGATCTAAGATGGGAAGAACACCATTAACACCATGCTAATCCACAAAATCTTGAAGAAACAAGCTTGTAGTATAAAATATGAGTAGAGGATGAAGAGAAATGAAGTGGGTGTGGTTTAGGTGAAACTCCCAAGCTATCACAACTCTTTCTTACACCAAAACTAAAACTACAAGCTTGCAAAATGAGAGAGAGGAATAGTCCATTCGTCCAAAATGAGAGAGGGAGGTATAAATAGGCCTAAATTGATGAATGAAGGGTGGAGATGCAAGGAAATGAAGGGCTAGATGTGGTGGACAAAGAGGGAAGCACAAATTGTGGATCTAGTCTTTATTAAATGACCAAAAACCTCAAAGATATTTTGGTGGAGAAGGAAAAGGTAAGGGCACTCTTGATATTTGGCCATAAGGACAAGGGGACAAGGTCAACATCAAAGGGACAAAGCCAAAGATGTCCCTTTCACTTGTCTTCTTCTCATTTGAATTTGAATTAACAAGTCTTCTTCCCTCCAATGCTCTTTCATTTGTTGAATATCAGCCATCACCATATTCCGGCCGCCGGAGTTTGACCGGAGTTCTGCCCGTTGACCGGCGTTGACCGGTCAAATTCGTCTTTTAGTGAAATTTCCGGTTTTGCTCCTTTGACTTCAATTCTTTACCCGGTTTCTTCAATATGTGCTAGATCCACCTTTTTGACTTGTTTCCCATCCGTAGCTCTATTTCCTAGCATGAATAGGAAACGTAATAAGAAATAGATAAAATACGAAAAGATATAGCAAAAGAATAAGAATAAGACAACAATTATTAGGTAATTATTGACCTAACAAACTACCTCACACTTAATCTTTGCTTGTCCTCAAGCAAAACACAAATCTAACTAACAACAAGTAAAACTTAAAGGCTCGCTTGCAACCTTGCGGAGTTTAACCATTTTCCCTCAGAGAACCATGACTAGTGGATCAACTTCAATTAAGCAAGTTTAGAAACCAAATTTTCAAAATGCAAAGCTAATAGGTGGTGTTGGAGAGTCCTGCTCAACAATGTATATGCATATGCCATGTATGCACCTTAAAAGTATTCATATAGGATTAACATGAACCACTTTTGTCTAACCATCAAACTCGCATGGATATCACTCATTATTTTCACTCAAGTGTTTAATGGCTAGTGTTTACACTCATGCAATTCAATTGACATGTTTTCCATAGGCTTGCTCTTCAATCTTTTCTCCACATGATCATTGCACAAGTTCTCTTGGATCACAAGGTCTTTTATTAAGGTTATAACGGGGCTGAAGGCGGGGGGTTTAAGAAATGAAGGGAAAGGAAATCACAAATTCTAAGCCTCCTAATAAGTAATTCTCTTGTTGACATCCTATAAAACTCTTTTGCTATAGGTGCTTTATAATTCTCTCTTTTCTTTTCCACAAACCCATCTAGACTACTAAACAAAAAAAAATATTTATTCTCCTCACTCTTTTTGTATTTTTTTTTCTCTTATTTTTTTTTTTTCAAATAACACATTTTTTTTCTTTTCTTTTCTTTTCTTTTCTTGGTCACACACAAAAATATTTTACCCACCTCAAACTTATTCTTTTACTCCGCAAACCCATTTACAAGCACCAAACTAATAATAGGACTCACATTGCTTACCACTTGGCTTAGAAAGGGTAGAAAAAGTGTTTAGGCATAAAATGGTGGACATTTGTGGTGGTGAAGAAATGAAAAGGCTAACACATAATTATAAAGGCTCAAATTGGCTTACTAATGGATTTCATTATAAGGACAAAAGCTATTTGGCCATGGTGGATCCCTAATGCCTTGGTCTTCCCCAATAACAACTCATGTTTTTGATATAAAGTCTTGAAAGATTTGAAGCAAGTTCTAGATTACATGCACAATGAATTGATCACACAATGAAAGAACTAGTGCAAGTGAAACTTGTATGCACTATAATAGGCCCAAAAGTTCACATAATTAGGCATAGAAAGTTTCAACAAATTTAAACCACATCTTTCCCACATGAATCCATCTAAAATGACATAGGCAATATGACATTAATGCATGTGAGCACAAAACGCCAAATCCTTCTATTAACAAAGTATTGATTTTCAATCACTAAACAAGTTTAAAATCGATAAATCCAATTAGACATAAGTGCTGTTTCATCATCGGGGGTTGTTTCAATTTTAGGGACCAAGCAAGCAAACCACTAACAAATGATTTTTTTTTTATTTTTTTCTAATTTTTTCAATTTTTTAAATATTTTTTTAACTAACAAAAGAAAAAAAAAATAAAGAAAAGGGTAAGGAATGAAATTACTTAGCCTTACACCTCACACTTGAATCACACATTGTCCTCAATTAATGTGCAATGAACAATAGTAATGCAAATTAAAGGCTTATTAACTACCACATGCTAGCCA
Organism: Potentilla sterilis; assembly: GCA_963682095.1. NCBI lineage: Eukaryota > Viridiplantae > Streptophyta > Magnoliopsida > Rosales > Rosaceae > Potentilla > Potentilla sterilis. The sequence goes on along the minus strand of OY821766.1, from coordinate 21,858,110 downwards.
CACACACTAAATTAACACAATTACCTAACATGCACCTCACCCTTAAAACATCATATAGTCCCTAATGTGATATGAAGCTATTAAGATCCTATCAATGTTTTGTAGAGCATGCATCATAAGGTAACAACTAGCCTTCAAAACAACTAACACAAGGCAAGAGAGAGAATGTAGGCACCTCACCCTTGAACATTGGATAATCATTTCAATAAAAGCTAATCCTTTTGTGTTTTATCCATTGATCAAGGGAGAAAAATGACTACCAAACTCTCAACGCCATAACACAAACAAAATAAAAACACCATGCTAGGAAAAATATAATAAGAGTTAGAGAATAGAAAGCGCAAACTCTTTAAAGATCCCCAATTAGCTCCGTTGGGCCTTGCCATCCCTTTGCTCCATGAATGTAGACCCAAATAGGCCTTCCCTCTTTATTCCTCCGAAACTCTCAAACTCCTCTTCCTTATTTTCTTCATTTAGAGTCCGCCAAGACGGGTTCAAGTTTAAGGACATTAACAAGGTCCATAATGCTCCCTCAAATGGATGGGGGGTGCTCAAAGTACTTCACCTCCTAAGGCTCTTTCGGTGCACCTTATATGTAGGGTTTTACTCGGTGGCCATTCACCTTAAAGGTTGATCCATCCCGCAAATTCTTTAATGTGACCGCACCATGAGTGAACACTTCGACAAGCTCAAAAGGCCCAATCCACCTTGATCTTAATTTTCCGGGAAACCACTTTAATTTTGAATTGAAGAGTAGCACAAGCTTCCCAACCTCCAAGTGCCTTGTCTTGATTCTTTGGTCATGGAATGCCTTTGTTTTTTCCTTGTAAATCTTTGCATTCTCATAAGCATCCATCCGAAGCTCCTCTAGTTCACACAGCTCTAACTTCCGCTTTTCACCACACTTTGTCATGTCAAAATTAAGGGTCTTCATTGCCCAATAGGCCTTGTGCTCCAACTCAACCGGCAAGTGGCAAGCCTTTCCATAAACAAGGCGGTAGGGAGACATTCCAATAGGTGTCTTGAATGCGGTTCGGTAGGCCCATAAAGCATCATCAAGCTTTATTGCCCAATCTTTCCTAGTTGTGGACACCACTTTTTCAAGGATGCTTTTTATCTCCCGGTTGGATATCTCAACTTGGCCGCTTGTTTGGGGATGGTATGGTGTGGACACTTTGTGGTTAACCCCATATTTCTTCAATAAGGCCGCAAATGGTTTGTTGACAAAGTGCGAGCCGCCATCACTAATAATGCTCCTTGGGGTGCCAAACCTTGTGAAAATGTTTTCTTTAAGAAACTTGAGCACTACTTTATGGTCATTAGTCTTGGTGGCAACAGCCTCGACCCACTTACTTACATAATCAACTCCCACAAGAATGTAGAGATAGCCATATGAACTTGGGAAAGGTCCCATGAAGTCGATGCCCCATACGTCAAATATCTCCACTTCAAGCATATAGTTCAAAGGCATCTGATCTCTTGAGGAAATGTTACCGACCCTTTGGCAACGGTCACAAGAACTCACATAGGAATGGGCATCTTTAAACAATGAAGGCCACCAAAACCCAAAATTAAGCACTTTTTGGGCTGTCCTTTTTCCTCCATGGTGACCGCCACATGCTTGATCATGGCAAAAAGATAAGACACTTTGCACCTCTTCCTCCGGAATGCACCTCCTCACCAATTGATCTTTGCATTGCTTGAATAAGTAAGGATCCTCCAAAAAGTAGTGTCTTGCCTCCTTTATGAGCCTCCTCCTTGCATGGAAGTCAAAGGTCTTTGGAACACATTTTTCCCCACTTGCCAAGAAGTTAACCAAATGTGCAAACCAATGTAGCTTCTTCTCAACCATAGAGAATAACCGCTCATCCGGGAATGAATCATGCAAGGGCACCCCATTTTCATCACCTTGATGCGTAAGCCGAGAAAGATGATCCGCTACCAAGTTAATCTTACCGGGCTTGTCCACGATTTCAATATCAAACTCTTGAAGGAGTTGATGGAGACATTATCCAAGCACAAAGTACTTGCAAAACAACTTCATACACATAATACCCTTCTTTTGTCAATTGTAGTTAGGACAAGTAGGGACCGTTCTATCCGGGGAAATTAAGGGCTTTCAATCACACAAAGTGTTGCACATAAGGGGGTTGTCGATTTTTATGTCTAATTACCTACTGATTTTTACAAAAATTAAAACCTAAATTATTATTTACAATTGATCAACATCTTCCACACAATCACAAAACACAAAACTCATTACACATGCAACGAAATTAAAACAAGTAATAGGGGGAGCGTGCAAAAATCGAATTCAAGATCAACTAAGTTCCAATTTAATTAGAGCCTTCGCGGTATATCTAATTATTCAAAACATCACAAGTATTTAGAATTAACTTCGCGTATAATCCTAAACATGGTACTAATTGGTTTAACAACACTTCGATAGAAATTAAACACAAATAGCACATAAGCACAATATGTCGAATTGGAACATGTTAGCAGGTATGGCGTCACTCATCCCACATCGACATGTAAATTTCCAGAATTACTCTAGCCCTTAAATAAATACACATTAAAACCAACTTCGCGTATGATCCAACATGTATTAAATCGGCAAGTGAATTCAACATCTAGACAACACTCATGGCCTTTCGAATGCATCTAGACATCTCCTTCGGTTGATGTCTAAGGGAAATAAACCTAATTAAATCAAGAAAACATGTAAAAGCTTACTGCCCATCATACCATATTCAATTAAATCACAAGCATAATTCGGTAATTAAACACAAGAAAACCAAACAATATAACAAGAATTCGGAAATCCCATGAATAAATAACAAAACCAAAATCGGAACCAAGAATCCATACATAATTCATAGACAAATTAATTTATAAATACAAAGAAACTAAAGCCATCGAAAATTACAATCCAAGTGACAACCTTGTTGAAGAATTCGGCAAGTGGATTGGTGTTGATGATTGGAATGATTTTATGAAAGGTGGTGGAAGATGGTTCGGCTATGTTCTTGGTGAGGATTTTTGGAGAGAATTCGGCAGAGTTTCGGCAAGTTTAAGTGAGGAAGAGAAGATGATTTTCTGAATTTAAGTTGTGGTATTTATAGAGGAGAGGAGGCAAGCATAATTCTGAATATTTGTTGAACGGCACAAGGAAGAATCCAAATCCAACTTGTCTTCTTTTTCTTCATTCTCACGGCAAAGCATCATCATTGCCGAAATAATTCCTCCAATTCCTTTTCGTTTATCTTCCATGAATTCCTGAAAATAAGATTAAGAAATAAATCATAAAGAAGATAAAAATATGTAGCACAATTATCATGAGTAAGAGTCCTAAATAGATAAGGAATCCTAGTCCAACAAGGAGTTGTATTTTCAATGAAACTCTTTCGACTTTACAAAAACGTCGAGCATTTGTAGACTCCTTGTCCGACTAAAACTCCTATTTTCATAGACTTCAATTAGGACTCAAACTTGTAGAATCCTTATCCAACTGGGATTCCTACTTTAGTAAGGATTCCTTTTCCAACTAGAGTTCTAGTTGAAAAAGGAGTCCTAGTTGCAATCAAACTCTTATTAGGAATCCTAGTTCAATAAGGACCCTACCATAATTATGCATTTTTAACATTTCAAGCACAAACCGATTCCACACATATATTAGAAACGACGAAAAATAAAGAAATCAATTCCGACAAGTTTCCTAGTCAAAATAGGTTTCCTAGTCCAAACAGGATTCCTAGTCCAATAAGGAATCCTACTCAAACTAAAACTCTTCAAAAATTGACATTTCTGCATTTTAGCTCAATTTATACACCAACTCTTGCCAAAGACTCCAACATGACTCAATGACTATATTACAACAATAAGGGATAGAATTGCATAAATGGGGGTAAAAACATATTAAGAACGTCGCATTTTATGCTCCTATCAGGAGTAAGATCCACCTCAAAAGTCTTGGCTTGGCATCACTCTTAGACAGCAAATACTTGAGTGCGGAATGATCCGTGTGGACGATGACTTTAGACCCTACACTTTTATGGTTGAATTGTATATGTGTGAAATTTGTGGAATCTATTGTATGCTTAGAAATTACAACATAATTTCTGTTTTACATTGAGGACAATGTAATTTTCTAAGTGTGGGGTGGAGATACATGTTTCACATGCTTTTTGTTTTGTTTGTTTGTTTCGAGTCATATATATGAAAAAAAAAAATTGAAAAATGCAGAAAATCCCAAAAAGAATCGTGTGTTTTGTTTTGTTTTGAGTCATAGGATGCCCCTAAAATGTCTAGGATGATTATGTCTTGGAATGCATAGATGATGGTTTTACATTCACTTAAAGATTGAATTGTGAGTTCCATGAATTATGTGATCGGTATGAACACTTGAGATATGTTTTGATTGTAAAAGCATGCGTGTTTTGGTTAATTTTGTTCCATAACAACCTATGTGAGCTTTTGTGCCTATATACTTTCTTCATGTGTGATAAAAGATTAAATTGGCTGAAAAATTTGAATCATGAAACCTCATCATTCTTTGTATATTCAATGATTATGTGTTATAGCTTTTGATGGATTCTAGAATGCTAGAACTTGCTCTTGCTGATTTTCGAAACTGTATAATCATAACATGCCTTGATTCTGAAAAGGATTGGAAACGTTTTCACTAGGATTACCACCAATGCCAAATAAGCATGTGCCCAATTTGTGCCTGTCGTGGGACTCCTTAGTTTTAACCCCTTTGAGCCTACATTGAGCTTTTCTTTTCATCACCCTTAAACATTTCCCTTTTGCCTAGTATAGTTACATCTTTTCCCTTATCATTGAAACTTGGCAAAAGCTTGAAACCGAGAAGAAATTTTAACATGGGGTGATGTTATGAAACAAGTGTGGGGTGAACTTATATGCAATATGATACCGAATTATATGTATGCCGTGCCTAAAACAAAAGAAAAAGAGAAAAGAAAAATCGGACAGAAAAAAACAAAGAAAAGAAAAAAAAAATAATAAGTCCGAAACAAAAGAAAATTTTAGGCACGGCTTTGAATGAAAAATTGCTAAGTTCTATGTTGTGAAATTGGAGTTTGTATCTATTTGAAGACCTATCATTGTTATATTTGGTCTTTGTTCGTTTTCACAATGCTTTGGGAAAGAAAAGAATGAAGTTTGGGTCCAACAAGATGATATTTGGCCCATGGAGGGAAGGCATAAGGAGAATTGAGCTTTGCCAAGTTTTGGTGATATCTTTAAGCACCACTTATCCAAGAATTCTCACCTATGCAGCCGAGCCCCATTATTCTCCCTTTAAAACGTTTTCCATGATTCTTAAGATAGGTGAATTTGATTTGTGGAGATTTTCTCAAGAGTTAAGCATATGGTTTTGGTCCATTCGTTCACATAATTGTTACATGAGGTTTTTCCAGAAAATTATTCACAAAGTGCTTTCTTTTCATGAAATATGCAAGCTATTTGAATGCCTTACAATCTTTTCTCTTGCATATACTTTGAGTGAATTGCCATGATCAAGTGAAAAGAAGAGAGTATGCCTAGTGAGGAGGATCAGATTAACCTTACATGTTGATGCTTATATGTTTGCTTCTCACTTATTCATGCCGTGATACATGTTTATGGAATTTGGAATTTGTGTGCTTACTCTCGAATGTTTAACTTGAAAGCTATGCATTCTTAAGATTCTGAGACAATTGTTTTAGGGGCAGTAGTAGTTTTGTTTTTAATTTAATTTTGCTAAGGGACTAGCAAAAGCTAAGAGTGGGGTAATTTGATAGGAGCATTTTATGCGACGTTCTTAATATGTTTTTACCTCCATTTATGCTTTTCTTAACCCTTATTTGTGTAAGATCAAGTCATTAGAGTGAGTCTTGAGTCTTTGGCAGAAATAATATGAAATTGTGCGCAATGATATTGAATTAGAAAAGTTTCGGCAATTCCTAGTCAAACTAGGAATCCTAATTGAACCAGGAAAGTAAAAATGCTTTGTCGTTTCTAAAAACGATGAAGATTGAGATTTGGAAACTTCTTTTGATTAGGAAACCTATTCGGATTAGGAAACCTAGCTTGTCTAGGAAACTAAAATGAATTAGGAAATCGGATTGAACAAGGAAACCTATTTTGAATAGGGAAGATTATTCTTGCCGAAACTTACCATATTTATTTTCTGGACTTTTCAGAAAATATTTCCACAATTGAAATCTTGAAGCAAGAGGAAAAGAAGACCTTAAGAGGCAAGGAAAGCTCGGATGCAAGCCTAGAAGAAACAGGAGAGAAGTGAAGAAACATAAGGAACCCTGATCAGAATCGGGCAGATTTCTGTCTGCCAACTTCCGGAATTTCTGCCGGACGAACCACAACGAATTTGGGGAAACCCTTTTATGGTGAGAAAGGCCTGTGAGTCTAGTTTCTTCAGGATTTGGAATCGCATCAAAACCTTTCTTGAGTAAAAAGTTATGCAAGAATCATTGCCGAAAGGTGAGTCTGCCGATTTCAGAAAAGAAGAAAAGAAGAAGGAAGGTTTGGCCGGTTTGTCCTAGCTACAAAAGGGAAGGTTTAATTGCTGAATCATACAAGGAAAGAGACATTATTCTTACATCAAATTGGTAAGAAACCTTTGTGCAATAAGGAAAAGAATTCAGCCAAAATAAGAAAAGGAAGGAACTCTCAATACTTGCCGGTTTTGCACCAATCCTTAATGGCTAGGGTTTTCCTTTGCTCCCTATATATTGAGGCCGGCTGCCTCTCTTCAATATAATCACATTCTGCACGAAATTATTAGCCAAAGCTCTGCCCAAATTCTTTCAAGTTCAAGGAAGAAAATCATCAAGCCGAAACACATCCATTCTCCCACCACAAAATCGCATGAACCCTAACCTACCTTCATCCGTGCACTCCACCACATCTTGCCGAATCTTCCAAGGTTTTTAAAGTTGTGATTCATCCCTATGGCTTGTATTATTTTCTGCCTTGTTACAATTTTCGTTGTAATAATCCTTGAATTAATTTTGGTTTTGTATGATGAACATATTTTCGGTTTCTATTGAATGTATGTAACGATTTGTACAAATAATTTCATGCTTGATTTATGATTTCTTTGAATTGGGGCAGTAGCATATTTGTGTATGTTTCTATGATTTGCTTGATTAATTTTCATGAATTCTATGCATAAAAGTCGTGTACGTGCGGGCTGCCCTTGTCATGGCAGTTCCAAGGGTCTCGATTTCACTTGCCAAAGTAATTTAGATTGCATCATACGCTGAGTTGTTGTGTCTAAGTCACTTAAGAGGGTTACCATAATTCTGAGAATTTGCATATTTAAACAAGATGTGTGACGACTTGCTTGTTTATGTGTTTCCAATTTGGCTTTTGTGCTTATATGTTTTTCGTGTTTAACTTCTACGCTGAGTGTTTTTAAACCGATTAGCATTATGATTAGGGTGATACGCTGAGTTAACTCTAATTACTTGTGAAGTCTTAGCGATTAGATGGACCGCTGAGGGCTCTAATTAAAATTGGAATTAGGTTAAATCATAGAAATTGCCGATTGTATGCTTGCTGCCTATTTGTTCTTTGATTCGTGTCATGCATGATTTTGAGTTCTTTGTGCTATGCTTTGTGTGGAATTGTTGATCACTTGTATATATTTAATTTAGGTTTTTATTTTCAGTAAGTAGTTAATTCCAAATTCCGAATCCCCCATTGTTTTGTTTTTGTTAACACTTTAATTCTCGATTACCCTTCAAGTTCCCCGGATTGATCGAACCCTATTTATCCATACTAACGATGACATTTTGCAGGGTTTTAAATTAGTGTGAGTTTCGGCTCCCACCAAAAGCTCTTTCAAAAACTTGGCATACTTTGGAATCTGCTTGATGCACTCAAGCAATGGAATGTTTACCTCCACACGTCTGAAGATATCAAGTACCTCCTCATCTGATTTCTCCTTCTTCGATTTAGCAAATCTGGAAGGAAAAGGCAAACACGAAGATAGGTTAGTATTAACTAAACCACTTGAGTTTGAGTTATTTACCTTGTGTGTTTCTGAGGTTGCGGGATCTTTTTCCAAATCCCTTTTCTTCATTACATCGAGCTCCTCTTTGCTCGGTTCACCATTCTTGGCCTCATTGCCGTGTGCTGCCTCACCCTTGCCGTGTGCAACCTTGTTGTCGGCCACATCCTCATCATGCTCTACCACGTCCTCATTTGTCCTCCCAACTTTCGGCCCTTGCAAGATCTTACCACTCCTCGTGGTGATTGACTTTGCTTTCTCATTCTTGGGGTTAGGGATCACTCCTCCAGGTAACCTCCCTTGTTCTTGGATCTGCCCCATAAAATCCACAACCTTTCCCATCTGATTTTTAAGCTCAGAAATATCCTTAATGTTTGAGGTTGTAGATTGCAACAATGTGTGAGTTGCATCATTCAAAGATTTCAGCATTGCATCATAGTTAGGGTTCGACGATGCTTGAGCATTGTTGTTGTAGAATTGTTGCTGAGGTCTTGCAAATCCCTGAAATTGTCGTTGAGGTCTTGTTTGATACGCCATGCCTCCTTGGTTTGCTTGTGGTTGCGCCAACGGTTGAGGGTTCTGAACATTGCTGTTGTTGGCCCAACGAAAATTTGGGTGATCGTTGTACCTTGGGTTGAAATTCCCAAACCGCTGCCCACCTTGTTGTTGAGGAAAACCCAATGCATTGGCCTCCTCAAAATGATCATCCACTCCAAGTTGAGGACATAAATCGGTTACATGCCCTTCCATTCGGCACACACCACAAACTTGAGCTTGTTTCGGCTTCATCATTTGTGTCATCATCTGGGTGATTTTCCCCATGTCTTCACGAAGCTCCTTGATAGCACTAGACTCCTCAAATCCACTAGCCTCATTGACACGCTTGGAGGAAGTAGACCCGAACTGTTGCTGGTTAGTGAAATGCATCTCCAACAAGTTCTTAACCTCCTCCTTGCTCTTCTCCATTAATGATCCTCCAGCAGCTGAATCAAGAAATCGTCTCTCCATAGGGCGCAACCCTTCATAAAAGTATTGAAGCAAAAGTCCCTCACATATCCCATGATTAGGACACGTTGCCACTAAAGACTTGTACCTATCATAGTACACATCAAAGCTCTCGTCTGGCTCTTATCTAATTGAGGTGATCTCCTTTCTGATTTGTGTCACCCTTGATGAAGGAAAATATTTGGTGAGAAATTCCTTCACCATTGTGTTCCAAGACGTCATTTTTCCTTGTGGCATTGCATAGAACCATTCGGCTGCCCTCTCTTCAAGTGAGAAAGGAAATGCCTTCATCCTCACATGCTGTAAATCTGCCCCAGTTGGGCACATTGACTCACATCGAAATTCAAACTTGTGGATATGGCGATTAGGATCCTCTCCACTTAATCCATAGAACTTGGGCAATTGGTGAATAAATCCACCCTTCAACTCAAACTCTGCTGATTTGCCAGGTGCAACAGCAGGATATGTCACATTGCTTGGTCTTGCCACTCCTCCTTGTGGCGCATCGACTTGCCCATTCTCTTCCCTCAATGAAGTCATCTTGAATGTAGGATCAGGTAAATCAAAGTTCAAATATTGAATCGGTATGGGACTTTGAAGTAGCTCAAACTCTGGTTCTTCGTGAAACAAATGATTAAGTTCACACGAAGCTTCTGAAGGAAATGGTGAGGGTGGTGCAACGAAATCTCTGTTGAAAAGTGATGAAGGTGGAAGAAACAAACTGATGTTCTGGTGAAGGTGTGCTCGGCAATACTTACTCTACTTCTTCTTGGTTGCAAATTCTTTTCAATCTATCCTCAATTTCTTGTGACCAACCAAGATTCATGTACCTGAAATTTTTAAAAGATCAAGTGTTGGGTAAATGAATTTAAAAAGAAAAAGAAAATGTTTATTGTATAGTTAGAATGTATAAGTTAGTGTTAGGGTTAAAGTATCACACAAAAATATAAGTAAGTATCAAGGAAAATTTAAGTAAGAATAAGTATTTCACACAATAAAAATTAAGTATATCACACAAAAATATATCACACGAAAAAGTACAAGTGTGGGATAAAAGTGTGTATCATACAAATATAAGTATGTATCAACGAAAAATTCAAATAAATATATGTATATGTATCACACGAAAATTCAAATATATAAATGTATCACACGAAAAATTCACAAGTATATTTCACACAAGTTTACAAGTATAAACGAAAGAAGTATCAAGAATGTGTTTTATGTATCCCTAGTTAAATTGCTATATGATTTGTTCGAATTTTCAAAGTACGTGGAGCAGAGGAGATAACAGTGCAATGGACTGATACAGCCCGAGGTAGTATCATGCTTATTCCGATATACCTCGAAAATTCAAACCAAGAAAATGTTTTCTTTTGAGATTAAAAATTTACTTATATCAAACTCATTTAAGGTTTTGAAGCTCGGTGGACGTGCGGCCTAGGTCTATCGACTAGACACAAGATTCCGTGGTTTCAGAAGGCTAGAACGAAAGTACTAATAATGGAGTGAGGCAAGACTCGTTTTTGGACACCACGGAGAGCGAACTCCCTATTGACTCACTCACCGAGAATGAGCATCAGTCTGTGGGCCTTGAGATCTAGTTAAACAAACCTCAACACCAAAATTAAAACAAACGAACTATGAATGCCCCTTACTCTGTTGAGAACCTTATGTTGTCAGTACCACTAAAGTGCATAAAAGCCGCCCTCAACCTCATAAAAACGCAAGCGCTAGTATGAAGGGTTAAGGCTAATATCAACATTAGTGACCTTACCTATTCCTCTTCCCCTCAAAACCAAAAACAAACTCAACATAAATAGACTTTTAAAACTCCCTAACAATTTAGCAACTATACAATACAACACACGAAATATACATGTATCAACAAAATGGTTTGGTTCTTAAGGTCATCAAATTTTGTAAGTATGTAAATGCCGAAACTTAGAATTTCTAATATCTTTTATTCACACAACTTTAAAATTTGAGGTACGTGGAGCAGACGAGATAACAGTGTAATGGGCTGAAGCAGTCTAAGGTAGTATCATGCTTATTCCGATATACCTCAAAAATTAAAGACGAATTTTATATTTGAAGAAGAATAGATTCACATATGTTCAAGTTATCTTCTAGCGTCTAAAGTGAGGTGATGCTTCGGCACAAGCTGTTGTCTAGGTCGAGCGTATTTTACTTTTCAAAGGCGGTGTCGTTAAGATTCACGGAGAGTAAACTCTCTTTAGGAACCAGGCAGGTCTCAAAGTTGGTAACCACGGAGGACAAGTCCCCAATCGACTCACTCACCGAGAATGATCATCAGTCTGTGGGTCTTGAGAACCAGTTTTACAAACCTCGAACCAATCAATGAAAGTAAACTTGCCCTATACTTTGTAAAATAAACTCGGGTCCTAGCGGTCTACAAGTATTGATTAAAACCGCCCTCAACCTCATAGAAGTAATGACTTTGCTGAAATTTCGCTTGTATGCGTGGGGGGGAAGTATCCCGCATTTCCCAATCTACATAAAAACGGATCCAACAAAGCACCATTCGTATGAAGGGTTTTGGTTATGATCAACAAAAGAGGCTTCACCTACATGTTACACTTTAGAAACTACAATAAACTCAAAGCATACACAAAAACTATCAACTTCCTAGAAATTATCTAAGTGTTACAACATTCACAATAATATACATCACAAAATCGGCAATTAATCAAAACAAAAACCAAAAACCAAAAGCAAAAATCGGAAAATCCCTATTTACTATTACATGTCCGAAAAATCCTATTATACATATTCCAAAAACTATAAAAGAATTAAATAATCTGCAATATACATAATTACAAAACAACACTTTATGAATCAAAAATGATTAAATTTCCCCGGCAACGGCGCCAAAAATTGATGGAGACATTATCCAAGCACAAAGTACCTGCAAAACAACTTCATACACATAATACACTTCTTTTGTCAATTGTAGTTAGGACAAGTAGGGATCGTTCTATCCGGGGAAATCAAGGGCTTTCAATCACACAAAGTGTTGCACATAAGGGGGTTGTCGATTTTTATGTCTAATTACCTACTGATTTTTACAAAAATTAAAACCTAAATTATTATTTACAATTGATCAACATCTTCCACACAATCACAAAACACAAAACTCATTACACATGCAACGAAATTAAAACAAGTAATAGGGGCAGCATGCAAAAATCGAATTCAAGATCAACTAAGTTCCAATTTAATTAGAGCCTTCGCGGTATATCTAATTATTCAAAACATCACAAGTATTTAGAATTAACTTCGCGTATAATCCTAAACATGGTACTAATTGGTTTAACAACACTTCGCGTAGAAATTAAACACAAATAGCACATAAGCACAATATGTCGAATTGGAACATGTTAGCAGGTATGGCGTCACTCATCCCACATCGACATGTAAATTTCCAGAATTACTCTAGCCCTTAAATAAATACACATTAAAACCAACTTCGCGTATGATCCAACATGTATTAAATCGGCAAGTGAATTCAACATCTAGACAACACTCATGGCCTTTCGAATGCATCTAGACATCTCCTTCGGTTGATGTCTAAGGGAAATAAACCTAATTAAATCAAGAAAACATGTAAAAGCTTACTGCCCATCATACCATATTCAATTAAATCACAAGCATAATTCGGTAATTAAACACAAGAAAACCAAACAATATAACAAGAATTCGGAAATCCCATGAATAAATAACAAAACCAAAATCGGAACCAAGAATCCATACATAATTCATAGACAAATTAATTTATAAATACAAAGAAACTAAAGCCATCGAAAATTACAATCCAAGTGACAACCTTGTTGAAGAATTCGGCAAGTGGATTGGTGTTGATGATTGGAATGATTTTATGAAAGGTGGTGGAAGATGGTTCGGCTATGTTCTTGGTGAGGATTTTTGGAGAGAATTCGGCAGAGTTTCGGCAAGTTTAAGTGAGGAAGAGAAGATGATTTTCTGAATTTAAGTTGTGGTATTTATAGAGGAGAGGAGGCAAGCATAATTCTGAATATTTGTTACACGGCACAAGGAAGAATCCAAATCCAACTTGTCTTCTTTTTCTTCATTCTCACGGCAAAGCATCATCATTGCCGAAATAATTCCTCCAATTCCTTTTCGTTTATCTTCCATGAATTCCTGAAAATAAGATTAAGAAATAAATCATAAAGAAGATAAAAATATGTAGCACAATTATCATGAGTAAGAGTCCTAAATAGATAAGGAATCCTAGTCCAACAAGGAGTTGTATTTTCAATGAAACTCTTTCGACTTTACAAAAACGTCGAGCATTTGTAGACTCCTTGTCCGACTAAAACTCCTATTTTCATAGACTTCAATTAGGACTCAAACTTGTAGAATCCTTATCCAACTGGGATTCCTACTTTAGTAAGGATTCCTTTTCCAACTAGAGTTCTAGTTGAAAAAGGAGTCCTAGTTGCAATCAAACTCTTATTAGGAATCCTAGTTCAATAAGGACCCCACCATAATTATGCATTTTTAACATTTCAAGCACAAACCGATTCCACACATATATTAGAAACGACGAAAAATAAAGAAATCAATTCCGACAAGTTTCCTAGTCAAAACAGGTTTCCTAGTCCAAACAGGATTCCCTAGGAATCCTACTCAAACTAAAACTCTTCAAAAATCGACATTTCTGCATTTTAGCTCAATTTATACACCAACTCTTGCCAAAGACTCCAACATGAATCAATGACTATATTACAACAATAAGGGATAAGAATTGCATAAATGGGGGTAAAAACATATTAAGAACGTCGCATTTTATGCTCCTATCAGGAGTAAGATCCACCTCAAAAGTCTTGGCTTGGCATCACTCTTAGACAGCAAATACTTGAGTGCGGAATGATCCGTGTGGACGATGACTTTAGACCCCAAGAGATAGCTTCAAAACTTTTCTAAGGCAAAGACCACCGCCAACAACTCTTTCTCGGTGGTAGTATAGTTCACTTGGGCATCATTCATGGTCTTGCTTGCATAATATATAGCATGCAAGAGTTTCTCCTTGCGTTGTCCCAACACGGCTCCCAGGGCATAGTCACTTGCATCACACATAATTTCAAATGGGATAGTCCAATCCGGTGAGCAAATAATAGGAGCATTGGTAAGTAGCTCCTTTATCCTCTCAAATGCCTTCAAGCATGCTTCATCAAATACAAATGGAGTTTCCTTGGCTAATAAATCACAAAGGGCCTTTGTCTCCTTGGAGAAATCTTTCATGAACCTTCGATAAAAGCCGGCATGCCCAAGAAAGCTTCTTACATCTTTCACATTTTTCGGGGGAGGTAATTTCTCAATGACTTCCACCTTGGCTTTGTCTACTTCAATACCCTTGGATGAGATCTTATGGCCAAGAACAATCCCTTCTTCCACCATGAGGTGACATTTCTCCCAATTTAGCACTAAGCTAGTCTCTTCACACCTCTTAAGAATACGGGAGAGACGATCAAGACATTCTTCGAATGAATTCCCATGGACGGAAAAGTCATCCATGAAAACTTCTACAAACTCAAGCAATTCGGCAAGGATGGCAATTACACACCGTTGGAAGGTGGCGGGTGCATTACAGAATCCGAAAAGCATTCTCCGGTAAGCAAATGTTCCAAATGGACATGTGAATGTGGTCTTTTCTTGATCTTCGGGGGCAATAGGAACTTGATTATATCCGCTATAGCCATCAAGGAAACAATAGAATGCATGCCCCGCAAGTCTTTCCAGATTTGGTCGATGAACGGGAGTGGGAAGTGGTCCTTTCTTGTGGCGGCATTCAACTTGCGATAATCCACGCAAACCCTCCAAGTGTTTGCAACTCTTTGTGGAACCATCTCTCCCTTCTCATTTTTCACCACCGTTATTCCTCCTTTCTTAGGCACCACTTGTATCGGAGAGACCCATTTAGAATCGGAGATAGAATAGATAATACCATTATCAAGGAGCTTAATGATCTCATTCTTCACTACCTCAAGCATGTTGGGATTCATTCTTCTTTGAGCTTCCCTTCTTGGTTGTGCTTCATCCTCCATGTAAATATGATGCATGCAAAGAGTGGGACTCAACCCCTTGATGTCACTAATCTTCCATCCAAAAGCACCCTTATGCCTCCGAAGAACATCAAGAAGTAATGACTCTTGCTCTTGTGACAAACTCGAAGAGATAATGAGAGGTTTATTATGAGCATCATCAATGTAAACATACTTCAAATTTGAGGGAAGAGGCTTCAATTCAATTGGAGTTGAACTCAAAACCCGGGTAGGATTGATGGAGAGATAGTTGCTAGTAGCACACACCCCACTATCTTCATGCCTTGTATAATAACCATTGTCTTGAGTCGATATAGGCATATCAAAATAAGACTCAAGGTGCTCAACGGCTTTCGATGTGCCCTCTTCACAAAAATCCATCCCAAAGTGTGCTATGGCCGATTCTAAGGCATCATTTGATGAAGTCTCATGAAAAGTGTGCTCCACGAAGTCATCGATCTTATCCTCCACTTCAATAGAATAGACTTTTTGCAATCTCATAGGCTTCTTCAATTCATCAAAGATCTTGAATCCAATAGTAGTGTCATACACCGTCATGGTAAGTAAGCCCAATTTGACATCAATCTTTGTCCCCGCCGTGGCCATAAAAGCTCTACCAAAGATAATAGGGAGATCATCTTGATAAACTTCCTCCATGTCAAGAATGACAAAATCGTCCGGTATGACTAACTCGTCGACTTGCACCAACACATCCTCCACAACTCCTCTTGGATACCTCACACTTCTATCGGCTAGTTGGAGAGAAATTTGTATAGGCTTGAGGTCGCTCAACCCAAGATCCTTGTAGACACCATATGGCATTAAATTGATACTTGCCCCCAAGTCCATAAGAGCCTTCTCAAATGGTCTTTCACCAATCTTGCAAGGAATAGTAAAGGACCCCGGATCCTTAAGCTTGGGAGGTAATTTCCTTTGAAGCACGGCACTTATTCGCTCATTCAAACACACTTTTTCATCCTTCTTCAGTTTACTCTTATACCGCTTGTGGGTGCATAAATCCTTGAGAAATTTAGCATAAGTGGGAATGGTCTTGATAGCATCAAGAAGAGGAATATTGACCTCCACCTTCTTGAATACATCAAAACACTCCATGGACTTCTTCTCTTTCTTACTCAACGCCTTCTCTTGGTACACCGCTTGTGGAAAAGGAAGTACCACTTCTTCTTGCATGTCTTCCACACTTGGCTTACACCCACTTGTTCCCACATTGTCACTTATGGTCTTAGACTTGGCTTTGCTCTTCAAATACTCATCACTATACCCCAAATTTACTCCATCATCTCCCACATCGCCCGTAGCCTTCTTTTGAAATCCGGGAGGTACTTTTGGAACATTAGGAGTCAACAAAGCTTCCCTTGGTGCATCCATCTCCTCATCATCATTATTAGGAGCAACCTTGTTATCATATATCTTTCCACTTCTCAAAATTGTGATGGCTTTGGCTTGGTTGATTCTTGGGTTCTTTTCGGTCATAGAAGGCAACTCCCCTTGCTTTCTTTCTCTCATCTCACTAGCCAATTGCCCCATTTGGGCTTCAAGCTTATGCAAGCCTTGAGTAGTGGAGGCCACCTCATTCCGAACACTTTGAATAAGCTCATTTTGATTTGCCAATACCTTGGCAAGCATCTCCTCAATGCTAGATTTAGGAGGATCCACTTGTTGAGGGGGGACTTGAGTATTAGGAGCTTGGGAGGGAGGTCTTGCTTGATAAGGTGGCTTTGGATAAGCATTGCCACCATAAGTAGCACCATTGGCACCCTTGTTTCCTTGAAATCCTTGGCTCCCACTAGCCCCACCATAGTTGACACCTCCTTGATTGTAATTCACTCCTTGGTTGCCACCCCATGAGAAGTTAGGGTGGTTTCTCCATCCGGGATTGTAGGTGTTGGAATAAGGGTCATTCTTCGGTCTTGAATATGCCATTTGCTTGCATTCTTCAATGATCTCGGGGAAACAATCTCCATGAGGGCAAGGATGCTTATATGTTTGCTTCTCACTTATTCATGCCGTGATACATGTTTATGGAATTTGGAATTTGTGTGCTTACTCTCGAATGTTTAACTTGAAAGCTATGCATTCTTAAGATTCTGAGACAATTGTTTTTGGGGCTGTAGTAGTTTTGTTTTTAATTTAATTTTGCTAAGGGACTAGCAAAACCTAAGTGTGGGGTAATTTGATAGGAGCATTTTATGCGACGTTCTTAATATGTTTTTACCTCCATTTATGCTTTTCTTAACCCTTATTTGTGTAAGATCGAGTCATTAGAGTGAGTCTTGAGTCTTTGGCAGAAATAATATGAAATTGTGCGCAATGATATTGAATTAGAAAAGTTTCGGCAATTCCTAGTCAAACTAGGAATCCTAATTGAACCAGGAAAGTAAAAATGCTTTGTCGTTTCTAAAAACGATGAAGATTGAGATTAGGAAACTTCTTTTGATTAGGAAACCTATTCGGATTAGGAAACCTAGCTTGTCTAGGAAACTAAAATGAATTAGGAAATCGGATTGAACAAGGAAACCTATTTTGAATAGGGAAGATTATTCTTGCCGAAACTTACCATATTTATTTTCTTGACTTTTCAGAAAATATTTCCACAATTGAAATCTTGAAGCAAGAGGAAAAGAAGACCTAAAAAGGCAAGGAAAGTTCAGATGCAAATAGGAAAGAAGAGAAGAAACATAAAGAACCCTGTTCAAATTCGGGCAGATTCCTGTCTGCCAACTTCCGGAATTTCTGCCAGACGAACCACAAGGAATTTGGGGAAACCCTTTTATGGCGAGGAAGGCCTTTGAGTCTAGTTTCTTCAGGATTTGGAATCGCATCAAAACCTTTCTTGAGTAAAAAGTTATGCAAGAATCATTGCCGAAAGGTGAGTCTGCCGATTTCAGAAAAGAAGAAAAGAAGAAGGAAGGTTTGGCCGGTTTGTCCTAGCTACAAAAGGGAAGGTTTAATTGCTGAATCATACAAGGAAAGGGACATTATTCTTACATCAAATTGGTAAGAAACCTTTGTGCAATAAGGAAAAGAATTCAGCCAAAATAAGAAAAGGAAGGAACTCTCAATACTTGCCTGTTTTGCACCAATCCTTAATGGCTAGGGTTTTCCTTTGCTCCCTATATATTGAGGCCGGCTGCCTCTCTTCATTATCATCACATTCTGCATGAAAATACTAGCCAAAGTTCTGCCCAAAGTTCTCTCAAGTCAACGAAGAAAATCATCAAGCCGAAACACATCCATTCTCCCACCACAAAATCGCAAGAACCCTAACCTACCTTCATCCATGCACTCCACCACCTCTTGCCGAATCTTCCAAGGTTTTTCAAGTTGTGATTCATCCCTATGGCTTGTATTATTTTCTGCCTTGTTACAATCTTTGTTGTATTAATACTTGGTTTAATAAGTTTTGTATGAACAATTCTTTGAATAGGGCAGTGGTATATTCGGCTATGTTTCTATGATTTGCTTGATTAATTTTCATGAATTCTATGCATAAAAATCGTGTACGTGCCGGCTGCCCTTGTCATGGCAGTTCCAAGGGTCTCGATTTCACTTGCCAAAGTAATTTAGATTGCATCATACGCTGAGTTGTTGTGTCTAAGTCACTTAAGAGGGTTACCATAATTCTGAAAATTTGCATGTTTAAACAAGATGTGTGACGACTTGCTTGTTTATGTGTTTCCAATTTGGCTTTTGTGCTTATATGTTCTTCGTGTTTAACTTCTACGCTGAGTGTTTTTAAACCGATTAGCATTATGTTTAGGGTGATACGCTGAGTTAACTCTAAATACTTGTGAAGTCTTAAAGATTAGATGGACCGCTGAGGGCTCTAATTAAAATCGGAATTAAGTTAAATCATAGGAATTGCCGATTGTATGCTTGCTGCCTATTTGTTCTTTGGTACGTGTCATGCATGATTTTGAAGTTCTTTGTGCTATGCTTTGTGTGGAATTGTTGATCACTTGTATATATATAATTTAGATTTTTATTTTCAGTAAGTATTTAATCCCAATTCCGAATCCCCCATTGTTATGTTTCTGTTAACACTTTAATTCTCGATTACCCTTCAAGTTCCCCGGATTGATCGAACCCTATTTATCCATACTAACGATGAAATTTTGCAGGGTTTTAAATTAGTGTGAGTTTCGGCTCCCACCAGATATTTCCGATATTTCCACGAAATTTCCGATATTTTCTGATATTTTCCAGAATTTTTTTATCCAATTTTCAAAAACTAATTTTCAACAATTTAAAACACATAATTTTCAACACCTAATTTTAATTTCTAACATACGGTTACATACCTTTAAGAGTTACTTTTATATCAACAACTTTTTATTTCTAACCTATCTTTCAAATTTTTTATCTCAACTACTTCAAGAGCTACTCATCTTCTCTCTCGAACAACATAAATGTTCAACACCTAATTTTAATTTCTAACCTACCTTCAAGAGTTACTTTTATATCAACTACTTTTTATTTCTAACCTATACTATGAGTCTCAGAATCCTCAAAGATCGCCACTTGACCCATATGGTTGGCATGTAAGTCAATATATGCAGAATTTTAGATAAGAGCAATCATTTAACGAATATTCTTCGCAGTTCACCAATGACTCTACACAAGAGGAAGAAGAAGGCAGTGCAAATTTTGAACCTCATCGGTCTTCTGTATGGTTTTAAAAACTTCATTTAGTTGCTTTTGTGAAATATTATGTACAAACAATGTTAAAGGGTGTGATGGTCTAGCCTCATTTTAGGTTTCAAGTATAAATTATATATATTAAATCATATTTCAATAAATGTAAGCTCTATTCACGTAGTAATTTATATAACATTTCAATAAATTAATATCTATTTGAGTTTATTAATATTTTATTCTCACATATGATCGATAACATAGTATAAAACAATCTTAGAAAGTTTCAATACAAATTTCCATGTATTTCTTATAGTTTCTGTCGTTTTTGTCAAAATTTCTAATGGATCGATATTTCCGTCGAAATATCCATATTTTGAAACGTCGATATTTCCTCGATATCTGATATCTTACTCCTTGGTTTTAACTAAACCACTCAAATTAGAATCGTTTACCTTTGGTGCTTCCTTGTTGAAAGTGGCGGGATCCCTTTCTAGGTCGCTCTTCTTCATTGTCTCGAGCTCCTCATTGCTCGGTTTACCTCTCTCGGCCTCATTGCCGTGAGCAACCTCTTCGTCGCCGTGAGCAACCTCTATCTCATCCTCATCGTCTTCTATGATCACGGCATCCTTCTTCATGTTCCCCTTTGGCGTTGGTCCTTCCAACACTTTACCACTCCTTGTGGTGATAGCTTGAGCTTGCTCCTTCTTTGGATTCTTGATCACATTTGACGGAAGCTTTCCTTGTTCTCCAAATTGCCCCATGAAATCCACAACCTGCCCCATTTGCTTTTTGAGCTCGGTTATATCTTTAGCATTGGTTTGTTGTCCCACCAACAAAGCTTGAGTAGTGGTATTCAATTGGTTCTGCCCTATAGCTGAAGACTTCATCAACTCATCATAGTTAGGAGCACTAGACACTCCTTGATTGCTTGACATGAATGGAACTTGTGGCCTTTGAAAGGATACGGCTGCCCTAGGTTGAAAAGGAGCATTTGGTTGCACATTTGGTCTAAGCACATTATCATTGTTAGCCCATCTGAAGTTGGGGTGATCACGATACCTTGGGTTGAAATTATTTGAGTAGCCTCCTTCTTGGTATCCCACAACATTCACCTCCTCATATCCCTCACTTGCTACTTGTGGACATTGATCCGTAGGGTGTCCTTCCGTGCATACCCCACAAACTTGAGCATTTTGTTTCTTCATTAATTGAGCCAACATGCTACAGAGCTTGTCAACCTTCTCCTCCAATGCCGAATTGGTTCTTGTCTCATGTACTTGTCTTGCCTTGTTCTGAGGCCCAATTTGTTGATTCTTTAAAGCTCGCATCTCCAAAAGATTAGTAGCTTCTGCGTTGCCCTTCTCAAGGAATGATCCTCCAGCTGATGAGTCAAGAAATTCCTTGTCCAAATCACGCATCCCCTCATAAAAGTATTGTAGAAGGAGTCCTTCACGGATGCCATGTGCGGGACAAGATGTAATAAGAGCCTTGAAACGCTCATAGTAGTCATAGAATGGCTCATCATGGGCTTGCTTGATGCCAGTAATTTGTGCCCTTAGTTGAGTCACTCTATAAGCTGGAAAATACTTGAGCAGGAACTGATTTACCATAGAGTTCCAAGAAGTGATACGTCCAGAAGGCACAGTGAATAGCCATGTCCTCGCCTTCTCTTCAAGTGAAAATGGAAAAGCTCTCATCTTCACCTGTTGTAAATTAGCTCCTCTAGGACACACGGACTCACAAGTAAATTGGAATTGTTGCAAGGGTTGATTCGGGTCTTCACCTGCTAGTCCATGGAACTTAGGCAACTCGTGCATAAATCCACTCCTTAACTCGAAGTCCTCTGACTTGTCGGCTGCCACAGGTGGATAAGTGATGTTGGAATGCACCATGCCTCCGTTAGCTCCATTGACGTGTCCATTCTGCTCTCTGATTGATGCCATTGATGGTGGGGGATATGCTAAATCAAAGTTCAAATAATTCACTGGAAAAGGACTCTGAAGTTGCTCAAACTCTGGATCTTCGTGAAACAAAGGATTAAGTTCATACGAAGCTTCTGATGGAAATGGTGACGTTGGAGGTGCAACAAAGTCACGATAAAAAAGTAATGATGTAGGTGACGTGAATTGGTGCTCAAATGATGGTGTGCTTGGCGATGCTTGCTCACTATCTCTTTCTCCACAGATTCTAATCAACCGATCTTCAATATCTTGAGACCAATCCTCAATTCTGGACATTCATGTACCTGAGATTTTGAAGATCAAGTGATTAGGCAACGAATTCAAAAAGAAAAGTAAAATTTTAGAGTATAGTTAGAATCGGTTGTATATGTTAGTAGTATTGTTTCAAATGAATTTTCCATGAGTATATATATTACAACGAATTACACAAGTATACGTTCACGAAATTTCATACAAGAATCACATGCATGGAATCGGTCCTAATTTTTCAAAGTAATCGAATCATGTGATATTTGATATGTGAGTTTGCCGAACCCTAGAGTTTAATTTCTTTTATTCACACAATTTTAAAATTTGAGGTACGTGGAGCAGAGGAGATAACGGTGCAATAGACTGATACAGCCCCCGGTAGTATCATGCTCATTCCGATATACCTCAAAAATTAAAGACGAATTGGGTTGAAGAAAAATAGATCACATATGTCAAGTTATTTGGTTCCACTTTTCAAAGGCGATGTCGTTAAGATTCACGGAGAGCGAACTACCTACAGGAACTAGGCATGACTCATTTAGTCGTCACGGAGGGCGAACCCCCTATCGATCCCTTCTCTGAGAAGAATAATCAGTCTATGACCTTGAGATCCAGTTAAACAAACCTGAGAGCCATATCTATGAAAATAACTTGTCCTTTACCTTGTAAAACAAACTCGGGTCACTAGCGGTCTACAAGTGTTGATCAAAGCCGCCCTCAACCTCATAAAAATGGATCTGCCAAGTTATCGCTCGTATGCATGGGGTTAAGGCTAAGACCAACAAAAGCGGCTTCTCCCTACATATTACACTTTAGAAACTACAATAAACTCAAACATACATAACACTGATAGGAGCATAAAATGCGACGTTCTTAATATGTTTTTACCCCCATTTATGCAATTCTTATCCCTTATTGTTGTAATATAGAGTCATTGAGTCTTGTTGGAGTCGTTGGCAAGTGTTGGTGAATAAATTGAGCTAAACTGCAGAATTGTCGAATTTTGAAGAGTTTTAGTTTGAGTAGGATTCCTTATTGTACTAGGAATCCTGTTTGGACTAGGAAACCTGTTTTGACTAGGAAACTTGTCGGAATTGAGTTCATTATTTTTCGTCGTTTCTAATAACTGTGTGGAATCGGTTTGTGCTGGAAATGTTAAAAATGCATAATTATGGTGGAGTCCTTATTGAACTAGGATTCCTAATAAGAGTTTGATTGCAACTAGGACTCCTTTTTCAACTAGAACTCTAGTTGGAAAAGGAATCCTTACTAAAGTAGGAATCCCAGTTGGATAAGGATTCTACAAGTTTGAGTCCTAATTGAAGTCTATGAAAATAAGAGTTTTAGTCGGACAAGGAGCCTACAAATGCTCGACGTTTTTGAAAAGTCGAAAGAGTTTCATTGAAAATACAATTCCTTGTTGGACTAGGATTCCTTATCTATTTAGGACTCTTACTCATGATATTGTGCTACATATTTTTATCTTCTTTGTGATTTATTTCTTAATCTTATTTTCAGGAATTCATGAGAAGATAAATGGAGAATTGAGGAGATAATATCTTGAGGGAATTATTGCCGATTTGCTATGGTATTTGGTGGAATTATTTCGGATAAAGGGAGAGTTTGTGCCGTGTACTTTCAAAGATGAAGAGATGAATGTGGACTCTTCATGGCCGGCCAAAGGAAGAAATAAAGGAGGATTTAATTCTATTTTCACATAGAATTTTCGGAAGAAATTTAAAAGAAAAAGAAGAAAGAATTCTTGTGTGAGTCTTCAATTTCGGCAATGCATGAATGAATGTGGACTCAATATGGAACTTTATGCTAATACTTGGTGCCGAATTAAAGAGTTTTATTTGAAGAAAAGTGAAGAGATAATTCGGCAACAACAAGAGATAACTAGAAGACTTATTCTGCCATTATCTTTGAATTTTCGGAAAAGAAGAAAAGAGAAAAGCATAGGATGAATGTGGACCTAATTGAAGACTTGTGCAATTGCTTGTTGCTGAATTAAAGTGTTTTATTGAAGAGATATTGTTGCAACAATTCAGCAATTACATGAAGAGATAATTCGGCAGCAATGACATGAAGAGAAAAGGTCTTGCCGAACCCTAGTGCGCCCCTCTCCTCTATAAATACTCCTCCATAAATTCAGAAATATAATCTTATCTTCCCCACTTAAACTAGCCAAAACTCTGCCGAATTGCTTCCAAGAATTCTCACCAAGAACATAGCCGAACCACATACTCCACCACCTTTCATAAAATCATTCCAATCATCAACACCAATCCACTTGCCGAATCCTTCAACAAGGTTGTCACTTGGATTGTAATTTCAATGGCTTTTGTTTCTTTGTATTTATACATTAATTTGTCTATGAATTATGTATGGATTCTTGGTTTGTATTTTGGTTTTGTTAATTATTCATGGGATTTCCGAATTCTTGTTATATTGTTTGGTTTTCTTGTGTTTAATTACTGAATTATGTATGTGATTTAATTGAATATGGTATGATGGGCAGTAGGCTTTTGCATGTTTTCTTGATTTAATTAGGTTTATTTCCTTAATTCGTGTGCAACCGAAGGAGATGTCTAGATGCAATCGCAGGCCATGGTTGTTGTCTAGGTGTTGAATTCACTTGCCGATTTAATACATGTTGGATCATACGCGTAGTTGATTTTAATATGTATTTATCTAAGGGCTAGAGTAATTCTGGAAATTTACATGTCGATGTGGGATGAGTGACGCCATACCTGCTAACATGTTCCAATTCGACATATTGTGCTTATGTGCTATTTGTGTTTAATTTCTACGCGTTGTGTTATTAAACCGATTAGTACCATGTTTAGGATTACACGCGTTGTGGATTCTAAATACTTGTGATGTTTTGAATAATTAGATAAACCGCATTGGCTCTAATTAAATTGGAACTTAATTGATCTTGAATTCATTTTATGCTTGCTACCCCTATTACTTGTTTTAATTTCGTTGATTGTGTAATGAGTTTTGTGTTATGTGATTGTGTGGAAGATGTTGATCAATTGTATATAATAATTTAGGATTTAAATTCGTAAAAATCAGTAGGCAATTAGACATAAAAATTCGACACCCCCCTTTCTATGTGCAACACTTTGTGTGATTGAAAGCCCTTGATTTCCCCGGATAGAACGATCCCTACTTGTCCTAACTACAATTGACAAAAGAAGGGTATTATGTGTATGAAGTTGTTTTGCAGGTACTTTGTGCTTGGATAACATCTCCATCAATTTTTGGCGCCGTTGCCGGGGAAATTTAATGATTTTGATTCATAAAGTGTTGTTTTGTAATTATGTATATTGCAGATTATTTAATTTTGCTATAGTTTTTGGGATATGTATAATAGAATTTTTCGGACATGTAATAGTAAATAGTGATTTTCCGATTTTTGCTTTTGGTTTTTGGTTTCTGTTTTGATGAATTGCCGATTATGTGATGTATATTGTGAATGTTGTAACACTTAGATAATTTCTAGGAAGTTGATAGTTTTTGTGTATGCTTTGAGTTTATCGTAGTTTCTAAAGTGTAACATGTAGGTGAAGCCTCTTTTGTTGATCATAACCAAAACCCTTCATACGAATGGTGCTTTGTTGAATCCGTTTTATGTAGATTGGGAAACGCGGGATACTTCCCCCCCACGCATACAAGCGACATTTCAGCAAAGTCATTATTTCTATGAGGTTGAGGGCGGTTTTAATCAACACTTGTAGACCGCTAGGGACCCGAGTTTATTTTACAAAGTATAGGGCAAGTTATTTTTCATTGATTGGTTCGAGGTTTGTAAAACTGGTTCTCAAGACCCACAGACTGATGTTCATTCTCTGTGAGTGAGTTGATAGGGGACTTGTCCTCCGTGGTTACCAACTTTGAGACCTGCCTGGTTCCTAAAGAGAGTTTACTCTCCGTGAATCTTAACGACACCGCCTTTGAAAAGTAAAATACGCTCGACCTAGACAACTGCTTGTGCCGAAGCATCACCTCACTTTAGACGCTAGAAAATAACTTGAGCATATGTGAATCTATTTTTCTTCAAAAGATAAAATTCGTCTTTAATTTTTGAGGTATATCGGAATAAGCATGATACTACCTTGGACTGTTTCAGCCCATTGCACTGTTATCTCCTCTGCTCCACGTACCTCAAATTTTAAAAGTTGTGTGAATAAAAGATATTAAAAATTCTAAGTTTCGACATTTACATACTTACATAATTCGATGACCTTAAAAACCAAGCCATTGTTGATACATGTATATTTCGTGTGATTTATTGTATAACTAGCTAAATTGTTAGGGAGTTTTTAAAGTCTATTTAGGTTGAGTTTGTTTTTGGTTTTGAGGGGAAGAGGAATAGGTAATGTCACTAATGCTGATATTAGCCTTAACCCTTCATACTAGCGCTTGCGTTTTTATGAGGTTGAGGGCGGCTTTTATGCACTTTAGTGGTACTGACAACATAAGGTTCTCAACAGAGTAAGAGGCATTCATAGTTCGTTTGTTCTAATTTTGGTGTGGAGGTTTGTTTAACTAGATCTCAAGGCCCACAGACTGATGTTCATTCTCTGTGAGTGAGTCGATAGGGAGTTCGCTCTCCGTGGTGTCCAACAACGAGTCTTGCCTCATTCCATTGTTAGTACTTTCGTTCTAGCCTTCTGAAACCACAGAATCTTGTGTCTAGTCGATAGACCTAGGCCGCATGTCCACCGAGCTTCAAAACCTTAAATGAGTTTGATATAAGTAAATTTTTAATCTCAAAAGAAAACATTTTCTTGGTTTGAATTTTCGAGGTATATCGGAATAAGCATGATACTACCTTGGACTGTTTCAGCCCATTGCACTGTTATCTCCTCTGCTCCACGTACTTTGAAAATTTGAACAAATCATATAGCAATTTAACTAGGGATACATAAAACACATTCTTGATACTTCTTTCATACTTGTAAACTTATGTGAAATATACTTTTGAATTTTCGTGTGATACATATACATATTTGAATTTTCGTGTGATACATATACTTATTTTTATTTGAATTTTTCGTTAATATTTACTTATATTTGTATGATACATACTTTTACCCTAACACTAACATATTTCTTGATACTTCTTTCATTTATACTTGTGAAATTGTGTGAAATATACTTGTAATTTTTCATGTGTTATATTTTTGTGTAATATACTTACTTTTTATTGTGTGAAATACTTATACTTACTTAAATTTTCGTTGATACTTACTTATATTTTTGTGTGATACTTTAACCCTAACACTAACTTATACATTCTAACTATACAATAAACGTATGCTTTTTTTTTTAAATTCATTGACCAAACACTTGATCTTTTAAAAATTTCAGGTACATGAATCTTGGTTGGTCACAAGAAATTGAGGATAGATTGAAAAGAATTTGCAACCAAGAAGAAGTAGAGCAAGTATTGCCGAGCACACCTTCACCAGAACATCAGTTTGTTTCTCCCACCTCATCACTTTTCAACAGAGATTTTGTTGCACCACCCTCACCATTTCCTTCAGAAGCTTCGTGTGAACTTAATCCTTTGTTTCACGAAGAACCAGAGTTTGAGCTACTTCAAAGTCCCATACCAATTCAATATTTGAACTTTGATTTACCTGATCCTACATTCAAGATGACTTCATTGAGAGAAGAGAATGGGTAAGTCGATACGCCACTAGGAGGAGTGGCAAGACCAAGCAATGTGACATATCCTGCTGTTGCACCTGGCAAATCAGCAGAGTTTGAGTTGAAGGGTGGATTTATTCACCAATTGCCCAAGTTCTATGGATTAAGTGCAGAGGATCCTAATCGCCGTATCCACAAGTTTGAATTTTGATGTGAGTCAATGTGCCCAACTGGGGCAGATTTACAGCATGTGAGGATGAAGGCATTTCCTTTCTCACTTGAAGAAAGGGCAGCCGAATGGTTCTATGCAATGCCACCAGGAAAAATGACGTCTTGGAACACAATGGTGAAGGAATTTCTCACCAAATACTTTCCTTCATCAAGGGTGACACAAATCAGAAAGGAGATCACCTCAATTAGACAAGAGCCAGACGAGAGCTTTGATGTGTACTATGATAGGTACAAATCTTTGGTGGCAACGTGTCCTAATCATGGGATACGTGAAGGTCTTTTGCTTCAGTACTTTTATGAAGGGTTGCGCCCTATGGAGAGACGATTTCTTGATTCAGCTGCTGGAGGATCATTAATGGAGAAGAGCAAGGAGGAGGTTAAGAACTTGTTGGAGATGCATTTCACTAACCAGCAACAGTTTGGGTCTACTTCCTCCAAGCGTGTTAGTGAGGCTAGCGGATTTGAGGAGTCTAGTGCCATCAAGGAGCTTCGTGAAGACATGGGGAAAATCACTCAGATGATGACACAAATGATGAAGCCGAAACAAGCTCAAGTTTGTGGTGTTTGCCGAATGTAAGGGCATGTAACCGATTTATGTCCTCAACTTGGAATGGATGAGCATTTTGAGGAGGCCAATGCATTGGGATTTCCTCAACAACAAAGTGGGCAGCGGTTTGGGAATTTCAACCCAAGGTACAACGATCACCCAAATTTTCGTTGGGCCAACAACAGCAATGTTCAGAACCCTCAACCGTTGGCGCAACCACAAGCAAACCAAGGAGGCATGGCGTATCAACCAAGACCTCAAGGACAATTTCAGGGATTTACAAGACCTCAGCAACAATTCTACAACAACAATGCTCAAGCATCATCAAACCCTAACTATGATGAAATGTTGAAATCTTTGAATGATGCAACTCACACATTGTTGCAATCTACAACCTCTGACACTAAGGATATTTCTGAGTTGAAGAATCAGATGGGAAAGGTTGTGGATTTTATGGGGCAGATCCATGAACAAGGGAGGTTACCTGCAGGAGTGATCCCTAATCCCAAGAATGAGCAAGCAAAGTCAATCACCACGAGGAGTGGTAAAGTCTTGGAAGGGCCGAATGTTGGGAGGACTATTGAGGCCGTGGTGGAGTGTGATGATGATGAAGCCGAGCACAAGGTGGCACACGACAATGATGGTGTAGCACACGGCAATAAGGCTGAGAAAAATAAACCGAGCAAGGATGAGCTCGACGTTATGAAGAAAAGGGAGTTGGAGAAAGATCCCGCAACCTCAGAGACACACAAGGTAAATAACTCAAACTCAAGTGGTTTAGTTAATACTAACCTATCTTCTTGTTTACCTTTTCCTTCTAGATTTGCTAAATCGAAGAAGGAGAAATCAGATGAGGAGGTACTTGATATTTTTAGACGTGTGGAGGTCAACATCCCCCTTTTGGAATGCATCAAGCAGATTCCAAAGTATGCCAAGTTTTTGAAAGAGCTTTGCACAACAAGAAGGCATACAAGAGAGGAACAGGTAGTGAAGATGAGTGAGACGGTTTCTGCCGTTCTCCAAAGGAAGCTTCCACCGAAAATGAAAGACCCAGGCAGCTTTACAGTGCCATGTAAAATTGGACAATCTTGCTTTGATAAAGTTTTGCTAGATTTGGGGGCTTCAATAAATGTTATGCCATATAATGTGTATAAGTCCTTAGGTCTAGGCGAGTTGCAACAATATCTCTTCAATAAAATGTTTTATTGAAGAGATATTGTTGCAACAATTCAGCAATTACATGAAGAGATAATTCGGCAGCAATTACATGAAGAGAAAAGGTCTTGCCGAAACCCTAGCAGCCCTAGCCTTGCCGAACCCTAGTGATCCCCTCTCCTCTATAAATACTCCTCCATAAATTCAGAAATATCATCTTCTCTTCCCCACTTAAACTAGCCAAAACTCTGCCGAATTGCTTCCAAGAATTCTCACCAAGAACATAGCCGAACCACATACTCCACCACCTTTCATAAAATCATTCCAATCATCAACACCAATCCACTTGCCGAATCCTTCAACAAGGTTGTCACTTGGATTGTAATTTCAATGGCTTTTGTTTCTTTGTATTTATACATTAATTTGTCTATGAATTATGTATGGATTCTTGGTTTGTATTTTGGTTTTGTTAATTATTCATGGGATTTCCGAATTCTTGTTATATTGTTTGGTTTTCTTGTGTTTAATTACTGAATTATGTATGTGATTTAATTGAATATGGTATGATGGGCAGTAGGTTTTTGCATGTTTTCTTGATTTAATTAGGTTTATTTCCTTAATTCGTGTGCAACCGAAGGAGATGTCTAGATGCAATCGCAGGCCATGGTTGTTGTCTAGGTGTTGAATTCACTTGCCGATTTAATACATGTTGGATCATACGCGTAGTTGATTTTAATATGTATTTATCTAAGGGCTAGAGTAATTCTGGAAATTTACATGTCGATGTGGGATGAGTGACGCCATACCTGCTAACATGTTCCAATTCGACATATTGTGCTTATGTGCTATTTGTGTTTAATTTCTACGCGTTGTGTTATTAAACCGATTAGTACCATGTTTAGGATTACGCGCGTTGTGGATTCTAAATACTTGTGATGTTTTGAATAATTAGATAAACCGCGTTGGCTCTAATTAAATTGGAACTTAATTGATCTTGAATTCGTTTTATGCTTGCTGCCCCTATTACTTGTTTTAATTTCGTTGCATGTGTAATGAGTTTTGTGTTATGTGATTGTGTGGAAGATGTTGATCAATTGTATATAATAATTTAGGATTTAAATTCGTAAAAATCAGTAGGCAATTAGACATAAAAATTCGACACCCCCCTTTCTATGTGCAACACTTTGTGTGATTGAAAGCCCTTGATTTCCCCGGATAGAACGATCCCTACTTGTCCTAACTACAATTGACAAAAGAAGGGTATTATGTGTATGTAGTTGTTTTGCAGGTATTTTGTGCTTGGATAACACCTCCATCAGTTATTTAGATAAAAACATCAAACCCCTTCTAATTGCAATACTTTGTGTGATTAAATGCCCTTGATTTCCCCGGATAGAACGATCCCTACTTGTCCTAACTACAATTGACAAAAGAAGGGTATTATGTGTATGAAGTTGTTTTGCAGGTACTTTGTGCTTGGATAACATCTCCATCAAACACTATCAACTTCTTAGAAATTTATCTAAGTATTACAAACATTCAACACATATTTTTACATCACATAATTCGGCAACTTATCAAAACCAAAAACGAAAACCCTATTTACTATTACATATCTGAAAATCCTATTATACATATCCCAAAACTAAGGAAAAATTATACACATCTAAAAATTATACAAAGTTACAAAGTAACACTTCATGAATCAAAATATTTCAATTTCCCTGGCAACGGCGCCAAAAATTGATGGAATTTATTATATAAGCACATTGTATCTGCAAAACAACTTCATACATATATTACCCTTCTTGTGTCGATCGTAGTATTGACAAGTATGGATCGTTCTATCCGGGGAAATTAAGGACATTTAATCACACAAAGCATTACAAATTAATATGGGGGTTTAAGATTGGATTCTATAAGCTATTGAAAATTACGAAAGTAATAAAAATAAAAACCTAAACTATTATTTACACATGATCATCATCTTTCACACATGATACTACACACAAAACTCACAAAACAAATAAAAAATCAAACAAAGCAATAAGGCAGCAGCACTCAAATTCAATTCTAGTTCCAATTTAATTAGAGCCTTCGTGGTTATTCTAATTATTCAAAACTCCACAGTTATTTAGAACCAGCTTCGTGCGTAATCCTAAACATAGTGCTAATCAGTTTAAAGACACTTCGTGTAGAAATTAAACTAAGAAACACATAAGCACAATGAGTCGAATTGGAAACATATTAGCAAGTATGGCATCACCTCATCTCACATCGATATGTAAATTTTCAGAATTACTCTAGCCCTTAGAACCACACAAGGTAAATCAACTTCGTGTATAATTCACCTTATATTGTATTCGGCAATTGAAACCAACACACAAGATACAGCCATGATCAAGGCTGCCCCCATGTAGCGCTTAATTGTTTATAGTCTACTCAGCCTAGACTCTTAACTTCTTAATCAAGTTGTGGGCGACGCCTTTTGCAGTGTACACCTCCAAATTCGTGCCTCCTTACAATGGTTATCAAAAATTGATGTATGATTACTTCACTCTTCAACTGCATCACATCAAGATAAAGAAAATTAGAAGAGTGGAGAAGAGAGTTCAAAGAATAAGTTAATAGTGAGTTAGTGAATTAGCTAAAGTTAGAAGTTAGTGTATAAATATACAATAATTAGGTAAGTAGAATTTAATTGCAAATTATGAACAAAAGTTTGGAGTGATGGAACTCTTTTCTTGCAACACTTGTCGTCCTTCCCAAGTCAATGAGAGCTCCAATCAACTGTTACAATATAATTCTTCACCTCTTCTTTATGATCCGCAATTGACAATCAAACTCTACAAGTATGTTAGATAAAAAAAGATAAAGGCTCAACGAAAATTGAGGGTAGTTACAACATGTTACAAGAGACATACAAACAAGAAAATAATAAAAGTTAGAAAGTTAGATTTAGAGTTAGCAAGTATGGTTAGAGTTACAAATTAATTTTTTTTTTTTCTGTGTGAAAATCGTCCAATATATAGAGGCAAAAGGGGCTGCAACTAGGGTTCACAAAACCTAGTTTTTCTCAAACTTATCCTGCTGGCAGATTTGACCTTCGAGTGAAGATTATGGAATATCTTTCTCTAGAAAATAGATATTGAGGTGATTCCAGTTGGGTTGGAAACTAGACTCCCGTAGCTTTCTATCCAAATAAGGCTCGAGCTCTGATTCATTGTGAGCTTTCCGGGCGAGTCCGTGGAAATTGAGAGACGTGCACAGGAATTTTCCCGAAATTAATCAGGATTTGTTGCGATTTTGCTTCCTCTATTTTCTGTCGAAAATCATCAAGTTAATGACTGAATAATTGAGCAATATCTGTTTAGGTTTTGCATGAATTGATTCAGCCAAAAATCTAGCACAAAGGATGGAATTCAGTCCACATTGGTAAGCCAAATCCATGTAGAACTCGGTTTAGGTTTTCTTTTTTCGGCAGACTTGACCTTCGTGCATTCAAACCGGCATAACGTTTTTCTCAGGAAAGCTTTTGCTGCGATTTCAAGTCATATAGAAACTAGACTCGTAGAGCTTTCCAACGGTGTATGGCACGTTCTCTGGTTTTAAGCGATGTGTTCCACAAAAATCCCGGAAGTCAGGACACAGTCCCAGGAAAATCCTGGTAGTCCCTGGTGATCTTTGCTCAAACTGCCAAGTTGTAGCCATCGTTTGGGTGACTTTCCGAACTCCGATTGATCTGAAATTTTGACACAATACACTTTCGCTTGCCAATTATATGCATACCAAATTTCATCAAATTTGGAAAAGGATAGGTCAGTTTAGCACAGGCCTCAAAATCACGAAAACAACATATTTTGCACTTTTTCCTCAGATTTCTATACTTAGTCATTTTTCTGACAATTAAGCACACTTTCTTCAAAACTCTACCAAACTGACACTGAACTAAATTATGACTCTATCTTAGATAAATAAGGTTTAAACGAAACATAAATGAGGGCATAAGCTATTTAATTCGTCGCACATTGTGCTCCGCCGGCAGCTCCGCCCTGGAGGCCTAACACACCTCCAATCGATCCCAAATTTTCACATCAGCATCACCACCACCAGAGGGACTCATCCCGCTCATTTCCGCCGCCATTGGAGGTCTCCGCCGCCATGAATGTCGGCCCCGACGGCGGTCCAAATTATCCAACTTCCAATTTTTACAAAAATTACCCAATCGAACCTCCAATTCCATCTAATCAACTCTAAACAACCTCCTAAACCTGATTTCAACATCCGATTACAGCAAAAACACCAAATACCCAACCTCCACCGAAAATCATAAAACCCTAGAAATTTTAATTTCTAATTTCTCCTTACCTATTACGAATTGATTCAATCCCTTTCATAGACTTGTTGCACAAGTCGAGACCTTCAATTCCTCTCAAGAATCGCACCAATTGGTGGCCTGTGGAGGGAGAACCAGGTTCGACACAGTCAAACCTTATCCAGCAATTTCCTGCCGAACGGCGGCGGACCGCGCCGTGCCGCTGCCACAGGCGCAAGGAAGAGGAGGAGGCGAAGGTATCGTGACCAGCGGTGGCCAGACGGAGAAGACGGGTGGAGGTGCAACTGTGTCGAGCTCGGCTGAGTCGCGAGGAGAGAAGGAGAGAAAAAGAAGAAAAAGAAAAGAAAATAAAAGAAAAGGAAATTTCGGGAAATTTCATTTCCCGCTATTTATACTTATCCGAAAACGACAAGTTTCGGGTTTTTACGCCATAACTTTTTCACACGAACTCCAAATTAAACGTGCCACATGGCCACGAGCTCGTTTCATCGTCTTCTATCTCATCGAGAAATGAAATTCTTCCTCGGGTCAACTTATTTAAAAGTCAACATTTAGAACTTTTAAATTGAAACAACAATTCCTCGGAACATAAAAATGAAGGATAAAACGGTCAAAGTTAGTTCAAAATTCGGGTTGTATCAACTTCATTATGAAGTACTTCCCTCCTCAAAAGGCTAATGTAAGAAGGACCGAGTTGATGACTTTCAAAGAGGAGCATGATGATAGGTGCAGTGTGCAAGGATAGCGGCATAGCAGGCTGCAGCAGCAGGTCTCGGGTGTGGGCAGTGGTAGGCAGGGGCAGCCCTCTTCGGCAGGTGTGTCTGCTTCTCTTGAGGCCTGAATTTGGGTGTGTTCCAGTAACCCAACCTAAAAGTGCTCTAAAGCAATGTTGTAGGAGACACACGGAACGTTCCAGAGGTATAAAGTTTGCCTCAATCGGACCAGATTAAGTACTCTTTGTTTGGCCTTTTATTGGACCTATCGATCTGCCCAGTTTTCTGTTTCGCCTGATTGACCTTGCTGCACTCAAATTGAAACTGGGAACAGCTCAAGACTCCAAATTCACTTCTGTAAAATTCTACTGAAAGTAGACTCAGAGAGCTTTCCAACGGTGTATGGCTCACTTTCCCAGATTTTGTGAGTTGCAAACGGCAACCTTCCAAAGTTGACAGACTGCACTGCCCGAGTTCTGTTTTGGGCAGAACTTTCGAGTTTCCTGCACTTTTTCTTTCTTTTTCAACCTGCACACACACAAGACACATCAAAACGAACAAAACAAATAAAATGCAAGAAAATACAAATTTATACAGTTACGGTTTCAACAAATTCATACAAGAAAATACTAATTCATACAAGCTCGGCTTCAACAAAATTTTTCAAGGTTTTTCAAGAAATTTCCAGGAATTTTCAAGCTATACAAAGGGCATCAAAGTTTCAAAATGTTTTTCAAAAATTCAAATGAAAACTATACAAACACACGAAAATTTACAAAACAATGAACACTCAAACATATCAAGCTTTTATAATCCCCGGCAACGGAGCCAAAAATTGACGAGTCGCCGAAGCGAGCATCAAGCAATAATAACCCTACAATCGTTAGTAGTATAGAATAAGTAGGGATCGTTTTAGCCGGGGATTAAGGGTACCTGAAACATGAGAATGTTAACACAAATATTCACAAACACATATGCACATAATTGTCACACTTATATACATATATACATATTAACACACGAAATTATGGAGGATAAAAGGCTTGGCAGCAAAGCTGCCTCTAAATTCCTAGACATGAATTTAAGACATGAAATTAAATCCTAAAGTTACTATTTACAAGGTTGGTCGACATTCTTCCACAAAGCACTAGCACGAAAGCAATCAAAACACATAACAAACAAGCAAATAAGACTCACGGCAAAGTATTAAAATGTTCTAGACTCAACTTAACTCCAACCCAATTAGCTCCTAATCGGCACTACTAATTGATTAAGACTCCTCATGTATTTTAAGTGACTAATCGCCTAACCTTAAAATTATACTAGTCATCTTTGAATATTCTAATCGACGTAGACAAACATGACAAGTAATTAAGCACAAAGTCTTTTTCTTTAGTTGGAAACAAGTTAATATAGCAAGGTTGTCAATCATCTTATTAACAAGCATGTTCTTTAAACCACTCTAACCCTTGTAAAAACAACACAAATTAAGACAACCCTAAAGATTGCTTAACCTATATTATTTTCGGCTAATTAGATTAACAATCTACATATTGCAATTACATAGACTACCAATCTTTGAGCACAAGAATTTGAAGAACAAGTCAAGAAAACCCTAAAACCAAGTTAACACATATTTTTGCCGATTATCCTATATACTAGTTCGTTACATATTTCCCTTACTCTTTAACAAACAATCCGATTCTTTACTCTCAAAAACCACTTAAAAATAAAGAAGACGAATTGAATATGCAAATCATAAAACCAAACTTCAATCCAAACAATACATAGACATAGAATTTGAAACCAAGAATTCATGCTATCTTCATAGACAAAGTTTAACATAACTACATAAAAATTACAAAACCGAAAGAGGGGAGTGGATCACACTTTTGTAGACACCTTGATGACTTCGACTTGTGTGGATCCGGCGGAGGATGAAGGAGATGGTTGCTCGGCAATGGTTAGGTGTCGACAGAATTTTGTAGGTGAGATGGGGGTGATTTTCGGCTAGGTTTTATGTAGGACTCTTGGGAAATATTGGTAGAGCTTTGGCTAGATTTTTGCTTTGGAATGTGACAAGTTTTTCTGTGTAAAAGATGGCCATATATAGAGGAAAAACTGCTAGGGTTGCTGGCCACAACAAGGGGAAGAAAATCTTTTCCTAGTTGGTTTATGTTTCCTTGTTGAATAATTATTGCATTCTTGGACATCTTTTTCTGAATTTTCTTCAAGGCTTGGGCTTCATATCTTCATGGACTTCAAATGTGGGCTTGATGTCTTCATTTAGCAGCCTTGGTACATCGAAAATGCCTGGCACGCCAAGAATGCAGATCGGCAGCAACATGCTTGCCGATCGGCAAGCAATCCTAGCACGGCTAGGAAATCGTCGTTTCTTCATGCTTTCCTCCTTTGCCATAGCTTGGTGTCTTCCTCTATCCTTCAATAAGCTTGGACAATCTTCACATATGCATTTGTACACCAAAATGTCCATTGAAAACAGAAATTAAGGATAAGAGGCAGTAGCATTCTGGAATCGGGCTGGAATGACCTTGCTTCAGTAATTTCGGCATATCTCTCTCCTCGGAGCTCCGATTGATGCGATTCCAAGTCTCAGATAAACTAGACACATAGAGATTCCTGCATATAAAAGGGCTTGATCAAATTCCTTGTGAAACGTTGGGAATGAATTTTTGAAGTTGGGACACAGTCCCAGGAAAATCCTGGAAGTCCCTGGTGATCTTTGCTCGGACTGCCAAGTTGCAGCCATCTTTTGAGTCACTTCCCGAACTCCGATTGATCTGAATTTTTGAAACAAAACCTATTAGTAAGCCAATAACATGCATACCAAAGTTCAGCAAATTTGGAGAAGAATAAGTCAGTCAAACACAGCCCTCAAAATCACGAAAACAACATATTTTGTACTTTTCCTCAGATTTCTATACTTAGTCGTTTTTCTGACAATTAAGCACATTTTTCCAAAACTCTTCCGAAATGACACTAAACTAAATTATGACTCTATCTTAGATAAATAAGGGTTAAACAAAGCATAAATGAGGGCAAATACATATTAATATCGTCGCACATTGTGCTCCTATCAACTACCCCACACTTATTCTTTGCTAGTCCCTTAGCAAACTAAAACTATGACTCAAAACAACCTATTGCCCCTAACAATTTGTCTCAGGCTCGTATGTACACATAGCTTTCAAGTTAATGCATGAGAATGCTACGCACGAAAATTCCAAGCTTCATGAACATGTAACATCAATAAGAACATATAAGAACAAAAGTAAGCATGTAGACATGTTAAGCTAATCCAATCCTCCTCACTAGGCATACTCTCTTCTTTTCACTCGAAGCATGGCTTATTGACACATAAATATATGCAAGTGAAAGATAATGAATTACAAAGAGTAACTTGCATATGTCAATGAAACGAAAGCACTTTGTGAAATTTTATTGAAAGACCTCATATGACAACTATATGCACCAATGAACCAAAACCATATGCTTACTCTTGAGAAAATCTCCACAGATCAAATTTTAACCATCTTCAGATTTCTATACTTAGTCGTTTTTCTGACAATTAAGCACATTTTTTCAAAACTCTTCCGAAATGACACTAAACTAAATTATGACTCTATCTTAGATAAATAAGGGTTAAACAAAGCATAAACGAGGGCAAATACATATTAATATCGTCGCACATTGTGCTCCTATCAGGCTAGTGGGAGCCAAGGATTTCAAGGAAACAAGGGTGTCAATGGTGCTACTTATGGTGGCAATGCTTATCCAAAGCCACCTTATCAAGAATGACCTCCCGGCTCTTCCAATCTCCTAATACTCAAGTCCCCGCTCAACAAGTGGATGCTCATATATCTAGCATTGAGGAGATGCTTGCCAAGGTATTGGCAAATCAAAATGTGCTTATTCAAAGTGTTCGGAATGAGGTGGCCTCCACTACTCAAGGCTTGCATAAGCTTGAAGCCCAAATGGGGCAATTGGCTAGTGAGATGAGAGAAAGAAAGCAAGGGGAGTTGTCTTCTATGACCGAAAAGAACCCAAGAATCAACCAAGCCAAAGCCATCACAACTTTGAAAAGTGGAAAGATATATGACAACAAGGTTGCTCCTAATAATGATAATGAGGAGATAGATGCACCAAGGGTAGCTTTGTTGACTCCTAATGTTCTAAAAGTATCTCCCGGATTTCAAAAGAAGGCTAAGGGCAATATGAGAGATTTTGGGGAATAGTGATGAGTATTTGAAGAGAAAAGACAAGTCTAAGACCATGAGTGACAAGGTGGGAACAAGTGGGTGTAAGCCAAGTGTGGAAGACATGCAAGAAGAAGTGACACTTCATTTTCCATAAGCGGTGTACCAAGAGAAGGCGTTGAGTAAGAAAGAGAAGAAGTCCATGGAGTGTTTTGATGTATTCAAGAAGGTGGAGGTCAATATTCCTCTTCTTGATGCTATCAAGACCATTCCCACTTATGCTAAATTTCTCAAAGACTTATGCACCCACAAGCGGTATAAGAGTAAATTGAAGAAGGATGACAAAGTGTGCTTGAATGAGCGAATTAGTGGCGTGCTTCAAAGGAAATTACCTCCCAAGCTTAAGGATTCGGGGGTCCTTTACTATTCCTTGCAAGATTGGTGAAAGGTCATTTGAGAAGGCTCTTATGAACTTGGGGGCAAGTATCAATTTAATGTCATATGGTGTCTACAAGGATCTTGGGTTGAGGGAGCTCAATCCTATACAAATTTCTCTCCAA
Source organism: Potentilla sterilis (assembly GCA_963682095.1). NCBI lineage: Eukaryota > Viridiplantae > Streptophyta > Magnoliopsida > Rosales > Rosaceae > Potentilla > Potentilla sterilis. The sequence goes on along the minus strand of OY821766.1, from coordinate 21,818,689 downwards.
CTAGCCGATAGAAGTGTGAGGTATCCAAGCGGAGTTGTGGAGGATGTGTTGGTGCAAGTCGACGAGTTAGTCATACCGGCCGATTTTGTCATTCTTGACATGGAGGAAGTCTATCAAGATGATCTCCCTATTATCTTTGGTAGAACTTTTATGGCCACGGCGGGGACAAAGATTGATGTCAAATTGGGCTTACTTACCATGACGGTGTATGACACTACTATTGGGTTCAAGATCTTTGATGAATTGAAGAAGCCTATGAGATTGCAAAAAGTCTATTCTATTGAAGTGGAGGATAAGATCGATGACTTAGTGGAGCACACTTTTCATGAGACTTCATCAAATGATGCCTTAGAATCGGCCATAGCACACTTTGGGATGAATTTTTGTGAAAAGGGCACATCGAAAGCTGTTGAGCAGCTTGAGTCTTATTTTGATATGCCTATATCGACTCAAGACGATGGTATGAAGATAGTGGGGTGCGTGCTACTAGCAACTATCTCTCCATCAATCCTACCCCGGTTTTGAGTTCAACTCCAATTGAATTGAAGCCTCTTCCCTCAAATTTGAAGTATGTTTACATTGATGATGCTCATACTAAACCTCTCATTATCTCTTCGAGTTTGTCGCAAGAGCAAGAGTCATTACTTCTTGATGTTCTTCGGAGGCATAAGGGTGCTTTTGGATGGAAGATTAGTGACATCAAGGGGTTGAGTCTCACTCTTTGCATGCATCATATTTACATGGAGGATGAAGCACAACCAAGAAGGGAAGCTCAAAGAAGAATGAATCCCAACATGCTTGAGGTAGTGAAGAATAAGATCATTAAGCTCCTTGATAATGATATTATCTATTCTATCTCCGATTCTAAATGGGTCTCTCCGATACAAGTGGTGCCTAAGAAAGGAGGAATAACGGTGGCGAAAAATGAGAAGGGAGAGATGGTTCCACAAAGAGTTGCAAACACTTGGATGGTTTGCGTGGATTATCGCAAGTTGAATGCCGCCACAAGAAAGGACCACTTCCCACTCCCGTTCATCGACCAAATGTTGGAAAGACTTGCGGGGCATGCATTCTATTGTTTCCTTGATGGCTATAGCGGATATAATCAAGTTCCTATTGCCCCTGAATATCAAGAAAAGACCACCTTCACATGTCCATTTAGAACATTTGATTATCGAAGAATGCCTTTCGGATTGTGTAATGCACCCGCCACCTTCCAACGGTGTGTAATTGCCATCCTTGCCGAATTGCTTGAGTTTGTAGAAGTTTTCATGGATGACTTTTCCGTCTATGGGAATTCATTTGAAGAATGTCTTGATCATCTCTCTCGTGTTCTTAAGAGGTGTGAAGGCACTAGCTTAGTGCTAAATTGGGAGAAATGTCACCTCATGGTGCAAGAAGGGATTGTTCTTGGCCACAAGATCTCATCTAAGGGTATTGAAGTAGATAAAGCCAAGGTGGAAGTCATTGACAAATTGCCCCCCACCCTGAAAAATGTAAAAGATGTAAGAAGCTTTCTTGGGCATGCTGACTTATACCGAAGGTTCATGAAAGATTTCTCCAAGGAGACAAAGGCCCTTTGTGATTTATTAGCCAAGGAGACTCCATTTGTATTTAATGAAGCATGCTTGAAGGCATTTGAGAGGATAAATTAGCTACTTACCAATGCTCCTATTATTTGCTCACCGGATTGGACCCTCCCATTTGAAATTATGTGTGATGCAAGTGACTAGGCTTTGAGAGTCATGTTGGGACAACGCAAGGAGAAACTCTTGCATGCCATATATTATGCAAGTAAGACCATGAATGATGCCCAAGTGAACTATACTACCACCGAGAAAGAGTTGTTGGCGGTGGTCTTTGCCTTAGAAAAATTTCGAAGCTATCTCTTGAGGTCTAAAGTCATCGTCCACACGGATCATTCCGCACTCAAGTATTTGTTATCTAAGAGTGATGCCAAGCCAAGACTTTTGGAGGGATCTTACTCCTTCAAGAGTTTGATATTGAAATTGTGGACAAGCCTGATAAGATTAACTTGGTAGCATATCATCTTTCTCGGCTTACGCATCAATGTGATGATAATGGGGTGCCCTTGCATGATTCATTCCCGGATGAGCGGTTATTCTCTATGGTTGAGAATAAGATACATTGGTTTGCACATTTGGTTAACTTCTTGGCAAGTGGGGGAAAATGTGTTCCGAAGAACTTTGACTTCCATGCAAGGAGGAGGCTCATAAAGGAGGCAAGACACTACTTTTGGGAGGATCCTTACTTATTCAAGCAATGCAAAGATCAATTGGTGAGGAGGTGCATTCCGGAGGAAGAGGTGCAAAGTGTCTTATCTTTTTGCCATAATCAAGCATGTGGCGGTCACCATAGAGGAAAAAGGACAGCCCAAAAAGTGCTTAATTGTGGGTTTTGGTAGCCTTCATTGTTTAAAGATGTCCATTGCTATGTGAGTTCTTGTGACCGTTGTCAAAGGGTCGGCAACATTTCCTCAAGAGATCAAATGCCTTTGAACTATATGCTTGAAGTGGAGATATTTGACGTATGGGGCATCGACTTCATGGGACCTTTCCCAAGTTCATATGGCTATCTCTACATTCTTGTGGGAGTTGATTATGTAAGTAAGTGGGTCGAGGCCGTTGCCACCAAGACTAATGACCATAAAGTAGTGCTCAAATTTCTTAAAGAAAACATTTTCACAAGGTTTGGCACCCCAAGAAGCATTATTAGTGATGGCACCTCGCACTTTGTCAACAAACCATTTGTGGCCTTATTGAAGAAATATAGGGTTAACCACAAAGTGTCCACACCATACCATCCCCAAACAAGCGGCCAAGTTGAGATATCCAACCGGGAGATAAAAAACATCTTTGAAAAAGTGGTGTCCACAACTAGGAAAGATTGGGCAATAAAGCTTGATGATGCTTTATGGGCCTACCGAACCGCATTCAAGACACCTATTGGAATGTCTCCCTACCGCCTTGTTTATGGAAAGGCTTGCCATTTGCCGGTTGAGTTGGAGCATAAGGCCTATTGGGCAATGAAGACCCTTAATTTTGACATGACAAAGTGTGGTGAAAAAAGGAAGTTAGAGCTGTGTGAACTAGAGGAGCTTCGGATGGATGCTTATAAGAATGCAAAGATTTACAAGGAAAAAACAAAGACATTCCATGACCAAAGAATCAAGACAAGGCACTTGGAGGTTGGGAAGCTTGTGCTACTCTTCAATTCAAAATTAAAGTGGTTTCCCGGAAAATTAAGATCAAGGTGGATTGGGCCTTTTGAGCTTGTCGAAGTGTTCACTCATGGTGCGGTCACATTGAAGAATTTGCGGGATGGATCAACCTTTAAGGTGAATGGCCACCGAGTAAAACCCTACATATAAGGTGCACCGAAAGAGCCTTACAAGGTGAAGTACTTTGAGGACGCCCCATCCATTTGAGGGAACATTATGGGCCTTGTTAATGTCCTTAAACTTGAACCCGTCTTGGAGGACTCCAAATGAAGAAAATAAGGAAGAGGAGTTTGAGAGTTTGCGGAGGAATAAAGAGGGAAGGCCTATTTGGGTCTACATTCATGGAGCAAAGGGATGGCAAGGCCCAACGGAGCTAATTGGGGATCTTCAAAGAGTTTGCGCTTTCTATTCTCTAACTCTTATTATTTTTTCCTAGCATGGTGTATTTATTTTGTTTGTGTTATGACATTGAGAGTTTGGTAGTCATTTCCCCCCCTTGGTCAATGGATAAAACACAAAAGGATTAGCTTTTATTGAAATGATTATCCAATATTCAAGGGTGAGGTGCCTACCTTCTCTCTCTTGCCTTGTGTTAGTTGTTTTGAAGGCTAGTTGTTACCTTATGATGCATGCTCTACAAAACATTGATAGGATCTTAATAGCTTCATATCACATTAAGGACTATATGATGTTTTAAGTGTGAGGTGCATGTTAGGTAATTGTGTTAATTTAGTGTGTGTGACTAGCATATGGTAGTTAATAAGCCTTTGATTTGCATTACTATTGTTCATTGCACATTGAGGATAATGTGTGATTCAAGTGTGAGGTGTAAGGCTAAGTAATTTCATTCCTTACCCTTTTCTTTATTTAATTTTTTTTCTTTTGTTAGTTAAAAAAAATATTTAAAAAAATTGAAAAAATTAGAAAATTGCAAAAAAATAAATTTTTTAGTGGTTTGCTTGCTTGGTCCCTAAAATTGAAACAACCCCCGATGATGAAACCGGACTTATGTCTAATTGGATTGTTCGATTTTAAGCTTGTTTAGTGATTGAAAATTAATGCTTTGTTAATAGGAGGATTTGGCGTTTTATGCTCACATGCATTAATGTCATATTGCCTATGTCATTTTAGATGGATTCATGTAGGAAAGATGTGGATTACATTTGTTGAAACTTTCTATGCCTAATTGTGTGAGCTTTTGGGCCTATTATAGTACATACAAGTTTCACTTGCACTAGTTCTTTCATTGTGTGATCAATTCATTGTGCTTATAATCTTGAACTTGCTTCAAATCTTTCAAGATTTTATATCAAAAGCATGAGTTGTTATTGGGGAAGACCAAGGCATTAGGAATCCACCATGGCCAAATGGCTTTTGTCCTTATAATGAAATCCATTAGTAAGCCAATTTGAGCCTTAATAATTATGTGTTAGCCTTTTCATTTCTTCACCACCACAAATGTCCACCCTTTTATGCCTAAACACTTTTCCCTACCATTTCTAAGCCAAGTGGTAAGCAATGTGAGTCCTACTATTAGTTTGGTGCTTGTAAATGGGTTTGCGGAGCAAAAGAATAAGTGTGAGGTAGGTAAAATATTTTTGTGTGTGGCCAAGAAAAGAAAACAAAAAAAAGTGTTATTTGAAAAAAGAAAAAGAAAAAAAAATACAAAAAGAGTGAGGAGAATAAATATTTTTAGTTTAGTAGTCTAGATGGGTTTGTGGAAAAGAAAAGAGAGAATTATAAAGCACCTAGAGCAAAAAAGTCTTATAGGATGTCAACAAGAGAATTGCTTACTAGGAGGCTTAGAATTTGTGATTTCATTTCTCTTTATTTCTTAAACCCCTGCCTTCAGCCCCGTTACAACTTTAATAAAAGACCTTATGATCCAAGAGAACTTGTGCAATGATCATGTGGAGAAAAGATTGAAGAGCAAGCCTATGGAAAACATGTCAATTGAATTGCATGAGTGTAAACACTAGCCATTAAACACTTGAGTGAAATAATGAGTGATATCCATGCGAGTTTGATGGTTAGACAAAAGTGGTAATGAGTAGTGAGTAGTTGGATTTGAGGCTAGGGCTGCCCTAGCCTTAATAAAAGACCTTATGATCCAAGAGAACTTGTGCAATGATCATGTGGAGAAAAGATTGAAGAGCAAGCCTATGAAAAACATGTCAATTGAATTGCATGAGTGTAAACACTAGCCATTAAACACTTGAGTGAAATAATGAGTGATATCCATGCGAGTTTGATGGTTAGACAAAAGTGGTAATGAGTAGTGAGTATGTAATGAGTAGTGAGTAGTTGGATTTGAGGCTAGGGCTGCCCCTAGCCAAACTTGTGCAAACAGTGTAATTTTCCTTTAAGTTTGATGTTGATGCATGTTTGAATCTATGGCTTCTACACTTTATACTTACTAAATGTGTTAACTAGCTTTGTCACCTAGAAAACATGTTTAGATAACTAATGAATTGGAAACTTGAATTTGACAACTTCTTGAATCCATGAGCATGAGTAGCCTTTAGGTGGTGGCTTAGTATTTCTTAAGGGAAGTACTAAGTTACTTGAATTTCTTACTTTGGTCTTAATGCTTGTGCCTTGAGTTTAATTGTTCTAAGGGGGCGTTAGGCTTGTGGTACATAGCCCACTTGTATTATAAGGTAATAAAATTGGGATTAAGGTTGTGTGATTTAATTTGACACCAAAAGACTTTGTTAAATTGCATTATTAGTTAGTTTCTTGGTAGCTTCACCAAAGCACTAGGGGGATGTTTGTCAAGCATGTTTCACATCAACTTTTAAATTACATTTGTGCATGAGTTAGGGTAGGTGTGATGCCTAAATTGATAGGAGCATAAAATGCGACGTTCTTAATATGTTTTTACCCTCATTTTTGCAATTCTTAACCCTTATTGTTGTAATATAGTCATTGAGTCGTGTTTGGAGTCTTTGGCAGAGTTGGTGTACAAATTGAGCTTAAAATGCAGAAATTGTCGGAAAATGTGAAGAGTTCTAGTTTGAGTAGGAATCCTTGTTGGACTAGGAAACCTGTTGGATTAGGAATCTTTATTGTTCGTCGTTTCTGTAACATGTGAGGAAATTTTAGAATCCTGTTGGGACTAGGAAAAGTTTTGTTTAGGAAAGTCCTACTTGAACTGTGACTGTTATTCCATGACTTTCCTATTTCGAATTTCCTATTCTAGTAACTTTCTCGATTTAGTAAATTCCGTGATGTGAATTGGAAACTTTCCTAATCTGATGATCTTATCTATTACACATATGTCTTTTTAAGACATTATTTGTCTAGATTAGGACAAGTTTATTACATGAATTAATTCTCTATTTCTTTTCTTTATTTTCAGATTTTATTTGGAGATAAAGGAGGAGATAAATCCTAATATTCAAGAGATAATTCAGCCAATTTGCCAAGGAGGATTTCATGGAGGATTCAACCGATTTTTATAAAGATATTTTGCTGATTTAATTCATGATTAATTCAAGAGATATTTGAAGATTATTCAACAATATCTTTGGGAATTTTCAGCAAAGGTTGAAGAGGGAGAGAATCAAGGCTGAACAAAGACCGAATGTGGACATGAAATTGTGCCAAGGTTCATGATATTGTTGCTGATTAATTCAAGATTAAATCAAGAGATAATTAGAAGATTTATTCAACCATTATCCTAGGATATTCGGCAGCAATTAAAGTGAAAGACAAGGGCTGCATGTGGACTGAATTTGATGCTTGGTTCAAGATATTTTGCTGAATTAAGTTAATGATAATTAAAGAGATATTGAAGCAAGTATTCAGCCTTTGACCAAAGTGATATTCAGCAACAACTTTGAAGAAGGGAGGCTTTGCCGAACCTTAGCAGCCCCTTACCTCTATAAATAGCATGCCATATTTTCAGAAAAATCATCTTCTCTTCCTCACTTTAAACTGCCAAACCTCTGCCGAAATTCCACCACAAAATCCCCACAAATAACTAAGCCAATTCCATCTCGACCACTCTTCCAAAAATACAGTCCGTCCATCACCACTAATCCTCTTTGCCGATTCTCTACTCAAGGTTTCTCAAAGTGTGATTTTATCTTTTCTTATGGCTTTTATTCTTTTGTATCAATACAATATTTTGTCTATGAAATTTGTATGGATTCGTGGTTGTAATTTCGGTTTTATGAATTATTCTTTGGATTTCCGGATTTCTGTTATGTGATTTGGTTTTCTCTTGGATTAATTTATGATCTATATATGTGATAACTTGAATTTAGGTTTTATGGGCAGTAGGTATTTGCATGAATTTTTGGTTAAGTTTGGTTTATTTTCTGAATTCATATGCATATAAATTGATGCATGAGGGCAGCCTTGATCATGGTTGTTCCTTGTGTATTAGTTTCACTTGCCGAATGCAATATGAGGTGGATTATAAACATAAAGTTGATTCACCTTGTATTGGTTCTAAGGGCTAGAGTAATTCTGAAAATTTACATATCGATGTGAGATGAGGTGACGCCATACTTGCTAATATGTCTCCAATTCGACTCATTGTGCTTATGTGTTTCTTGGTTTAATTTCTACGCGAAGTGTCTTTAAACTATTTAATACTATGTTTAGGATTATGCGCGAAGCTAGTTCTAAATAATTAAGGAGTTTTGCTAATTAGATGAACCGCGAAGGCTCTAATTAAATTGGAACTAAATAGGATCTAAAATTCAGTTTGAACTTGCTGCCCCTATTCCTTTATTTTATTTTGTTACATGTTTAGAGAGTTTTGTGTTATGTGCTCTTTGTGGAAGATGTTGTTCAACTGTATATAGTAATTTAGGATTTAATTTAAGTAAAAATCAGTAGGTTATTTAGATAAAAACATCAAACCCCCTTCTATTTGCAATACTTTGTGTGATTGAAAGCCCTAGATTTCCCCGGATAGAACGATCCCTACTTGTCCTAACTACGATTGACACAAATAGGGTATTATGTTTATGAAGTTGTTTTGCAGGTACTTTGTGCTTGGATTATAGCTCCATCATAAGTCTCTACAATTTAATTATCATAGATTACTTCTACGTAAGACTTTATTTTAAATCTAAAATCAATCAAGCCGATTCTCCACCTCTTGTTAATACCATCATCATTACCTTAGCTTCCAAAGGGCTAAAGTTGTGAGTTGTAAAAAGTAGATTGCATGTGTTTTCTAGGTTTTATTTTTCGGTAATCTAGTTAGGATAGAGTTTTCTCCAATACTTTGGGTACGATACTCTTACTTATTCCCCTTATACTAAAACTTGACCTCCTATTCTTGGGAGTAGAAAGCATAACAAATTTTAATGCAATTAGAATCGCAGTGAAAGCTTTTTGGAGGAAGAAGTTATGGCGGTCGGAACACACAGAGGTCAAGCTACCGAGAAGAAATCCTATTTCCTGCCGATTTACAAATGTTTTCCAGGACCATCTAGGAGAACTTTCGGCTGTTCCATGGATTATTTATCTAACAAGGGATGAGTCAAGTCCATTAACAAGTCCATCATGTAATTATCCATGAAGAATTTGGGCTGATTAATTGAAGAAATCCAAGACTTAATCAGCAAGGAATTCAGCAAATCCTAAAACCGAATTGCTTGAGGATTACACTTCTGAATGTGGACTGATTTCTCTCCATTGTTCAAGATAATTGGCTGAATTAATTCATCACAAAGAAAAGAAGATATTGATCAAACTATTCAGCCATTATCTAAAGGAATTTTTGGCAGAAAATAGAGGAAGAAAATCGTAACAAATCCTGATTAAATTCGGTAGAATTCCTGTGCACGTCATCCAAATTCCACGGACTCTCCAATACAGTTCACATCGAAATAGATGAGGAGTAATATATGGATGGAAAGTTATAGGAGTCTAGTTTCCAACCCAATTGAAATTACCTCAATATCTATTTTCTACAGAAAGATATTTCGTAATCTTCACACGAAGGTCAAATCTACCAGCAGGATAAGTTTGAGAAAAACTAGGTTTTGTGAACCCTAGTTGCTGCCGACCCTTTGTCTCTATATATAGCACAATTTTTTTACACAGAAAATCATCTTCTCTCTCTCACTTTTACAAAGCCAAAACTCTGCCAAAATAGCACCACAATTCCATACAGAAAATACAAGCCGATCCCCTATTCACCACTATCCTTAAATCGCATCATACCATCCAACCGAATCCACTCCTTTGCTGAAGCTTTCTTCAAGGTTCAACAAAGTGTGATTCACTCTTCTCTCATGGATTTATATTTTCTGTATATTAACAATACTTTGTCTATGAAGATTGTAAGGATTTGTGTTTGCCGAATTGGTTGTATTAATTCTATTTTGGATTTCCGAATTTACTACTTGGTTTTGTAATTGTTGAATTATGTTTCATTGCATGTAACAATTTTATTTTAGGATTTAGGGCAGTAGGTTTTGAACATAATATTTGATTTTATTTCGTTTATTTTCTGAATTCATATGCATATAAATTGATCCATGAGGGCAGCCAATGATCATGGTTGTACCTTGTGTATTGGTTTCAATTGTCGAATACAACATGAGGTGAATTTATACATAAAGTTGGTTTATCTTGTGATGGTTCTAAGGGCTAAAGTAATTCTGAAAATTTACATGTCAATGTGAGTGAGGTGACACCATACTTGCTGACATGTCTCCAATATATGACTCTTGTGCTTATGTGTTCTTCCTGTTTAACTTCTACGCAGAGTGTCTTTAAACCGATTGGCATAATGTTAGGATTATACGCAGAGTTAATTCTAAATAATTAAGAAGTCTTGTAACGATTAGATGAACCGCATAGGCTCTAATTACATTGGAACTAAATGAATCTTGTTAAGTGTCGAAATTTGCTGCCATGTTTCCTTGTCTGATTTTGTTACATGTTTTGTGAGTTTGTGTGTAGTGTCATGTGTGAAAGATGATGGTCATATGTAAATATTAGTTTAGGATTTTATTTATGAAAAATTCAGTAGGTATTTAAATAAAATTTAATCCTCCAATATGATTTTGTAATGCTTCATGTGATTGAATGCCCTAGATTTCCCCGGATAGAACGATCCATACTTGTCTTATACTACATTTGACACAAGAAGGGTAATATATGTATGAAATTGTTTTGCAGGTACAATGTGCTTGGAAATAATTCCATCAAGGTTCATTTAAATCCATTAAAACCCAACATTTTAGTATTCTAGAGACCTCCAAAAACCTACAACAATGATCTTTTAACTCATTACTTCAATTTCACCCC